>CM034541.1:49250637-49372774 GCA_020002185.1 Paraescarpia echinospica
GTACTAAAGAGAACAGAGACACATGAAGGTGGACAGACTACACGTACTAAAGAGAACAGAGACACATAAATGTGGACAGACTACACGTACTAAAGAGAACAGAGACACATGAAGGTGGACAGACTACACGTACTAAAGAGAATAGAGACACATGAAGGTGGACAGACTACACGTACTAAAGAGAACAGAGACACATGAAGGTGGACAGACTACACGTACTAAAGAGAACAGAGACACATGAAGGTGGACAGACTACACGTACTAAAGAGAACAGAGACACATGAAGGTGGACAGACTACACGTACTAAAGAGAACAGAGACACATGAAGGTGGACAGACTACACGTACTAAAGAGAATAAAGACACATGAAGGTGGACAGACTACACGTACTAAAGAGAACAGAGACACATGAAGGTGGACAGACTACACGTACTAAAGAGAACAGAGACACATGAAGGTGGACAGACTACAGGTACTAAAGAGAACAGAGACACATGAAGGTGGACAGACTACACGTACTAAAGAGAACAGAGACACACGAAGGTGGACAGACTACACGTACTAAAGAGAACAGAGACACATGAATGTGGACAGACTACACGTACTAAAGAGAACAGAGACACATGAATGTGGACAGACTACACGTACTAAAGAGAACAGAGACACATGAAGGTGGACAGACTACACGTACTAAAGAGAACAGAGACACATGAATGTGGACAGACTACACGTACTAAAGAGAACAGAGACACATGAATGTGGACAGACTACAGGTACTAAAGAGAACAGAGACACATGAATGTGGACAGACTACACGTACTAAAGAGAACAGAGACACATGAATGTGGACAGACTACACGTACTAAAGAGAACAGAGACACATGAAGGTGGACAGACTACACGTACTAAAGAGAACAGAGACACATGAAGGTGGACAGACTACACGTACTAAAGAGAACAGAGACACATGAAGGTGGACAGACTACACGTACTAAAGAGAACAGAGACACATGAATGTGGACAGACTACACGTACTAAAGAGAACAGAGACACATGAAGGTGGACAGACTACACGTACTAATAATGTTTTGTTGTGGTGTCAAATCCAGTAATAGTAAACTTATTTTCAGGTACCTTTTATTATGTTTAAAGCTGTTAGAAATGTATTTGCATTATCCAAAACAGTTAGTATATAGTATTAATTGTACGTGTAAATACAGGCCCTATCGCCAAAATGAAGTGAT
Source organism: Paraescarpia echinospica (assembly GCA_020002185.1). NCBI lineage: Eukaryota > Metazoa > Annelida > Polychaeta > Sabellida > Siboglinidae > Paraescarpia > Paraescarpia echinospica. The sequence goes on from CM034541.1 coordinate 49,251,883, forward strand.
ATTTTGTGATGGCAACAACTAAACCATGCGTCTGGAGCCAGACTGTCTTCCGGGCAAGTCAGGATTGAGTCGACTAAACGAGACTAATGCTATGTTCACACATAAGTTTAATTGACTTAACTTTAAACCAGTTTATGATATACTATACTTGTTGTACAAGTGAAGTTGACCATTTCGGGTTGGCAGCCGTCTATTGCGGGCAGTCATATAGTGACGTTTGCAGTCGGCTGCCCGCAATAGCGGGTTCAGGTATAAGCTTGTTTGCATTCAATATAACTCCCGTTTGTTCGCTATGTGGCACCATTTGTTGTATACTGAGCGCTAGGGGAATAACTCAGACTTCTGTTCATGTCAAAGTTGCCATACTGTTCTATTGAAAATTCCTAAGTTATTTAGTTTTTTCTGCCGACCATCGATTATGGCAACGGCTGTTTGCAGCAGTGCTGCTGATGACAATGTTTTGGAAAGTCTGATGGACAATTTTAGTGACAATTCAGGCTTAGACAAAAGCGTGTTTCGGAAGGCAACAATGAGTGTTCTCACTGACTTGTCACTGAAAGTATCAATGAAGATTGTGACAATTCGACTGCTGAAATTGATGATATTTTCGATGGGTTTTCTAACGATGACGTCGACAATGCTGGTGTCACTGGATCATCGGCAAATTTTTAATTATCCTTAGTGTAGAAACCAAATTACAAAACAAATTGCACGATCTTATCCTCTGATCATTCTAGTTCAAAAGTATACCAGTTGTTTCTATTCAACAACTTATCATTTCTTGGTGAAAATAGCAACAGAAGTGAAATAGATAATAATTCTAATAACTACCAGGGAATGCCGTCTGCAGTAGTCACACAGTGATAGACCTGAAATGGTTAAACTGCTTAGTTATACCAGGATAACTCTGTACGAGTGCAACATAAGGGGTGGTGTGCACACGCCGATGAGAAAGATATTCTGATGCATCCTATGTTAAACTTTCTTCAATGGGATTTTCACAGTGTCTGTTACTAACATATTGTCTGATTTCTATAGGAGATCTGTATGACACGTTGCAGTAGTTTGTGTTTTAAACTGACAAAACAAGTGACGGATTCTTACCTGATGGGCAGACAAACTGACTGTGTGTGTACTCAATCTCTCTTCCTTCCGGCTACAAAATACAGGCTTACAATAACAACACCCATAGCAGAGATGGCATACAAAGAAGGAAGACATTGACTTATCAAGAGACCATGACTTTATGCCAGCCAACGTTTGAGTTTCAAAATCCAGATGATTGAGGATTTTTTGTGAGTTTTAGCACTTCAATGTTCTGTTGGTTTGAACTCCAATAGATGGGGGAGGGAGGTGTTGGAGATTTTAATGAGTCACATTAGTTCGGTCTTGTCTCAGATTGAACACTGGAAAATTGGGGGCTGCTGTTGGTGATCAAAAGTGAAAATCTGGTAGACTTTCTTGACAATCCAGGAAGGGAGACTCACAACAAATCTGAGACTCCTGAAAAATGCGGGAGTGTTGGCAGGTATACAACTGTCCAACCAGCCCCTGCCAGGTGCTGCACACATTACATTTTCATAAACATACAATATTAATACAAATTAATTTTGGCTGTTTTTGTATATTTCTGCAATTTTCATTTCCCTCATTGTGTAATAACTTCACTTGAAATCTAACCATTACAGTATCCGCCACCTACTACCTCATTTGAGTGAATGAATTATTCATTTTCGATGAAATCATAAAATAAACTACACATTTATTTTCAACTAGTCAACATTTAAAAAGGCAAAACATTTCCAGAGGGACATTCTACTTTATACTGTCAACTCTGATAGATACATGTTTATAAGTGTAGAAGTCAGTACTGATGAGAACAATCTACAATATAACAATGAACAACGCCAGTACAATTAGACACAGGTGGAATGTGACATGTCAGTGGATGTGACAGTAAATGACATGACCTACATCCACCAGTAGGACTCGGGTGACAACGTCACGACCCTTGGCCTCTGACACCATGTCCACTCCATTCCCACACACACCCTCTCTCGTCACAGACTTGGCCTGGAAATAAACAAAGCCATTTAAAGTTGCTTCCTCAATTCAATTTATTTGCTCGTCTCATTTCAAGTTAATTTTACGCAAAAGCAAACCTACATTGTATCCGTTACAACATGCTAGCCTGTTTGTCATCTTTTGTATCAGTTTTTTTTGTAAAATCATCAGATAAACTGTTAATTTATTTCAATCATGCCCAGGAATAATTCAAGTGCTTTTTCAAAACTGGAATCCTCATGCCTGATATGATCCTTGTCACAGATTTGGCCTGGAAATAAACAAGGCAATTCAAATTGGTTGTTGTTTAGTCATTGTATTGGCTGTTGCCAAAACACTTGTCCTGATAATGGAGTGTGTATTAAAGCTTTATTTTATGAAGGTGACCATGTTACGTTTATAGCGTGATTTTAAATGGGTCACCATCAATAAACGGAGCAGACACCAGTGCTACACAATACCATAATTATTATATTATTATTAACTAGCTGCATTATCCAGCATTGCACGGAGAAAAAAGGTAGTCATATGTCTTTTCTAATCTTAGCTACACTATAAAACAAATGATATGACTGAATTGTAATTATTACCTTAAGTATACATCTTATGTCATCAATAATAATAATACAGGGTACAACACAAATAATGGGTCAAGTCCGGATATCGAACTCAGTAGCCCAGACATGCTAGCACTTTATCGATAGGGTTAATCTGTCACACTCTTTATATCGTGTTTGTTTGAATATAAACATGTACGTATGTCTTATTCTGAACCACCAATATAACTTTTGACACTAATTTTTTTTTTTTAAATTGTGGCTTTCTTGGCTGAACTATAACTGAATACAATAACCTGATGCGATGCGATGCGATGTGTCTTGGGTGACAACTGGATACCCTCTTTTGTATTTGATATGTAGCAAACATGTCTAATGCAAAAGAGGTTGCCACTCATACTGCTGTTTTGAAATTGTGACCTCTCAGATCCTCACCAATGGAAAAATTTTGAAAAAATCTAAAACCAACGAACCACACCAATGGGCCCGCTACATCACACACACAATTTCAGCATCATACATGCAAAACTAACGGAGATGTCGGTCCACAAACCAACAGACAGTGAAACGCATTGTTTCATAATACATCTGGAGATTTGGGAGGTGACTATTAAAAACAAGACTTTATAAGACAATGAAATTATGCTGCAGCAAGAACACAATTTACTTTGGAGCAATTGTTGAAACATATGCCACGTTTCAACTCCTCTACAGTGGATCTTGATCACGCACTGACGTCATGTGACGCGGCTCAGATTCTGGTGGAATAATCTGGTTGTAGATGGTGGGCAGGTGGTATCCCTGATCCCGGTTCATTGCGGGAGCTCTCTGTTTGATGTAGATGGCCTCATTTACTTTTCTCTTGTGCCAGTTCTGTTCTTGGGCCAAGACCTTGGTGTTATCCATAGATACAAGATCCGCTGTAGACGGGTCGAAGCGTCGCGTATGTTTCAACAATTGCTCCAAAGTTTATTTCTTGTTGTCTAATGGCATCTTGGAGACAGGGAACAATATCTTTCATAAAAAGATGCCGCAGTTGAAGGAAATGAAAGAGTATGGAGATCGAGAGACGTCTTACCTTCACGGTGAGATTGACCTCTCCCAGCACACTCACAGAGATGGTGTACGTGTGTGTTTTGGTCTCATTCCCACACACACACAGGTGTGTCTCCCGCTGTCCTACTACGTCCAGGCCCTTGGCCTTCTTCATCACCAGTTGCACCTGGTCACCAGACAATGCAGTAGAATACATTTAATTCAGGTAAAACATTTAGATTGGTACATTGGCACTAGATTGGTATCGGTAAGACAGTCACCTCGGTAATACAGCCACCTCGCAATTAAGGTCACTCTAGGACAGTCCCAAATTATTTCTCTAACAGAAAAGTATAGGATATGAGTCCCGCTAATACGGTCACCTCGCTTTTCAGGTCACTTTTGTCTAGTCTCAAAGGTAACCTTAATAGTGAGGTTCCACTGTATATATACTTCAGGTAAAACGCTTCGATTGCTACGTACAAATATGAATAAAAAAATACATAAGTGGTATTAAGTAAAAACTAAATATGTAAAAATAAGTAATACATTTTAATAGTTAAGAGATAAATAAGTTATAAACATTATAATTAAATATGTAAAATTATAAATAAATATGTAAAAAATGGGCCAAGATACCCTGAAGTCCTTTGGACTATATTTTGTGTGTTTGTAATTATTAATGAAATGGTTTTTGGTGAATCATAGTTACAGATCATTAAGTATGATGGCCGAGTAGGGCCATCGCGTTTTTGTGTGGAAATCTGCACCGCCATGGGGCGATGACGCGGTGCAATGGGTGATGCGATGGACGATGCGCAATGTGATGGCTGATGCACGATGCGATGCGCGATGGGCGATGTGATACGCGATGCGATGGTATAAATTATAAAGCTGCCATAATGAGCATGCATACGCCGAAAACGAGGCAGTCATTTGTATTTTATTAAACACATTCCTTGTTGTGTTCAGAGCCTGTGACGATGGCTGATGATGCTGACTGTACGTATACGGTTACACATCTAGTTATTGTACATAAAATATTATGTTTGTATTTCTAAATATTGTCACGGAAGTCTACTGGGATTGAATTTAGCCAAACAAAAATGTGTGCCAGGCAGGCTGTCTCTTTTCAAAAACTAGAAAAGGGGCCGAAATAGGATACTTTATAATATGAAATGTGTACCTATTCTACGGTTCCCAATTGTATTTGTTAAATTGTTTCCATCCCTATATCCCTGATCGCAAATATAAACACTATTTTGTGTGCCTTCAGAAACGTTGAACCAGGGAAAGTTACGGCATTTCTCAGTTGAGCAGTAACCAACAGTTTTGAAGCCTATTTGTTTGTACTTATTAATTAATGACATGATATCTGTTCAGAATGCAAAACATGTTATTTATGCATTATATAAATTAAAATATATACTTTTAATAATTCATGCTTTTTGATTTATTCCCCGGTCGCCAATACAGTGTATTTCCGTGTCTGGAAAAAACTGACATATATTCCGTGAGACGATCTTCGATTCAAATACAGTGATGTTTAATGACTTAATCTGGGTTCCGTAGTAGCACACAAAAGCATCGTTGTGCGTAAGTACAATTAACAGTGCCAATAAATAGGCCCACTCAAATCAGGCTACCAGCGCTATTGGGCCACGTAATAATCAGCCAACATTTACAGGCAGTAGTTAACTTGTAGCAGGTCTACTAGGAGGTACACGGTGCGTCTACAATTCGATTCACTTAGGGATCATCTCAGAACGTCAATGTCTGATATCAGACGAAATTACTTTCATGTTGCCTCAGCCCCCCACCCCCTCTCTCAGACGAAATTTTTTAAACATTAATATTATGATACCAGTATAATTAGTAGTGTCCGACGCCAAATGAAACTGCTTTATACACCCCTCCCTCAAACGAAAATAATTTCGTTTGGTATCGGACATTGACGTTATGAGATGATCCCTTAGCAAAAAATGAAAACTACATTCTAGGAACAATGATTCGCTACCTCGTTTGTGCATTTTGTATTTTTGTATGTAGGTTTGGTATAATAATTACAGACAATACTATTTTAGTTTACGATCGATATATTTTATCATAAACTAAAGACACTAAATCTTAGTAGGGTCTAACTAATTATATTTATTTTGTATTTATGTAAGGCATATATTAATTAACATGATATATTCACCTATGAAAATATATCATGTCATTAATGAATAAAATATTCAAGAAATGTACATTTCAAAGCCCACGGTTAATGTTCAATTAAACGATGCCATCAAAATGCTTGTTTTTCACGTGTGGCGGTAAATAAATTATCGTTTATATTTTCCATCAAGGGTATTCAGATGAACCCATTGAAAAATGAAATTGGGAGTGGTAGAAGAGGTACGCACCTCATGCTATGAAGTAATTCGTGTTTGGTCTCCGGTTTTGGTTCGAGAACCTAGATTACATTCTATAAAGTGATTGTCCGCATGCCATGTTTTATCTTAGTGTAAATTCAATCGCACTAGGCTTCTATCACAATATTTTGAAGTGCGAACACACAATTCTGTATGCAAAATAAACAGAAGTGTAACCGTATGCGTACACTCAGAGTCATCAACCATCGACACATGCATTGAAAATATAAGGCATCCAGTGTTACCAAAGGTCACGGATTTGTTCAAGCTCAGACAACAAAGCCAAACCCAAAACAGTGGATATGATGGGTATTTGGTGAGTTGAGATTCTCCAAAACCTCGATTTGCACCCCCACTGAGGCTCGCCAAAATAACTCCATCTTCAGGCTCTTCAAAAACCTCGATTTGCACCCCCACCCCCAAGGCTCACCAAAACATCCACATTGAGGCTCTCCACAAATATGAATTAAATTGAACTCCTCTGATCTCCCTATCTGTCTGGGGTGAAACAGGCCTTGATTCCGATGCTCGATTTCTGATCTTTTTTTTCTCTCACAGATCCTGCACTGCTCTTTCCACCAGCCTTCTCCATTCCTCTCAATCGTTCGTTCTCGTTCTCCACCATTCTCCCAATCATTCAAAATCTCTCGTTACACAGTCTTCCCATTGCAGTCTAAGTCTTCCTCGCCTCCTTTTCCCCTCCACTCTCCGTGCATCTGTTCTCTTTACCATCCGTTCTTCTCCAATTCTCTCTACATGCCCTGCCCATATCAGTCGACTCATGCTTATGCTTGTTCAGAAACAATTGTGTCCACTAGTCACATCAAAGACACAATTAACCGCAGGCGCTAGTATGACCAGACGATGTCAATAAGTAGCATCATTCTAGTCCACTGCCTGCTATAATTTTGGGAGTTGGTGCTGTTCTAGTTATTGGACCACCTCCTGGCCCAGGGAATATCGTTACCACAGACGCACCGACTTTGACACATCGTGTAATCCACATGCCAGACAAGAGACACAATTAACCGCAAGTGATATTTAACCACACTAGTCCATCGGCACTCCCAGATGTAATTGACAATTTTGTGACATACTCGTTTGTGCTGAATCATAGAAAACTATATTGCTCTAAAGTATCAATAAATTTAGCTGTGTTACGGCCGTACTATGGTGTATCAAAATGGGATGAGGAAAGGAGAATGTGTTTTTGGAGGATGATCATTCAGATGTGACCACCTTGATGATGTGATGCCAGAAAACAGTGTGGTCTATGGAAGTTAGTACTTATTTAAACTTGAAAGTGCCTGCATTGCTGTTGCAACCCTAACGTAGTCAATTACTTGTCTGCGCCTTAAACCAAATTTGTGTAGGTGTTTTAACATATGCACACTGCACAACATCTTGCATTAAGCCCGTTTGCTATTAAGTAATTGTGCTTATTGAATGCATTATTTCTTTTACTGCAACTCTTTCCCTATCTCCCTCTCCTTGTCTCCCTCTCTCTCCCTCTCTTTGTCCCTCTTTCCCTTCCTCCCTCCCTCCCCTCCTACCGCTCTACGTTAGTGTGCGTGTGCATATGTGTATGTATGAATTTATTGAGTTTGTAAACATTAATGCGTTCAATATGCATGGTTAGCTAATCAATACGTTTTCAGCATTCAGGATGCATTTACGCAATAACATACCGTCATTCTCTTTACAAAGAGCGAATGGAAGTGCAACAGTTATCTAAACATTTAAGTAGTAAGCGGCAAATATAATTTGAAAGAGTGTCCTCTATCATCCTCGCAAGCCAGGTCGATGACAGCGTACACTACCCCTGGCAGATATCTTACGCAATGTATGGAGGTCAGTTGATTCAAACTAGTCATTAGCTTCGCCGCAACTGTACCACCCGTTAGAACAGTGCAGACACCCGCCCCACCCGCACCTCAATTGTAAGACGAAACCAGTGACTTCATGGAATCACAACATTCTCACGACGGGCTGAGCAGTATTGTGTATTCAAATAATTACTTCTACTTCCCCAACATTACACGTAAAATTAGCAATCTCATGTGGCTGAAATAAAGATCACCGGAATTTGCCGGCCAGCGATATTATTGGCTTAGCTTATATTCCAAGTTTTGCAAGGCGATATGCCTACTGAGAATGATGTAATCAGCAGCGCCCCTGGCGCACGAGGATGTCATCTATGAACATATTATGCTTTTTACTCAGATTTATTATATTATTACGATATTATATTAAGAACACCCCTATTGAATATTCCATTGTGGCTGAGTCTCGCACAGAGTTCAACATTAGTGTATCTTGCCACGAAACACTGTCTTACTAAACTGTGAACTGAAATGAACATGTACACCTTTTGTGCAATGCACGCTCATGAAAAATACGCGACACGTTTGCAGCAGTTAGCTTTATTTGATCTGGCAATGATGCTACAACTGTATTTACAACAATACAATTGACGCACATGCATGCTATAATTATAGGTTTATAATTACATACGCACGCACGCACGCACGCACGCACGCACGCACGCACGCACACACACTATGTGGTACAAATTCACTGTATGCTGTTGTAATGAATATGCCTGGCTTCACTAGTGGCACCTATTTCAAAACAATAATCGTAACCACATCAAAGCAGTTGCCCACACACAACTATGACCAGACAGTCTCAATAATTACCCCTTTGGGCCGCGTGCTATATTGGGCGGCGTTTTATACCACTGCGATTGACAGGCAGTTACACTGTTGTGGTGATTTAAACAAAATTACACGTTTCGTATTAAACTGACTTCAAATAGTGTAGATATTTATAATATTCAAACATTATAAATTTTGACACAAAGGAATGGCATTTGCAACAAGCTAAAGTTTAGAAAAACAGCTTCAAATTGTCGTCTCATCCAATATATACAAAACAAGTTTTATATTTTTACCACGGCTATCCAGACGGAAAATATTTAACAAATACAATATGAGCGGTAGAAGAGGTATACATAGATGTCATGTAATGAGATATTTTGGCCCAGACTTTCGTCATAACATTTAGAAGTACGAACAGCAAATTCTTTGTGCAAAACTAACAAGTGTGTAACCGTATACGTCATCAGCCATCATCACACGCACTGAACACAAAAAGGAATGCATTTAATAAAATACAAATGGCTGCCTAAGTCTCGTTTTCGGCGTACGCATGCTCATTACAGCATCTTTATACTTTGTACCATCGCATCGCGTATCGCATCACATCGCTCGTCGCATATCATCCATCGCATCGCGCATCGTCCATCGCATTGCGTCATCATCGCCCCATGGCGGTGCAGATTTCCACACAAAAACGCGATGGCCCTTCTCGGCCATCATAATTAAGGGTTATAATGGAAGTAAAATGTTGACATGTCTAGTGGAGACTATATGCATGCCAGTGAACAAACTCCTGGAAATAAAATATTCAAGTAGACCGTTTAGTGAAGATTGTATATATTAGTTAATGTGTTATTAAAATACTGTAGAAATTTATGCCGATACTTTGCAATTTATGCCGATTTCCAGTGGTTGTAGAAACCTTGCAGACAGTTGGTGAGCTATAATCTCGCATGTAGCACAGTTAAAGGTTGTTTATGCCATGACGCCATGTACTGTAGTTTTACAGTCATCCAGCCAATAAATAAAAAGGCAATACACAGTCTGCTCCACTCAGCCAGCCCAGTGATCAAAGATAAGGGTGTCCCGCCAGCCAGTTATAAATAGAGCTCAGTAGCTAGGCAGCAGCCAGCTTCTTCAGCAGTAAAGAATTTAGTAAGAAAATTGAGCATTTTGGGGTCCCTTAGAATGATTCAATCAAATGCAGATTATTTGTGTATAGTGACACTACCACATGAAATGTCTATGTGCAATTAGAGAAAAAGTTACCGAAGAGTTTTTGAAAAAATAGACAATATGTTAAAATGTACCAGTTTTGGGGGCCTTGGGGGCCCTTAGAATGATTCAATCAAATACATATTTCTCGTGCATAGTGGGAGTACCCTAAGATGTCTATCCAAAATTAGAGAAAAAGTTGCTGAACGGTTTCTGAGATATAGCAGCTAACGGCAGATGCAGAGTGCTGGCATAAAGTCCGTCAGACCTTCGGGCCAAAGGACTAAACATCGTAAATCAATGGGTTTTTTTGGAGTGATTCAAATAATGATTTAAATCAGTGATTTAAATTAAATGATTTAAATCAAACAACCCTGATGGTAATTATTAATAAAATGTTTTTTTGTGAATCATAGTTACAGATCATTAAGGGTTATGATGGAAGTAAAATGTTAATATGTTTAATGTTCACTGATTGCACCATGTCTTGCATTTAGAGGAATAACTATAATACAAAATAAAATGTTATGGCATCTTTTTTTAAATACATGAATTGATGAGAAACCGGAAATTACTTATATGTGGCCTAAGAATAACTCATTTCACAAACTTCCTGCTTATAACTACATAACAGAAAAGACAACCTCCAACCTCCATATAAAAAAACTGCATAAAAATAGATATCCATACAAGACAGACTCTCCATGTGACAGATGCTATAGGGAAGGGGTATAGCTGCCAGGTTCTGTTTCTGGCACAATACACACAATCTACTGTTAGGGAGTGGTCTCAAGGGTCCTTCTCAAAACCACATCATTAGATTGTGTAACAAATTTGCATTTTGGGGGCCCCTGATGTGCCCTTAGAATGATTAAATCAAATACAGATTTCTTGTGCATAGTTGCAGTACCTTACGATACGTCCATGCACAACTATAGACAAAAGTTGATGAACGGTTTCTGAGACATGGCAGCTAACGGCGCACGACGGACATAGAGTGATAGCATAAGTCCGTTGGACCTTTGGTTCAAAGGACTAAAAAGGATATAAAGTCACAAGTGTAGTCCACATGGCCCCATTGGCAATATCTGTACACCTGATAATGCATTAGAGTTTAATGTTGGGAGTTGGTTCTATTTTGATAATATATCCGATCATTGAACCATTTATTAATCAGTTTGTCTGCAGACATTCAAAGAAAAGAATTCTAAGAAACAAATGTGCCATTTTTACAACACCTGAACAAATTTTTCGCAAGATGTTCATGTTCTAAATATGTAACAATTATTTCGTCGACTGACTACAAACACTTCTTTATAATAATAATAATATATTTTATTTAATATAGCGCCAGATCCAGTTATAAGCTGAACCTAGATAGAGGTGATAATGATGGCTAAATAAAATGCATTTTCTAAAATAAATTCTTATGAAATTAATATTAGTAAAATACAAATAAATACAATAATTAAATAAATATACTAAAACAATGATCTTAGCTACAGTCTATGCAGAAATAAGACATTGCCAATTCATTTAATTGAACTAATGTACATGCAGGTATAAATTAAACATATAAATAGGTTAATTAATACGTAAGACATATAAAACTAATCAATGCAGAGACTAAACTAAGACACATTGGACAAGAACGAGAGTCGAAACAAATTAGTCTTTAAGGGTGTCTTGAAAGTAGAGAGACAATCAGACGTTTTAATGTCAATAGGCAGTGTTCCACAAAGTCGCCGCGGCGACCGCAAACGAACTATCCCCAGCTTTGACATGAGTCCACATGACCGTTAGCATGTTATTTTTGGTAGAGCGCAGGGCTCTTGTTGGTTTGTATGAGCATACAAGGTCGCATAAATATTTCGGGGCATCGCCATGCACAGCTTTATATGTAAACACTAATAGCTTAAAGTCGATTCTGTGTGCTACAGGCAACCAGTGAGGAATGCACAACAAAGGCATGGCGCTGTCACTCCGTGGGCGGCGTAGGATCAACCTAGCAGCAGAGCTGTGCATTCTCTGCAGTCGAGCGATGTTGTTGACAAAAGTGCCGTATAGACGTGAATTGCAGTAATCAAGCCGTGATGTAATAATGGCGTTGACAACACGTTCCTTTGTCGTCACTGGGAGATAACGACTCATCTGGCGCAGGTGAAATGAGCACACACTGATGATGCTTGAAACTTGCTTCTTAAAATCGAGGTGGCGATCCATAACGACACCAAGGTTACGAACACATCTTGAGGCAGTAATCGTAACATCTCCTACGCGTATCACACTGCGGTCAATAAGCGCAGTGGTAGTATTTGGCACTACGGGAAGATATTTCGTTTTATTGTTGTTCATGCACATGTAGTTTGATGTCATCCACTGACTGACAATATCTAGACACTCCTCCGTACGTCGCAGTCGCAGTGAGGTCAAAATGGCAGAAGTTGTTAGTGAATTAAATACTTATTATTAAATGATAATAATAATAACTAAGATTATCAAACAACAAAAACATGCTTCACAAAAACATGCCATTGTTTACAACCACCGTGTATATATCACAAACCACTTTTCATCAAAAGGCATTTATCTAGCATGTGGTCTATATAAGAGTAAATGTGTTATTTAAAACAGTCAATGGTCTTTCTAATATAGGCGATATTTCAGTGTGATAAGTTTCGTACAAGAGGCGGATTTAATTAAGTTGACCACACGTGTAACTGATTAAAGTTAAACATAATAATTTTTCTGAAATAACAATTATTTAAAATTATAAATATTTTATTTTAAAATTAAAATATAAAAAACGTACCACCATGCAGCCAGGCAGGTAGCTGAAGACAGTGACAGGAATGACGACCTTCTCTCCCCGCAAAATGGAGTAGGGCAGGGTGAAGGAAAGGAAGAAGGGTTGAAAGGCCTTGAGGGTGGCGGTGGGTGACACCCCCAGACCGGAGGCGGGGTTCATACAGAACATGCTCCCAATCCACTCAGTGATGGTGTGGGGCACTTCCTGCTTCACCACCTTCGAGCCTCTCGATCTGAAAACACATCATTATTAGGGATAAAACAAGGTAAGTTCTTATATCGATATCGCGTTATGTTTAAGATCTGTACAATCACCTACCCAGCCCTTTCATCCAAACAACGTCCATATTTACACTAGATGCGCACTCCAGCTAGACAGCACAGACAAATTCATTTGTATATTTCAAAGTTACTATCTGTTCCCAGAGTTAAGACAAAGGGTGGAACTCGAGCTTTTTCAGTTGCAGCGCCGACTATAAAATGGAATTCGCTTCCTGTCATCTGTAAATCAGCAGAAAATATTGTTACATTTCGCCATTACCTGAAAACCTATCTTTTAATATCACCTACCCTCCCTAGCTTCTTGGCACATCCATCCATTTGTTGACGATTTTCGCTTAGCACACGAATACGAGAATGCTTAATCCTTTGGTTATGTTGCGCCACTGAGCTCGGATTGTCTGAGGATATTGGTGCTGAAGAAGTAATGTCTTTATTATTATTATTAGTAGTGCATATATTAGTCGTTAGGACTACTCAAAGCACTTTAAGCTTTACTCCCTGGCCGACCTGTTCACTCGAACACTACCTCAACTTTTCTGGGAAGCATCCAGCCAAGCTGCAATTAATGCGCAAAGATTATTCGTAGACAAATATCGACCAGTGTCTATAGCCAGGTACTCATTCATATAGCTGAGTGAACTGGAGCAACGTAGAGTGAATGAACATGCCCAAAGTTCAACACGGCAGCACAGGATTCGAACCTGAGTTCTCTCAGTCGAGAGTCCCAAGCTGTAGTCACTGCACCACTGCGCTCCTCCACACATTGGGGTGGGTTCTGAAGCTGACACACATTGGGGTGGGTGCTGTAGCTGACACACAATGAGGTGGGTGCTGAAGTTGACACACATTCAATTCAATTGATGTATCCGCTATGTCTTGGTTTGCCTGTGTCACAATCAAATGTGACCATCGTCAAGCTTTGCCTTTGCCAACAACATTGATAATGGATATATATATATGTGAATTAAATTATTATTGGTGCATGACAACTGTTTTTGTCATAAAGAAACAGTTTTGGGACCATAATTTTTTTTTTAAATGCGCCAAGAAGCCCTGAAGTCCTTTGGACTACATTGTGATTTTGTAATTATTAATGAAATGTTTTTTTGTGAATCATAGTTACATATCATTAAGGGTTATGATGGAAGTAAAACGTTTACATGTTTAGTAGTGACTATGCGCATGCCAGTAAAGATGCACCTGGAAATAAAATATTTGAGTAGACCGTTTCGTGAAGATTGTATATACTAGTTAATGTTTACATTTTTTTAAATATACTGTTGAATCTGATCCCGATACTCTGCTATTTAGGCCGATTTCCAGTGGTTGTAGAAACCTTGCAGGAGAGTTGTTGAGCTGCAATCAGTTAGATTTTGCCCTATCCGGCAGTGGGATTCACCTTTCAGTGCGTGGGGTGTTGGAAGGTGGAATGTCTGGAGAAGGGGGTAGCTAGGTTGGTTGATATTGTGAAGGGGATGGAGATGAGAATAAGCAAGGAGATAGGTGGAATGGAGAGAGACGAAACGGAGAGAGTTGGGAATACTGTGAGATTGAAGGAGCAGAGTAGTGGTAAGAAGACCGAGGAATGGAGACTAAGAGGTGGGAAGGTGATCGGAGGGGAAGAAATTGGAGGAACGACGGCAGGAAATGTGACAGGCGTGTAGAAAGAGGTAGGACAGAAAAAGAGACCGGAGAGGAGAGAAGGAAATGCAATGGGAGGAAAGATGACGGGAAGAAAGGAAGTGAGACTAAATGTGACAGAAGAGAAGTTTGGAGGGACGATGACAGGAGGAAAGGTGACAAGAGAAACAGCGTCAGGAAAGAATGGAATGGACGAGATTGTGACAGGAGAGCAGAATAAAGGGGAGCAAGACTACAGCAAGACATATGCAAACCGGAGAAGGAGCTACTCTGAGGCAGTGACTGAGGGGACATTGAGAAAAGAGAGGGTGAGTATGGGCGACTATATTCTGAGAAAGACAGATAAAACACTAAGCGAAGGGGAGGACGTCGTTGTTTGTTTGCCGGGGGCTAGGATAGAACATATGACTGAAAGGGTAAAGAAGGTATTGGGGCATGGCAAGCGAGGCTCTATACTAGTACACGTAGGGACATATAATGCAGACAGGGAGGAAACAACTGGGATAGTATAGAAGTACAGACAGTTAGTTAGGAAGAAGAAGTTAAAAAAGACAAGAGTCAAACAGATTATTCTCTCAGGAATTTTGCCAGTAATGGGAGGAAGGGGGCCAACATATAGAAACTGCAAGAGGATGGCAATCAACGCACTAGTTGAGCAGATGTGTAAAGAAGAGGGGGTGGGATTCGTAGATTTATGGGGATATTTTGTTGGGAGGGAAGATATGTACATGAGAGATGGCCTCCATCTAAGTGGGCAGCAGTTTTCTCAAAGAACTTGATGCAATCTGTTGACAGTGGGACTGCATCTACATGTATTTAAACTAGATTCGCAGGGGGTATTCACAGAGAAGCCTGAAACTGAAAGCATAGATAAAAACAGCAGAAATAAATTAGCAAAGAACAACTTGGAAAACTGTTCTGAATCAAGATATAAATGTGTTTGTTTAAATGCAAGGAGCATAGTAAACAAAAGAAGTGAACTAAACATTTTGGTAGAAGATATTGACCCTCACATAATAGGTATAACCGAATCATGGGCCACCACTGATATATCAGATGCCAAATTGGGACTAACAGGCTATGCAATGTTAAGGAAAGAGAGAAAAGGATGAAGGGGAGGTGCAATTATTTTATATGTTAAAGAATCTATCCAGGCTTAGGAAATAAAATTAGAAAGAGAAGCAGATTGCGAAAAAACTGTTTGGTGTAACATAGTTACAGAAAACTCAACATTAATGGTGGGGTTAGTTTATCGAAGTCCAAACATAAGCGTAGAAAATAATGAAAAAGAACAAAACACTATAAGGGAAGTTAGCCAACAGGACTGTATTATTATGGGAGATTTTAACCATGGTCATATATAATGGAAATCTTTACAGAGTACGGGGAGTGATGACCACACGTCATACTTATCGAAAGAAGCCATTGGACAAATTAAGTACAAACAAATGATGTGGAAGTCATATAGACGTACTGGAAATGAAGAAGACTACAGCATTTAATTTATAAAGAAGCACTAAATCAAGCAACAACTGAAATTAGAAATTCGAAGAGAATTAGCTTGTAATATAAAACAAGACAGCAAGAGTTGTTATGCTTATGTTCGGAGCAAACAGAAAGTTCAGGATCAGGTCGATCCTCTAGAAGATATTGCTGGCAATATAATATCAGAGGGATTCTTAATGGCAGAAGACCTGGATGAGTATTTTAGTTCAGTGTTTACCAGGGAAGATATTACTTCACTGCCAGTACCAGAGGCTAAATTCAAGGGGGCAGAATCAGACTATATAGGAGAGTTAATTGTAACCCCGGAAATGGTATGTAAGAAAATGAGGGCTATGGAGGATAATAAATCACCTGGAGTGGATGGGATTCCGCCCAAACTACTATTGTAAATTGTAGAAGAAATTACCATACCACTTGCAACAGTTTTCAACTTGTCATTACAAGAGGGAGTGGTTCCTTTAGAACGGAAAGAAGCAAACACTATACCGTTATTTAAAAAAACGTTCCAGAAACAAGTAAGAGAACTACAGACTACAGAGATTGGCAAATTATTAGAAAGACTAATTAAAGATCACATGGTGGATTTTCTTATTAAACATAACTTGTTAAACCCATCTCAACATGGGTTTCTAAAAGCGAGGTCATGCTTAACAAATATGTTATGTTTTTGGAAGATATCCCTAAGTGGGTAGACGAGGGATCTCCAGTAGATATCATATACTTAGATTTTCAGGAAGCTTTCGACAAAGTGCCACATCAAACTAATGGCCCATGGCATAGGAAATGGTTTAATTAACTGGACTGAAAAAAGGTTAATTGCCAGAAGACAACGGGTAGTAATTGATGGGGAGGCTTCAAACTGGACATCAGTTTTGAGTGGGGTACCACAGGGATCGATACTGGGATCTATATTATTCTTAATATATATCAACGATTTGGACGATGATATAACAAGCAAGTTGTTGAAATCTGCGGATGATACAAAATTGTTTAAAAGGATTAAACATGATGGAGATAGATAGCATTTACAAGATGATCTTAAAAATGGCAAATGTTCAATTTTTGGAAATCTAAATTCCTCTACAAAGAACGAAGATGTACAATATACAATGGGAGTTTCTATAAAAGAAAAGGACTTAGGGTTGACCATTAGTGCTGATATGAAGGTATCAGAGTAATGCGGTATTGCCGCTTCAAAAGGAAATCAAATCCTTGGATTAATTAGGCGAAACATAATGTATAAAGAAAAAGAGCTAATGATACCGCTGTACAATAGAATAGTTAGGCCTCATTTAGAATATTGTATTCAAGCGTGGAGGCCATATCGCATGAAGGACATATATATGCTAGAAAAAGTACAGAGGAGAGCAACTAAAATTATACAAAAACTGAGGGATCTTAGTTACGAAATACACCTAAAACATGTGGTTTAACAACACTATAAACAAGGAGATTGAGAGGAGATCAGATAGAAGTATTTAAAATATTGAATGGTTATGAAAATATTAATACAAATATATTTTTCTCAGTTAAGAAAGATAGAAGGACCATAGGACATGAAGTTACATTAGTAAAGGCGCAGTGTAGATTAGATATAAGAAAGTTTTCTTTCTCACAAAGGACTGCAAATGAATGGAACATATTATCTCCTGATTGTGTTGGTGCTAGTAGCGTGAATATGATTAAAAATAAAATTGACACATACCTTAAAAGGGCGGGATACACGTAGATAAAAAGTATTGGAATACAAAAAGTATTGGACTCCCGATAAGCCAAAAGGCTTCAGTGTCCATCTAGAGTAAATTGTCTGGACGGCAATCTTGTTAAATCTTGTTAAATCTGACATGTAGCACAGTTAAAGGTTGTTTAAGAAAATGTGCACACATTTTCTGTTGCCATTTTGCCCGAACCACCCTCCCCCAGAATTGAAAGAAGAAAGATATGAACTACGATAAAACTATTTGTTCCCAAGTTACACATACATAGCATGCATTTTGACTTAAAAACCGTAGCAATTAATGATATAATACTGATTGAATTGGAGTGAAGTAATAGCTGGAACATGTATAGTAAAACATCTGAATAATATTCCTTATAATTTTTGCTAAATATGCTTTAACCTTACAGCATAAAACCTGCAAGCACCCAGAAATGGTGAAACCTGTAACAGCAGAAGGGTTAACTGGCGTGGTCTAATGAGTTAAAGCTGTACATATTAGTCACAGTCCACATTGAGGCATGCAGTTTCTGGGGTGCTAGGGGGCCCTTAGAATGATTCAATCAAATACAGATTTCTCGTGCATAGTGGCAGTACCCTAAAATACTTCAACGCAAAATTAGAGAAAAAGTTGCTGAACGGTTTCTGAGATATGGCAGCTAACGGCCCATGACAAACGGCAGACGCAGAGTGATGGAATTAGTCCTTCAGCCCAAACGAAAGAATATCCGAACCAACCTCATGTTTAGCATCCATTTTTTGATGGCGTGACATGATTTTTGCTAGACAACACATTATGTGAGGGATAGGTCAATTCTTTATTTCCAATTGAAGAAAGTAGATGTACATATGTACAAATGATAGATTTCAGAAGTTCAGATGGAAAGGGAGAAAGTTAAAGCGCACTGATCCTTAGGCACTTTACCCCAACATCAATATAACATGTGCATACTATTAATAGTAAATATAAATGTGTAGTATAATTTTAGTAACTAAAGAATATACATGAAATGCAACAGTGAAATCTACTCCACTTTTCTTAACAATAAACAATTTAATTACACTAATTTCTACTCATCAAACACTCATTATTTTTTAGATTTCTGATAATCAATTTTTTTAATAATCATCTCAACATTTCCATAATTTAATATAATACACAGATTTACACTTACACATCGCAAATACCTGTTCAAAGTAACATAATTTTCATCAACAGACCCATATGAATATTTCATGAAACCTATATATGAAAACAATCATCTAGGGCCACTTTTTGTTTTCACCAAATACGGATATGTTTCCTCTTTTGCGACAGACAACCACTTATCATGTGTCGAGGAATGGTACATCTGATAAACAGAAACAACACACTGGTAGATTCTGACAGTATTTTTCATTTACTGGAAAGTAAACTGTCGAACGTACCCGACATCAATCAAATCCCATAGCCACGTTTCAGGAAAGTAGTTCCGGATTTCGACAGTGGGTTTTTCCGTCATTGATGGAACTGGTTGCATCGGCATACGTAGGAATAGACAAAAATATGACGGAATCACAGATTGATCACCGATAAATTAGCAAGCCTATTTAATATGATTTGTTGCAGTAAAAACTATTAGGCAAGATTGGATATGGGGACGGTTTTTTAACAAGTGGTTCTCTGTGTCTTGCAATGTTTAACCTTATAACATTATTAGGTACAGTTGATATTTGATGAATTTGTTTAATAGTTGAATTATTGTTAAGATATTATTTCAGTTTACAGATAATAGTAACATTTAAAAATTAAGTAGCAAATCATAACTATTGAGTTCCCATCAATAGTCACGACTCAAAAAAATCCACATTTATTATCTAACAAGAACAAGGTTTGAATAAATGTTGAAAATAAACTGTAACTATGTTTGAGAATTTCACATGCTGGTTATGACATTATGAAGCTCATTTCACTTCTACATGTTTAACGTCAGTTGTCTTACTTAATCATGCATTGTCTAAAGCCTCAAGTTCACCATCACTTCAATACAAGAGATTGCTAGAAGAGAATAGAAAATAAGATGAGGGGACAGTGTCCACAGATATGTAAAAAGGGCAGCAGAACACGGGATACAGAAGAACAGTATATTTTGAGAGGTATCTGGTTACCATAGTTAACATCACGCAAATTGTATATAATATCACGTGTCACCTTTTTATAGATTTAATTCGCTGGAAATATTAGTTGTTTTTAAGATATGAGGAGTAGACCGAAGTGGGCTGGACATGTGGAGAGAATGGGAAGAGAACGGCTGGCAAAGAAAGCAGATACCCGGAGAGTGGATGGAAAAGGAGGCGAGGAAGACTTAGACTGCGATGGGAGGATTGCATAAAGAGAGACTTGGAAGGATTGGGAGAGGAGTGGAGAATGAGAGCAAAAGATAGAGGGGAATGGAGACAGTTGGTTGAGAACGTAGTGCAAGATATGTGAGAGAAAAGAAGAAGAAAAAAAGATAACTGAAATCAATGAACGGGATCGAGGCCAGCCTCACCCCTGACGACCGGGAATCGAGGCCAGCCTCACCCCTGACGACAGGGAATCGAGGCCAGCCTCACCCCTGACGACAGGGAATCGAGGCCAGCCTCACCCCTGACGACCGGGAATCGAGGCCAGCCTCACCCCTGACGACCGGGAATCGAGGCCAGCCTCACCCCTGACGACAGGGAATCGAGGCCAGCCTCACCCCTGAAGACAGGGAATCGAGGCCAGCCTCACCCCTGACGACCGGGAATCGAGGCCAGCCTCACCCCTGACGACAGGGAATCGAGGCCAGCCTCACCCCTGACGACAGGGAATCGAGGCCAGCCTCACCCCTGACGACAGGGAATCGAGGCCAGCCTCACCCCTGACGACCGGGAATCGAGGCCAGCCTCACCCCTGACGACAGGGAATCGAGGCTAGCCTCACCCCTGACGACAGGGAATCGAGGCCAGCCTCACCCCTGATGACAGGGAATCGAGGCCAGCCTCACCCCTGATGACAGGGAATCGACGCCAGCCTCACCCCTGACGACCGGGAATCGAGGCCAGCCTCACCCCTGACGACAGGGAATCGAGGCTAGCCTCACCCCTGACAACCGGGAATCGAGGCCAGCCTCACCCCTGACGACAGGGAATCGAGGCCAGCCTCACCCCTGACGACCGGGAATCAAGAAGAGAACGACACCAAATTAAAATTTGATGTAGTAACAAACAAAGAGACAGACAATGACAGACTTAGGTGAGCAGTTGGTGGTTCGGGTACCTGATCCAGTCCTGAAAATGTACGTAAACAATCGTCACGTGGCCAGCTATCAATGTCAACCATACTTTTTAAACCCTGGCTACCTTTTTTATCTTATAGACTATATAACATATTAATATGCTAATTTTGGAGCTATATGAGTCTATCTCCTCTCAGGCACTGATGGTCACTCACCTTTCTCTATGTTCAGTTCCTTCCGTCGTTCACTGTACCCTGATATAGCAGCTGGTGACATATGTAACAAAAACAAAGGTAGTTATTTGGGTTGCTTATTTTCAGTTATTATTCTCCAGGTGGAGCTATATCAAATGTGAGGCATGCAATGCCATAGTTGGCAGCAAAGGACATTAAATGGTCATAGGAACACGTTTAAGTTCAAAGTACTGTAACGGTAACAATTACTGCCCATTCTTGCGCCACCGCTAGTAACCGACTAGTCGTTTATCTTACTCAATTATCATACACTAAATTAGCAAGCCTATTTAATATGATTTGTTGCAGTAAAAACTATTAGGCAAGATTGGATATGGGGACGGTTTTTTAACAAGTGGTTCTCTGTGTCTTGCAATGTTTAACCTTATAACATTATTAGGTACAGTTGATATTTGATGAATTTGTTTAATAGTTGAATTATTGTTAAGATATTATTTCAGTTTACAGATAATAGTAACATTTAAAAATTAAGTAGCAAATCATAACTATTGAGTTCCCATCAATAGTCACGACTCAAAAAAATCCACATTTATTATCTAACAAGAACAAGGTTTGAATAAATGTTGAAAATAAACTGTAACTATGTTTGAGAATTTCACATGCTGGTTATGACATTATGAAGCTCATTTCACTTCTACATGTTTAACGTCAGTTGTCTTACTTAATCATGCATTGTCTAAAGCCTCAAGTTCACCATCACTTCAATACAAGAGATTGCTAGAAGAGAATAGAAAATAAGATGAGGGGACAGTGTCCACAGATATGTAAAAAGGGCAGCAGAACACGGGATACAGAAGAACAGTATATTTTGAGAGGTATCTGGTTACCATAGTTAACATCACGCAAATTGTATATAATATCACGTGTCACCTTTTTATATAGATTTAATTCGCTGGAAATATTAGTTGTTTTTAAGATATGAGGAGTAGACCGAAGTGGGCTGGACATGTGGAGAGAATGGGAAGAGAACGGCTGGCAAAGAAAGCAGATACCCGGAGAGTGGATGGAAAAGGAGGCGAGGAAGACTTAGACTGCGATGGGAGGATTGCATAAAGAGAGACTTGGAAGGATTGGGAGAGGAGTGGAGAATGAGAGCAAAAGATAGAGGGGAATGGAGACAGTTGGTTGAGAACGTAGTGCAAGATATGTGAGAGAAAAGAAGAAGAAAAAAAGATAACTGAAATCAATGAACGGGATCGAGGCCAGCCTCACCCCTGACGACCGGGAATCGAGGCCAGCCTCACCCCTGACGACAGGGAATCGAGGCCAGCCTCACCCCTGACGACAGGGAATCGAGGCCAGCCTCACCCCTGACGACCGGGAATCGAGGCCAGCCTCACCCCTGACGACCGGGAATCGAGGCCAGCCTCACCCCTGACGACAGGGAATCGAGGCCAGCCTCACCCCTGAAGACAGGGAATCGAGGCCAGCCTCACCCCTGACGACCGGGAATCGAGGCCAGCCTCACCCCTGATGACAGGGAATCGAGGCCAGCCTCACCCCTGATGACAGGGAATCGACGCCAGCCTCACCCCTGACGACCGGGAATCGAGGCCAGCCTCACCCCTGACGACAGGGAATCGAGGCTAGCCTCACCCCTGACAACCGGGAATCGAGGCCAGCCTCACCCCTGACGACAGGGAATCGAGGCCAGCCTCACCCCTGACGACCGGGAATCAAGAAGAGAACGACACCAAATTAAAATTTGATGTAGTAACAAACAAAGAGACAGACAATGACAGACTTAGGTGAGCAGTTGGTGGTTCGGGTACCTGATCCAGTCCTGAAAATGTACGTAAACAATCGTCACGTGGCCAGCTATCAATGTCAACCATACTTTTTAAACCCTGGCTACCTTTTTTATCTTATAGACTATATAACATATTAATATGCTAATTTTGGAGCTATATGAGTCTATCTCCTCTCAGGCACTGATGGTCACTCACCTTTCTCTATGTTCAGTTCCTTCCGTCGTTCACTGTACCCTGATATAGCAGCTGGTGACATATGTAACAAAAACAAAGGTAGTTATTTGGGTTGCTTATTTTCAGTTATTATTCTCCAGGTGGAGCTATATCAAATGTGAGGCATGCAATGCCATAGTTGGCAGCAAAGGACATTAAATGGTCATAGGAACACGTTTAAGTTCAAAGTACTGTAACGGTAACAATTACTGCCCATTCTTGCGCCACCGCTAGTAACCGACTAGTCGTTTATCTTACTCAATTATCATACACTGATTTTACATTGATTTTCATGGGAAATTGCTTGGGGCCACTTGTCTTAAATGTTCAAAATTAGGAGCCCGCGCTTTGTTAACAAATATAACAATACAATCCAAATACAACTATGTTAAATATTTTGTATGCTTAGTAACACTGTTCATTGAAATTTTATCATGATATTATGCATGGTTCAAATGGGGTGGAACAGAACTTTACTTACCAGCATGCAAAATTCTTAAACACAGTTGAGTAGGTATCTTAAACACTTATTTAAATCTTGTTCTCAATAGATTATGTGTATATAAAGTAGCAGTTTGGACACCTACACATGTTCATAGTTATATTGTAATATGTGTTGACATGCTAATTAAGAGATGGTATGCATCTTAATTGTCATTATAATGTCACTGCCAGCCACAATATGCAAAGTAGATGATGGATATTGTTACATTCTTTGTTTTATGAAACTACATTTTCATGATTTAATTGCCAAGGTGACGATTATAATTATATTTCGGTAATTACTTACTATGATTAAACAGTTACTTGAACCATAAAATATAAATCTCCAGTGACACTGGTCAAGTGTGTTTTGACCAAGCATTGGTACAGCAGCTGTGGGCTAGGCTGGCTCAAGTTTCACACAACAAAGAGGAGACATTTACTTTTGGTGAGTGTCGACTTGTTCAATAATACTTTTAAGGTATTATTTCCCTTTCTAATTACACCACATTGTGAAGTGGAAGATTCTCTATCATCAGACCTAACCTTGGATGGATGGTTTAAAGCAATTATTTAGTTATAAGGGTTTTCACTACATGGAAAATTGCTTTGAGTGGACATCCCAGGATGCTGTGGTTGACCCCCACTGGCTGGCTGTAAACAGTAGTGGTCTTAATGAGTTTTAGAATACTTGCATCCTGCTGGTGATATAACTTGCAGAGTATACAGTTTTAATCATGTTTAATCAGGTACTGTGTTTTGTATTATGATGCTTAATCTACGCTCTTAGGTTAATATATTGCCATATTATGCATTTAGCAACAGAATGTCTTCTATAAAGCTTTGCAGTCAGTATCAGAAACTGCCCAGTGGGTAGAGTGTGGGGCATATTCCCTAGAGATTGACACTTGAAAACAAGTGGGAGCCACCCTGGATAGTGTAGCTGGATTAATCATTAAGTCATAGAATATGTATACTGTGTAACAAATTGGAACTGAATATGGTAACACGAAGTAGTATAAGAATATGGAATTGCAATACTTGTTAAAATAATTATCTGTGTTCTGCTATAAATGACATGTTGCACCATGCCATTGCAGGAGGGAGCCTCCAGAGCAGTGTTGGGGTGAACATGGTCATTACACTCATGGTAGATTATGTAATTATTGCATCTGTTAGATGCATATACTTGTGGTATTGATTTACATAAAAATGTATTCCTGGTATAACTTGTATGACAATTATATATATTTAGATTACGTTACATTATACTGGATTCATTATATTGCGCATGCGTGCTGTGTGACATGTGTATATAATCATTATTGTATCTACGTATATTTGTATTGTTTGTACTGTATTGACAAACTGTTTACTTTGTTTAGGTTTCTTTTTGTATCCGGAATTAAGACCACAAATAAAGAACTTGATGGAAAAGATTGGAGCCGACTTGTTGGTTGTACAAATTGGCCCCGTTACATGTATATTTCTATTTTTGCATGTGTCATGAGTATCGGCGGGAACACAATAATTATGATCTGCTACCTTATTTCTCAATGCTTCAAATATCTGTAAAAACTGAAATAATATCTAAATATGGTATTTTGGCCAATCAGATGCCTCAACCAATGCCTCAATGTCTCCTGTAACCCAACATGACAGCACCCACGACATCTCAACAGTGCCAACTTGTTGTGGTAATGAATATTTTGGATAAAAAATTGATGAACAATTAATACAGATTCAAGATGGCTGCGTAGCACACGTCGCCGAACCAATTACTCTACTGGGTGTGTTGTGTTCCAATGTTAAGGAGTCACACAAATTCCAACAAAGGGCTGCTTAGAGTCCAGAGGGTTTCTTTTCTTTAGTCATGAATCATTTTGGAGGGGAAACAATGTCACCCACACGCACGCAGCCATTAACACCAAGTTATGACAAAACTGTAAAGAACAAGTTATAATCACACAGGAAAGAATACAAAAATTCACTTTATATCGAAGAGATCCAGACCCCAAGGCTGGCTACTTACCGACAGGCTGTGCCTGGGGTATGGTATGGTAACCCTCGCATGGTCGCGTCTCCAAGGTCAAATCTGACATCACCATTACGCCTACCTCCTGTAATAATGTTACAATGACACGTTGTAACATGCTGTCACGTGACACACCAAAGTTGTACACACAATATTAAAACAAAAGTGATATGATCTAAACAACTCATAGCCTCATTAACTAAAACAATGGCAGCCGCCCGTGACATATAAGGCTTTTGGCAGATCACTCAAATGCACATGTGACAGAACAGCAACAAGATTATGAAATAAATTGTCATGGCTCCAAGATTCCATTAGACAACAAGAAATAAACTTACTTTGGAGCAATTGTTGAAACATATGCGACATTTCAACCCAACTACAGTGGATCAAAATCCGCTGTAGATGGGTTGAAATGTCACATATGTTTCAACAATTGCTCCAAAGTAAGTATATTTCTTGCTGTGTAGAAGGAAGATTGTGTTTGTTTTCATATATTGAAAATGTGCAAGAAACAAACAAAAACTATTCTATAATTTTCACATTGTTGGGTTATAATAATTCTCACATTGCTGTGCTATAATAACTCAATCTGTCCTGTAGATTGTAAATAAATACTGTTTTGAAAGTGGGAAACATTTCATAAGTATTAAACGTCTGCTTGCTCCTTTTCCACAATCAATGTGAATGCAATCTAAAAATCACGTAGTTATTATGTTATTGTGGAAATAAAATGTATTATAGTATAAATAAAATAAGTCAATTCTCAAAATTTTTCACAAAGCTTTCATTCCCCATGACAACTGCTCAGACAAGTGACAATTCTGGTAGACAAAAAAGGTGTTAAAAGTGACTTGTCCACAGACAAGTATAAATTCTGTCTTATTTCTACCACTGCAGGATATACTCACCTTGAAAGCCATCATGGAGTCACCAAAACGTGAGTATACAACACCAGGAGAGACTTTAAAGTGATGCTCCACATCTACAAAATAATGCAACGTAAATTCACAAATGTACCATCTGTATATTAATACGATAACTTTGTGAGCAGTCTGGCAGCATCTCCTTCCCAGTGCAGAGACCTACTCACCACTGTCTGTGTCCATTCACTTCCTTCAGCCATTGGCCTATGATCAATCAATTGGCGATGTATTTCATGAAAGAAATTTAGAGTTATTTACTAATGTGTTTGCTGCTTATCCATTATGCTTTTTATCTGTTGTAGAAAAACAGAAGCAGTGAAGTCAAAAAATTAAAGGTAAGTTCTTCTATAACGTAGTATCCAGCACTGCTCAAAGTGCTTTACACTTTACTCCCTGGCAGATCTGTTCAACTGAACACCACTTCTTTGGGAAGCATTCAACCATGCTGCAATTAATGCACAACGATTATTAGTACACAAATATCCACCACTGTCTATAGCCAGGGAGTTATTCATGCAGCTGAGTGTTCTAGAGCAACATAGAGTGAATGAACTTGCCCAAGGTTCGAAACAGCTGCACAGGTTTTGAACCCGGGTTTTCTTGATTGAGAGTCCGTGCTTAATGGCGTAAAAATGCATTTAAATAGAATGACTTCTGGTTTCACGGCTAGCTTCATCGCATACCATTTAATTGGCACAACAAGAAAATTGAGTTTCCTTCATTAACACTAGCAGAACACAAGTCAGAATCTGAGAGATGTAAAGATCGTAGACCATATCCATCGAACGAAACCTGCCTGGAACCGAGACAGGAGCTCCCATCAGTCTTTCTCCAGCCTTCACATGACAATGGTCATGTGACACCCATAGCAGCCAGTCAACCGAAGAAGGCCATGCGAAACAGCCAAAATATTTAAAACAAAACTCAGGTTTCTTGTTGTGGTAATTAAACTGTCTAATTGAACATGTTCTTCACCTTTCAGTAGGATATATGACCTACCACAGTGAAATGGGTATTAAGTTGCGCGACTATGAACTGGAGTTTTTGATTTGGAATCTATAAATTATGAGCTTTAAAATGTTACTTAATTTTTTGAAATATTTTCAGCAATTGTTTTAATTTATTGCTAAAAATTAAGCAAATTAAAAAAAGCTGTCTTTGAAAAAATAGTTTTAAAAAATTGGGCTATGTGAAAAAAAACAGCAAAGATAAGTTTACTATTTTTATTAGTCTTGGATTATTTGTTGAGGGCAATGAACCAGACATCGACTTATGAGATTATGAGGAAGGCATTTCGGCCCAAATCAAAACATTGAGGGGACAAGACATAGTCATAGACAGCTGCTTTTGTTCGTGTGTAGAATATATCTGTGCAACCTAATACCTGGTTCACTGTGGTGAATAGGTCTGTGCAACCTAATACCTGGTTCACTGTGTAGAATAGGCCTGCGCAACCTAACACCTGGTTCACTGTGGTGAATAGGTCTGTGCAACTTAACACCCGGTTCACTGTGTAGAATAGGCTTGTGGAACCTAACACCTGGTTCACTGTGTTGAATAGGTCTGTGCAACCTAACACCCAGTTCACTGTGTAGAATAGACCTGTGCAACCTAACACCTGGTTCATTGTGGTGAATAGGCCTGTTCAACCTAACTCCCGGTTCATTGTGGTGAATAGGCCTGTGCAACCTAACACCTGGTTCACTGTGGTGAATAGGCCTGTGCAACCTAACACCCGGTTCACTGTGTAGAATAGACCTGTGCAACCTAACACCCGGTTCACTGTGTAGAATAGGCCTGTGCAACTTAACACCCGGTTCACTGTGTTGAATAGGTCTGTGCAACCTAACACCCGGTTCACTGTGGTGAATTGGTCTATGCAACCTAACACATGGTTCACTGTGGTGAATAGGCCTGTGCAACCTAACACCCGGTTCACTGTGTAGAATAGGCCTGTGCAACTTAACACCCGGTTCACTGTGTAGAATAGGCCTGTGCAACCTAACACCTGGTTTACTCTGTTGAATAGATCTGTGCAACCTAACACCCGGTTCACTGTGTAAAATAAGCTTGTGCAACCTAACACATGGTTCACTGTGGTGAATAGGCCTGTTCAACCTAACACCTGGTTCACTGTGAAGGATAGGCCTGTGCAACCTAACACCCAGTTCACTGTGTAGAATAGGCCTGTGCAACCTAACACATGGTTCACTGTGGTGAATAGGCCTGTGCAACCTAACA
Organism: Paraescarpia echinospica; assembly: GCA_020002185.1. Taxonomy (NCBI): domain Eukaryota; kingdom Metazoa; phylum Annelida; class Polychaeta; order Sabellida; family Siboglinidae; genus Paraescarpia; species Paraescarpia echinospica. Next base: position 49,280,930 of record CM034541.1, read on the forward strand.
CCCAGTTCACTGTGTAGAATAGGCCTGTGCAACCTAACACATGGTTCACTGTGGTGAATAGGCTGTGCATCCTAACACCTGGTTCATTGTGGTGAATAGGCCTGTTCAACCTAACTCCCGGTTCATTGTGGTGAATAGGCCTGTGCAACCTAACACCTGGTTCACTGTGGTGAATAGGCCTGTGCAACCTAACACCCGGTTTACTGTGTAGAATAGGCCTATGCAACCTAACATCCGGTTCAATGTGGTGAATAGGCCTGTGCAACCTAACACCTGGTTCACTGTGGTGAATAGGTCTGTGCAACCTAACACATGGTTCACTGTGGTGAATATGCCTGTGCAACCTAACACCTGGTTCACTGTGGTGAATAGGCCTGTGCAACCTAACACCCGGTTCACTGTGTAGAATAGGCCTATGCAACCTAACATCCGGTTCACTGTGGTGAATAGGCCTGTGCAACCTAACACATGGTTCACTGTGGTGAATAGGCATGTGCAACTTAACACCCGGTTCACTGTGTAGAATAGGCCTGTGCAACCTAACACCTGGTTTACTCTGGTGAATAGGCATGTGCAACCTAACACCCGGTTCACTGTGTAGAATAGACCTGTGCAACCTAACACCCGGTTCACTGTGTAGAATAGGCCTGTGCAACTTAACACCCGGTTCACTGTGTAGAATAGACCTGTGCAACCTAACACCCGGTTCACTGTGTAGAATAGGCCTGTGCAACTTAACACCCGGTTCACTGTGTTGAATAGGTCTGTGCAACCTAACACCCGGTTCACTGTGGTGAATTGGTCTATGCAACCTAACACATTTTTAACTGTGGTGAATAGGCCCGTGCAACTTAACACCCGGTTCACTGTGTAGAATAGGCCTGTGCATCTTAACACCCGGTTCACTGTGTAGAATAGGCCTGTGCAACCTAACACCTGGTTTACTCTGTTGAATAGATCTGTGCAACCTAACACCCGGTTCACTGTGTAAAATAAGCTTGTGCAACCTAACACATGGTTCACTGTGGTGAATAGGCCTGTTCAACCTAACACCTGGTTCACTGTGTAGGATAGGCCTGTGCAACCTAACACCCAGTTCACTGTGTAGAATAGGCCTGTGCAACCTAACACATGGTTCACTGTGGTGAATAGGCCTGTGCAACCTAACACCCAGTTCACTGTGTAGAATAGGCCTGTGCAACCTAACACATGGTTCACTGTGGTGAATAGGCTGTGCATCCTAACACCTGGTTCATTGTGGTGAATAGGCCTGTTCAACCTAACTCCCGGTTCATTGTGGTGAATAGGCCTGTGCAACCTAACACCTGGTTCACTGTGGTGAATAGGCCTGTGCAACCTAACACCCGGTTTACTGTGTAGAATAGGCCTATGCAACCTAACATCCGGTTCAATGTGGTGAATAGGCCTGTGCAACCTAACACCTGGTTCACTGTGGTGAATAGGTCTGTGCAACCTAACACATGGTTCACTGTGGTGAATATGCCTGTGCAACCTAACACCTGGTTCACTGTGGTGAATAGGCCTGTGCAACCTAACACCCGGTTCACTGTGTAGAATAGGCCTATGCAACCTAACATCCGGTTCACTGTGGTGAATAGGCCTGTGCAACCTAACACATGGTTCACTGTGGTGAATAGGCATGTGCAACTTAACACCCGGTTCACTGTGTAGAATAGGCCTGTGCAACCTAACACCTGGTTTACTCTGGTGAATAGGCCTGTGCAACCTAACACCCGGTTCACTGTGTAGAATAGACCTGTGCAACCTAACACCCGGTTCACTGTGTAGAATAGGCCTGTGCAACTTAACACCTGGTTCACTGTGTTGAATAGGTCTGTGCAACCTAACACCCGGTTCACTGTGGTGAATTGGTCTATGCAACCTAACACATGGTTCACTGTGGTGAATAGGCCTGTGCAACTTAACACCCGGTTCACTGTGTAGAATAGGCCTGTGCAACTTAACACCCGGTTCACTGTGTAGAATAGGCCTGTGCAACCTAACACCTGGTTTACTCTGTTGAATAGATCTGTGCAACCTAACACCCGGTTCACTGTGTAAAATAAGCTTGTACAACCTAACACATGGTTCACTGTGGTGAATAGGCCTGTTCAACCTAACACCTGGTTCACTGTGTAGGATAGGCCTGTGCAACCTAACACCCAGTTCACTGTGTAGAATAGGCCTGTGCAACCTAACACATGGTTCACTGTGGTGAATAGGCCTGTGCAACCTAACACCCAGTTCACTGTGTAGAATAGGCCTGTGCAACCTAACACATGGTTCACTGTGGTGAATAGGCTGTGCATCCTAACACCTGGTTCATTGTGGTGAATAGGCCTGTTCAACCTAACTCCCGGTTCATTGTGGTGAATAGGCCTGTGCAACCTAACACCTGGTTCACTGTGGTGAATAGGCCTGTGCAACCTAACACCCGGTTTACTGTGTAGAATAGGCCTATGCAACCTAACATCCGGTTCAATGTGGTGAATAGGCCTGTGCAACCTAACACCTGGTTCACTGTGGTGAATAGGTCTGTGCAACCTAACACATGGTTCACTGTGGTGAATATGCCTGTGCAACCTAACACCTGGTTCACTGTGGTGAATAGGCCTGTGCAACCTAACACCCGGTTCACTGTGTAGAATAGGCCTATGCAACCTAACATCCGGTTCACTGTGGTGAATAGGCCTGTGCAACCTAACACATGGTTCACTGTGGTGAATAGGCATGTGCAACTTAACACCCGGTTCACTGTGTAGAATAGGCCTGTGCAACCTAACACCTGGTTTACTCTGGTGAATAGGCATGTGCAACCTAACACCCGGTTCACTGTGTAGAATAGACCTGTGCAACCTAACACCCGGTTCACTGTGTAGAATAGGCCTGTGCAACTTAACACCCGGTTCACTGTGTTGAATAGGTCTGTGCAACCTAACACCCGGTTCACTGTGGTGAATAGGCCTGTGCAACTTAACACCCGGTTCTCTGTGTAGAATAGGCCTGTGCAACTTAACACCCGGTTCACTGTGTAGAATAGGCCTGTGCAACCTAACACCTGGTTTACTCTGTTGAATAGATCTGTGCAACCTAACACCCGGTTCACTGTGTAAAATAAGCTTGTGCAACCTAACACATGGTTCACTGTGGTGAATAGGCCTGTTCAACCTAACACCTGGTTCACTGTGTAGGATAGGCCTGTGCAACCTAACACCCAGTTCACTGTGTAGAATAGGCCTGTGCAACCTAACACATGGTTCACTGTGGTGAATAGGCCTGTGCAACCTAACACCCAGTTCACTGTGTAGAATAGGCCTGTGCAACCTAACACATGGTTCACTGTGGTGAATAGGCTGTGCATCCTAACACCTGGTTCACTGTGGTGAGTTACTAATAAAGAAAGACATACCAAAGTCCCAGTGTTGCTTCCTGTCACAGTAGTTGTCTTGGAGATGTGGCAAGGAGTCCGCCTTGAGGTCATACTGGCTCAAGTGCTCAAACACCTGAAGTGACATTGGGAATCAGGCCTTGATACCAGGTCAAATTTAGTAATAAAGTTGTTTTCCTTCGTTTCCTGTCTTAGCTCCCTTTATGCAGGATAACGTTTTGACCAGTCCAAAAATGTCAGGTATAAGCGGGTGGACATACAATTCAGTCCAAACATATGTATATATATATGTATATATATAACGTAATGGACATATGAATAACAGTGACAATCAATAATGAGTAAGTTTTTTTCTTTGCTCCTCAACTTTTCTCCCATCCAAATTCAATCTTCCACCCATCCAAAGATGAACTCAACCTGCCCAAATGACGGGTGGACAGGTCTCACAATAAAGATTATGTTGTTCTCCTCTGTCCTAACAGATGTTAAGTGCATGGGTGCATAGGGTTTGGTGCACGTTTATTGATTTCTCAAAACTGGCATCAGGCAACACTAATTGCACACAATATATTCAGCACATCTACCAAACTGAGATGAAAGATGGACACATACATGAATGCAACACCTTGCAGCTAAAGCCACACATGCAGTATGAGTGACCTAACCAGTGTCTGCAAGGTGGCAGCAGCAGTATTGCCATCTATTACATTTAGAATGCATTCATTGATGTAAAATCTATGTTTTCATGCATGCTTCACTAATGAAAAATGTGTGTGTGTATATTGTGCGCTAATCAGGAACTATACTCTATATGAATTATACGTGCAATGTAAACATCAAGTATTGAACAAGATTGTAGTATCGATCACTACTGAAGAAATCTGGTATCGAACAAGCATTACCATATTCACAAGGACAATGTTTACAGTATTGACATGCCCAACCATGCATGTCGTCTTACTTTGGCCATGGTCAGTTGTTTGGCCCCGCCAATAATGTGGACACTCTTGTCCACTACACCGACACTGCACAGAGAGTGTGCATCTGCTTTCACTTTCACATTCACTTTCGAGCCTGGCATCTTCTCCTTCTTACCAAACTGTAGCTCCACCTGTCGATGATACAAACATGAAACCCATAACAATAAACAAACTATTTTTGCCTGATGTCAATTAGCACAAACTACCTGTGCTACACACACAGATGTGGAAGATGTTTTCCCAAAACTGATGTGTTTTATGACTCAATTTTGAAGCAGTTTTTTGTGACGAAGTCACATTAAACATCATCAACTGATCAGCAATCCTCATAAATATATATAACAAACAGTCGATTTATGCCTAAAACTGTTATCATAAACCCATAATCAACAGGGTACTTCAAGAAAATAATGATGTAACTTTTCTTCCAAGGGCTTGTAGATAAACCGGTGAAAGTCTGACACCCGAGGTGAAAGCCATGTAGGAATAAACATTAACATATCCATATACCTATGCACACACAGGCATATGCTTGCTTGATTACAGTTAGATATTAGTTTGTTTTAATCATTTCAGTACTACAGCCCTGACCAGCGGCAGCTGTCGCAACTGAATACTGCATTCCCAGTGAGCATGCAAGACAATGGACTACACTTCAAGTCAAGATTTGAGCAAAAAATGCATTTTGTGAAGAGGAATGTTATACATTTCCGGAGAGTATCATAATCAGCGAGTAAAATGAGCCATATCACATTACATTCTGTCATCATGGTAACCGGCAATCCAAGATGTCCCCCAAGATTTCAACGTTTTTGCATTTGCTGAACACAGTTGTATACTAAGTTCGCTCACATCGTTATTGTGTTGATCGTCAACATCCATCAAAGATTCTTCGCTAACACTATCAAATAATTTGTCCAAAACATACGCTGGTAAATCGCTAGTTGAAGTAGTGCCGTCAGCCATTGTGGCCACCACAGCTTTTGATAATCTATCATTAAAAACCGCGAAAATCTCCGTACTATAGTGGTTCCACATAGTGGATAATTATGAGTAAAAACAATTTGAATAGCAGATATCGTCAATGCCGAATGTCCAGCCTGTCGTACTGAAGCGTCACAGACAGTGCGGCCGGAAATCTGGCCTGTCGTACTGAAATGGTTAAATACCCGAATAAAATATTATTTAATCTTTACTAGGTAACTGCATATCCTATACAAATTTAATGTTTGAAATAGCTGCATGAATTTGTACAAAACTGAGATCTCAAAAGGGCCGAGCTGAATAGCTTCTACCGCATCAGCTTCAGGAACCTGAGCCTCGAAGCGCAGTAAACAAGAATAATTGACATTATGAAAAATCATAAACATGGATACGCAAGAGTAGAGCATCGCAACAGATGAAGACAACTCATTAAGATGCGAGACTATAACAAGTGATGAAGCCCCAACCTAGAACAGATCAAGGAAACACAGGAGTTTCTACCTTGTTTTGAAGACACTTCTTGATATTGACATTGATGTTGTCAGCAACTGTCTCCCCATCCTCTCTCACATAGTAGACAAGAATTCGACTGACGGGTGACATCTTTGGTGACACTGCGATCTCAAGGACAAAGCTTGACACGTACGCGGGCAGTTTGACAGATTTTGGTTTCGGAATCCATCGGCAAATGACTTGGTCGGGTGCTATTGACAAGATGGACGATAGGATGAGGAGGCATCAGAGGAGATGTCACTAAAATAAAGAGCTTCTAATGTAAAATCTGCAGCCATATCATCTTTCTTCTTTACTATTTGTACAAGAACAGAACATATTTATTTGTCCGAAATACGTACGTAATACAACAAAATAATCGTTATAAAACAAAATACCATACAAAAGACAATATATTGCAATCAAATCGACATGAGAAAAACAAAGTGGTAAGTATAAAATAATGTCATGGAAATAATGTCAATCTCATTATTTGCATGACACATTGGTGAAAGTGTCCCTCTGGCACATCCTTGTGTTGAATTTATTCGGTGTACGAGATCACAGTTAAGGAACAAAATCAACTTTAAAGGGCAAAATAAGTAGGTTAACAGGTCACAGGTCAGCAACATCAGATTGTGTAAAACTGCATGTAAATGACAGGTGAGATATGTAGGACAAAAATGTTAAGTCATTCATAGGGAGCAAAATAACAAGTCACAGCAAAAACATACAAGCCATTTAGTAAATTTGTTAAAAGATTTTGTTATGTACACTTCAAAACCGACGCTGCATATTACCTGAACTGTTGCACAGAAAACAGGTTTGAAACTGATTCACGATGGGCAAACATGACCTACCTGGTACTTACAAGTGTCATAAGAGAACATTAGGCAGTTTGGAAAATTATTGAAGACATTTCTGTTCTTAAACTAGCATAGTCAGATCGCATTTAACCTTTGTATTATTCATACATGTATACCGTTTTAACTAATTTTTATGGAAGATATTGTTCATGGCTCCAGGATTCAATTTAAATAGCAAGAATTAAATTTAAATTGGGGCTGTATTTGAAACTTGCAACGTTTTGATCTGTCTGTCTAGCCACGTCACATGACATCAGTGCATGATCATGGTCCACTGTAGACAGATCGAAACCTTGCAAGTTTCAAATACAGCTCCAATGTAAGTTTAATTCTTGCTATCCAAATTAATTTTTGTTTTATTTATTTTACGATCATCTGTTAGTGTCTAATCAACTTCTTTAATGTAATTAAAATGTTTTATTTGTTTTTTATTCAGTATGTTAACTGTTCAGCAATTTGCTAGTCATTTGCTTTATCATTTAATTTACCCGTAATTTTACTATACATAGGTTTATTGACACATACTAGGATTTTGGTTAACTTTACTTTGTTATTATTTATTTCTCTTAAATGTGATTTTATGTTTCTTAGATATCTGCCGATTTTGTAAACCCTGGTGTATAAAAGTTTATTATTATCATAAGATCACTTTAAAAGGGAATTTATGGGCACTCACCTATGTTGTTGATAACCTTCTCCACCACCTCCACCCTTCCTTCCTCCTCCTCCTCCTCGTCTGGCTGTGTTCTCACCAACAATTCCTCCCTATTAATTATGGGACCCGCTGCCACAATGTTTCCCCGTGACATCACCTGAAGGCATACAAAAGATAAGTCCTCATATATAATTTCGTCGAACTAAACAACACATACAGTATAGTCAAAACTCGCGTTGTGATCACCTCAGTAATACAGCCACCTCACTATTAAGGTCACCCTTGGGACTGGATAAAAGTGACCTGAATATCAAGGTGGTTGTATTAGCGGGATTAATTTCCTCCACTTTACACATAGGAAAATAATTTTGGACCCCCATAAGGTGGCTGTATCACTAAGATGGCCATAAAGTACATTGGGACCATAAAGTGTGGTTTGACTGTATTGTATCTGGTCTCTAGGGCATTGAAAGCGCTTAGTATTCAACCCCTGACAAACATTGGGACCATAAAGTGAGGTTTCACTGTACTGTATCTGGTCTCTAGGGCATTGAAAGCGCTTAACACTAATCCTGGCAAACCTGATTATTTGAACACCAGCTCTACCGCACAGGGAAGTATTAACCCATGCTGCAATTATTTATATCCAGGTATTCATTGTTACAGTTGAGTGAACTGAGGTAATGCAGAGAGACCAAATTAGTTGAAACATTCTGATATCCAAAATATCTAGATAAAACTCCGGATAAATTGTGAATGTTTATTACTCACAATCTACATAAATAAGTATTTATGCCAAATACATGACACAAATCTGGCTACATAACGTGGTTTGTCGTTGAATACCAATTTATCTATCAAGGTCAACTAACAGCTAATGCACTTACCTGGTAGTAAAATGCAAATTCATCGTTTCCTTCTGTCGTGTAAGAAACGTTTACGTTCAGTTTGCCCGAGCATTCCTGCTCGCCGTCAATTGGAGTCATCTGCAAGAGGGAGCCACTAGGCGAATACCACTGCTTGACAGCAAGGAAAGTTGACCACGGGAATTTGTAGCGTGGTACGGTTGCCTGAAAACAGATTCATGTGTACATCGATGCCTTCAGAATGTCACAATTTTAGAAACAGTTAGGAAGCTTGACAGTGGCTTCACCACGTGTTGAGGGATGAAAGAGTTTGGTTCGGGGAATGTCCTCTTGGACAGGATCTTCTCAATATATTACATAACTTTAGTATCCTGTGTCTAGGTTCATCCGTCTGCTAATTGCTGCTCAATAATGGGGTGGCATATGAATCAGGTATATATACAATAATAATACTTTATTTTGTTAAGCGCCACATCCAATATTGTTCACAGCACTTTACAACAATATACAAATGTATGTTAAAAATAATGCATTTGAATAAAAAACAATAGTTGTTATATCATAGATAAAATGAACTAATAATAACAGTAATTAAGACAATAAATATAGTAGAAGTAGAAAAGGAATGTGACATAAAATAGAATAGTGTAGGTTCGTCCATCTGCTAAAAATCTATTTTACACTCAGTCTTCTTCTGGTTATTATTACACTATTCATATGTCATAAAAGTGTTAGTGATTTTGAATGTGTGTACCATACAAATTTTATTATTCAAAAACGTATTTTATTGCATAGGCCGGCCTGTCACTGAAAGTATCGACGAAGATTGTGATGATTCGACTGCTAACCAGATTAAAAACAAATTGGATGATCTTATCCGCTGATCATTCTAGTTCAAGAACATAACAGGTGTTCCTATTAAAAAACTTATTATTTCTTGGTGAACAAATATCATTAAATGAAATAGGTAATATTTCGAATAACTCCGAGGGAATGCTGTCTGCAGCAGTCACACGGTGACAGGGCTGCAGACTTGAAATGGTTATGGCGTGAACAGTCATGATGCATCACATACAGAAATAGTAATAGTAGTATACTAGGTCAATTTGCGCAGGTCACTGGAGCGCTTCGACGGAATCCTTTGTTAAAAGATAGTAACAATTTCCATTTTGCACCGGACCCCCCACAAAGTCCAAAATCTATTGCTTTGGAGTGTCGCGGAGCAACCTATATTAAAAGATAGGAGCTAAACCCTATGTTAAAAAATAGGGAAATTTTCCCCACGTTAGAAAATAGGGAAATTTCCCCATGTTAAAAGATAGGAGCTAAATCCCATGTTAGAAGATATGAAAATTTCTCCTTGTTAAACGTCAATTCGATTGATCGTACAGGTATACAACGACTTTATGAGTTCGACGTACCAATTTACCCCTACTTTTTAGTACTACAAATCCTAAGTTAAAATATAGGGAAATTTCTCCATGTTAACAGATAGGCTCGTTTGAGACAAAATATACGGAACTGTATTTGAATCTGTCAAACACGAGATTGCTTGGCCCATAGGGCGAGGCTCCGCCAAGGGATCGTTACCTTGTTTGGTCGATCACGACGTGTCTAAAATGTAGTGTTATAATAAGACGTGATTTATAATAAAGGCATTATAAATTCACCGAATGCCTATTTATCTGAAGTACTGTATACACAATGTAGACTACATGTAGGACTATTTCATAGCAGGACCTAAACCCTTAGGACCTTAAGCATGGCGACCATCTTAGAATTATACCCTTGAATGACGTCATTAAATCAGTATGTGTAGTAATTCGGTACACGTGGTAATAAGGTCGAAATTATAGTAATTAGGTTAACAGATATTTTGAACTTGCGCGCCTGTATGTAGTTTTGTTCAATAACTTCATTAAATAAGTACGCGTGTTAAATTGATCAAATTGACAGTAATTCGATTAGCCAACGTTTGCAAGAACTATATTGAAGGCCCGCTATCATCAAAGCGGTATGGAACGATATGTGTGTCTGAAGAACATCCGGGTATTTTGTTCCATGTTAAAACATAGCAGCAAAATTCTACATCGCCTCCCCTATTCAGAACTTTTAGAACTATAATATATATAAAATAATCCTGACGACTAGGTAGTCAACTAAAACAATAGGTCAAATGATGTCATTTCTGGTTAACACACAGGTCTAAGACTTTCCCATCAACCTGTTTGTAAATTTATGCTTACTTATGTCTCTTATTAATATCATACATCGACTGGTTCCTGTATTAACAAAAAGATGTTTGTCAATTTTTGTCTACCCATGTCTGTTATTAATGTACCACGCATGAAGTGATTCCTGGACACGAAATATTCTTTGGAATACGACATTTGTACTTACCTCAGTTGATTGCCCGGTTGCAAACTGGTTGATACCTGTTTTGAAGTGATATTCGCTGTCCAAGTTTCATCTACACCTAGAGACTGACAGTACTATTTCAGCGTTATATCAAGCCAGCATTCTGAACTTACACATATGTGTATCATTTCGTTCAACGACGTTATTAAATAAGTAAGCACGCAAGATGTCGACTCTTCGTCCCTGAACAGTATTTGAGAACACTTGATTGAGTAAACAATTGGTTGCAAGCCTCTTTTTATAAACAGTCGCGTAACAAATTGAAGCGTTATGATGAAGAATATATGATTATAATAATCATCCAGATAAGGTGTACGAGTATTTATATAGTTTACTGTATTAACGGTCAAATCTACAAACTCATCATTTATTGTTCAAACTGACATTAGACCGTTTCTCTCTTTTTTCGTAATGTAGTGTTTAAATTCGTGCTTCTTCGGCAAAAACATTGGGTATAATAAAATTAATAACCTGGCATTTGTAACTGAAAACGGACACAACTAAACATTATGCTTGATTTCTGTATATTTTCCAGTATATAGTCTATGACATTAGACATATAAATATAACCTATATGACACGCTATGAATAAAACTCAAAATCATAACCTAGCATTGGCAACCGAAAATAGGTATTTCTCTGTTAATTCAAAATGGCGGGAAATTAATGAAAACGGCGGGAATTCGGTGAAAATGACATCATTAAGTATATAAATAATCTCGATCAGCGACATCATTAAATAAGTACGCATGGTAGTTCGGTTCAATTTGTAGTAATTAGGTTAGCAACCATTTGAAACTTGCGCCCCAGTAAACAATCTACTCCTGTGACGTAATTAAATAAGTATGCGTGGTAGTTCGGTACAACTTGTAGAGTAATTAGGTTAGCATGCTTTTGAAACTTGCGCGTATGTAAATATTTTCCTTCAGTGACGTTATTAAATAAGTACGCGTAGTAAATTGGTAAAACCGGGAGTAATTTATTTAGCTAATATTTACAAGAACTATACTGAAGGCCCCCTGTCGTCAAAGTGGTAACGAATGAGCTGTGTGTCGGAATAACATTCGGATATTGTGTCCTATGTTAAAACATACATCATACATCACAAATGGTGGCGCAATTTATTGCTTAGTTAAGAAACAGTTCAAAATACTTAACATGCAGACATGTTACTCTTAATAAAAATCAGTACACGAGAGTCATTTGTTACTAAATAATACCCGTCTCTATCTTTTTCTCTACTGTGGTGCTTAAATTTGTGGTTCGCTAAATCATAGATTGTTGCTTTGCAACAATACCGACATAGCTAATAGTATTTTCGTGAGAATGTGACTGGCTCTGAAAAGAACCGTTTGTTTTCTATAAGAACTACTCGATTAAACTGAGCTGCGAGATCCAGACCACTGCCTTATCAAAAAAATTCAAAATTGTCTAAATTTCCTCACCGTAATCTGAATTGGAAAATCACCAATGATAAAGTTTTTGTAAAATGTAGTTGAACGTCGCCTATTTGCTCTACGAGTACGAGCTGCGAGATTGAGACCACTGTCCGACCACGTCGTCATCACTGACAACATCACAATCATCTTTACCGTAATAGCGCGTCGCCCTCAGCCTCTCCGTCGTTACTTCCACCCTCTCCATTGCAAGAAGATACTGTTTTACCTCCTCGCCTGTTCGTGAAACCGTCGGCAGTCACATTCCCGTCGTGTAAGATACGGTTCACGCGACGGGATGCCTTGAAGCAGCACATAGCCAGCGAAAATGTAAGATGTAATGACCACAAAAGCAGACGCAGGCCTTTTATAAAAGTGTGAGTGAAGATAAAGATCACGTGAGTGTGACAAACAAGTACGGACTGCAGAGTAAAAAATACACGTGCGGAGACGGCAGATTAGAAACTTCATACACGGACTGCAGAGTAAAACCACATTTCACATCACCCAAGTGACCCTTATGTATATTTCCTAAAATCGTTACTCTTCAAAATTGTTCTTTTTCAGAACAGTTGCAACACAAAGTGAAGACGATTGCATGTCACATAGCACGTAACGTCGTTGAACTCTCAAGACAACAATGCCGCGATTGCGAGATAGACAGATTTATGTACATATCATCCTCCATTATTGCCACCACCATTTGCTTCATTTTGTTTCGCAACTGTTCCGAAAAAAGTCTTGCAAACAATTCTTTATAATACACAACTGTTCAGGAATCACGTCGGATAGCTTCAAACCTGCGTCTAACAAAACACTCAACCAGTCTATAATCACTGCAGTTGAATTAATGGTCTTCACTGCCTCATCAAAGTGTATGTAAATTAGAATGTCTTCACGTAACATGCAATAGCGATTGAATTGACTAGGATCGTCTATCTCGCAATCGCGGCATTGTTGTCTTGAGAGTTCAACGACGTTACGTGCTATGTGACGTGCATTCGTCTTCTTCATATCGGTCGCAGGAAAGTCAACTGTAAAGTTCGGACCAGTGACGGCAGGAGCGGAAGTTGTCACATCGCCAGGAGCGGAAGTTGTGACATTGGTCGCGAGAGTAGAAGTTGTGACATCGTGAGGAGCGGAAGTTGGTGTCGATATAGAGACCACTCGTCGCCGCTTTGATGGTAGCGGGCCTTCAATGTAGTTCTGCAAGAATATTTCAATAATATTTAGAATATTAAAGATTGCATGAGAATAATTCACCATTGCTAGAGTACAGTGACATAAGGACAGGTAGGAAACAATGATAACAAGTTACATGATAGGGAGTAAGGTGATAGTTGTATGGATATACAAATAATTTGTCGATAATGTACAGACTAAGGATGTTATTCATGAAAATGTGGTTCACGATCTATGTGACATAAGAAAATACACCTTTTCACATGCGCAATGGTGTATTTTATATCGTTATCATTTTCAGTTACCAATGCCAGGTTATGAATTATTTTAGTATTATTCATAGGATTAAATGAAGGTAATACTTATAAGCTATTGGCTATGTTTAAAATATATATATATAAATGTTATTATAATTAAAGTATAATGTTTATTTGTGTCTGTTTTCAGTTATGAATCCCAGGTTTTGAATGTTAGTATACCCAAGGTTTTCTAATGTCAGTTTGAACAACACATGAGTTTTTGAACTTGATCACTAATATAGTGAAGTATATAAATATCTGTACACCCTGTCTGAATGATTATTATAGTCATATACTTTTCATCATAATGCTTCACTTTTGTTTCGCAACTGTTCTGAAAAAGAAAACATTTGAAGAGTAACGATTTTAGGTAATATACATAAGGGTCACGTGGGTGAGGTGAAATATGATTTTATTCTGCAGTCCGTGTTTGAAGTTTCTAATCTGCCGTCTCCGCACGTGTATTTTGTACCCTGCAGTCTGTACTTCTTTGCCACACTCACGTGATCTTTATCTTCCCTCACACTTTTATAAAAAAGGCCTGCGTCTGCTTTTGTGGTCATTACATCTTACATTTTCGCTGGCTATGTGCTGCTTCAAGGCATCCCGTCGCGTATCTTACACGACGGGAATGTGACTGCCGACGGTTTCACGGACAGGCGAGGAGGTAAAACAGTATCTTCTTGCAATGGAGAGGGTGGAAGTAACGACGGAGAGGCTGAGGGCGACGCGCCAATTCGGTGATGATGATGATGATGATGTTGTCGGTGATGACGACGTGGTCGGACAGTGGTCTGGATCTCGCAGCTCGAACTCGTAGAGCAAATAGGCGACCTTCAACTACATTTTGCAAAAACTTTTCTTGGGTCATTTTCCACTTCAGATTAAGGTGAGGAAATTTTGAATTTTGCAAATGTCTTATTAGGCAGTGGTCTGGATCTCGCAGCTCATGTTCATCGAGCAGTTCTTATAGAAAACAAACGGTTCTTTTCAGAGCCAAACAGATTATCACGAAAAGAGTATTAGCTATGTCTGTACTATGATTTAGTGAACCACAAATTTAAGCACTACAGTACAGAAATACATAGAAACGGAACGGGTATTGTTTAGTACAAAATGAGTGTCGTATATTGATTTTGTTAAGAGGAACATGTCTGCATATTAAGTAGTTTGAAATGTTTCTTAATTAAGCAATAAGTTGCGCCACCACTTGTGATGTATGTTTTAACATGGGACGAAATACTCGAATGTTATTCCGACTCACAGCTCATTCGTTACCACTTTGACGATAGGGGGGGCCTTCAATATAGTTCTTGTAAAGATTGGCTAAACAAATTACTCCCGGTTGTACCAATTTACCAAGCATACTTATTTAATGACGTCACTGACGGAAATTATTTACATACGCGCAAGTTTCAAACGGTAACATAATTACTCTACAAGTTGAACCGAACTACCACGCGTACTTATTTAATGACGTCACAGAAGGAGATTGTTTGCTGGGGCGCAAGTTTCAAATGGTTGCTAACCTAATTACTACAAGTTGAACCGAACTACCTTGCGTACTTATGTAATGACGTCACTGATCGAGATTATCTACATACGCGCAAGTTTCAAAGGCTTGCTAATCTAATTACTCTACAAGTTGAACCGAACTACCTTCTTATTGACGTCATTTTCACCAATTTTCCGCCATTTGTTTTATGAACAAATCAAAACTGTATGCAGGCGTGTAATGTAAAAATATATGTCGTACCTACGCAGATAGCCATCAGTTTGACTGATTTAGAAGTACCTATTTTCTGTTGTCAATGCTATGATTTTTAGTATTATTCATAGCGTGTCATATAGGATATACTTATATGTATATAAAATGTCGTAGACTCTATACTGTAAAAGATATGTAAATATGGTTATAATCAAGCATGATGTTTATTTGTGTCCGCTTTCAGTTACCAATGCCAGGTTATGAATTTTATTATACCCAATGTTTTGCCGAAGAAGCAGGAATTTAAACACAACATTACGAAAAAAGATAGAAACGATCTAATGTCAGTTTTTACAATAAACGATGGGTTTGTAAACTTGACCGCTAATACAGTAAACTATATAAATACTGGTACACCTTATCTGGATGATTATTATACTCATATACTCTTCATCATAACGCTTCACTTTGTTACGCGACTGTTTAGAAAAAGAAGCTTGCCACCAATTGCTTACTCAGTCAATTGTTGTCAAATACTGTTCAGGGACGATAAGTCGACATCGTGCGTGCTTAATTATTTAATAAAGTCATTGAACGAAATGATATACATACGTGCAAGTTCAGAATGCTGGCTTGATAAAATGGTAAAACAGTACTGTCGGTCTCTAGGTGTAGATGAGACTTGGAAAGCGAATACCACTTCAAAACAGTTTGCAATCGGGCAGTCAACTGAGTTAAGTACAATTGTCATATCCCAAAATATATTTCGTGTCCAGGAATCACTTCACGTGTGGTACATTACTAATAGACATGGGTATACAAAAATTGACAAACACCTCTTTGTTAATACAGGAACCAATCGACGTATGATATTAATAAGAGACATAGGTAGGCAACAATTTACAAACAGATTGATATCGAGGTCATAGACCTGTGTGGTAACCAGAAATGACATAATTTGACTTTTTTCTACATATTCGTCACGATTATTTTATATATATTATAGTTCTAAAGGTACTGAATAGGGGAGGCGATGTAGAATTTAGCTCCTATGTTTTAATATGGAACAAAATACCCGGATGTTCTGCCGACACACAGACGTTCGTTACCGCTTTGATGATAGCGGGCCTTCAATATAGTTCTTGCAAATGTTGGCTAACCGAATTACTGTCAATTTGATCAATTTACCATGCGTACTTATTTAATGACGTTATTGAACAAAACTACATACAGGCGCGCAAATTCAAAATAGCTGTTAACCTAACTACTATCATATCGACCTAATTACCATGCGTAACGAATTACTACGCGTACTGATTTAATGACGTCATTCAAGGGTCTAATTCTAAGATGGTCGCCGTGTTTAAGGTCCTAAGGCTTTAGTTCCTGCTATGACATTGTCCAATATGTAGTCTACATTTTGTATCCAGTACTTCAAATAAACAAGGGCTCGGTCCCATAGCGGAGCCTCGGCCTACGGGCCAAGCAATCTCGTGTGTGACAGATTCAAATACTGTTCTGTATATGTTGTCTCAAATGAGCCTATCTTTTAATATGGAGAAATGTCCCTATATTTTAATATAGGATTTGTAGGGCTAAAAAAGTAGGGGTAAATTAGATTTCGAACTCAAAAAGTCATCGTATACCTTTACATTAAATCGAATTGACGTTTAACATGGAGAAATTTCCCTATCTTCTAACATGAGGAAATTTCCCTATCTTTTAACATGGAGAAATTTCCCTAACTTTCAACATGGGGACAATTTATCTCTCTTTTAACATGGGGTTTAGCTTCTATTCTTTTAACATAGGTTGCTCCGCAACGCTCCAAAGTGCTCCGCCCAGCCGGCAATAGATTTTTGGATTTTTTGGGACGGTCCGGTGCAAAATGGAAATTTGTCCCTATCTTTTAACATGGGATTCCGTCGTTGCGCTCCAATGACCTGCGCAATTTGACCTAGTGTACTACGATGAACAAATTAGTGATACACACGGTGATATTAATGTCTTGGGTGGTGGGCTGGAGCGGAGGAATCTTGAAGTAGAACTGTCCCATTGCGTCTGTTGTGTAGTTGTATTTCACATATGACATGGAGCCCTTTGCTTTTTCACCAACTTTGATTGTCACCAGTTCCCCTGGCGCCGGCATTCCATCAGGTTTTGTAGCAACACACTGCAGAAACAAACACGCACCATCACAGTGTCATATCGCACAAAACAAAGACACAATAGAAATAAAAATGCACCGTCAGTGTAGTATCGCACAAAACAAGTGCTACACAGTAACAAACACGCGCCGTCAGTGTCATAATGCACAAAACAAGTACAACATAGAAGCAAACACGCGCCATCACAGTGTCCCATCGCACAAAACAAGTATACTATAGAAACAAACATGTGCTGTCAAAGTGTAGTATCACATAAAACAAGTACAACGTAGAAACAAACACGCACTGTCATAGTGTAGTATCACACAAAACAAGTATATATAGTAACAAACATGCACCGTCACAGTGTAATATCACACAAAATAAGAATACCATAGAAACAAACATGCAGCTTTACATTTTAGAGATCACAAGTTTGCAAACCCCACAAAAACATTACATCTTTTATTGGCTCAATACATGGTGTAGACTTGATGTTTACCATAACAAATTGCTACCAGCATCAATTTGCATTAACACGTTCATTCACTAGGTGGCGTCACTGTAGCAATATATTTTCCTTGCGATCTGTGGCGACACCCCAACCACCCCCATATGTAATGCGTCTGGGATAAACTTATACGACTGACCCTTAGTGTTACTGTTTTACACAAAACAAATATATTAGAGAAACAAACATACACCACATGACAACAGTAAGGGTCTGCTTTATTACAACAAAACAAATACACCCTCAGGCCTATTATATGTCAATTCAGAACATTATCACTAAACCTTTCTATGTTGGCACTGAGAGTGGTTATTGCCACGGTGCCTGTCGTCCTTGGTGGTTCTTTTACATCCCAACTTGAGACGAGACAGACATTAATGAATCACAGGGGATCTTAGTCCCCCAAAGTTGAGAGTCAGGCTTCCACACCAAATGTACGATGACTACCTGGTTTTGAACTCTTGCACGCTAGATGGACATCTTAACAACACACTACCGCATCTCTCGTAGAAGACAACATATAAATGCTCTACAAGAAATTACCTACACCTAAACATCTTGAGACACACTGATGCAGAACAATAAAGCACAAACCTTTCCGTAGTAGGGCAGTCCAGGTTTGAAGTAGCTGGGAGAGTAAGGCTTGAACTCCAGCGTCAGAATTTGCCGGGTAATTTCAGCACTGCCAGTTCCATTTAGTGTAACACCTGCCAGATAACATGTATACATTACTTGTTATGCATGTAGTTATTGACGGAAAGACCATTAAACAAGTGAACAGCTTTGTATACCTGGGCGGTACAGTGTGTGAGGATGGAAGGAGTAGTAAAGAAATACAGAAGAGAGTGGAAGCAGGAGCAGCAACATGGAAGAGGTTAGAAGGCATTATGTGGGACAGAAAACTGAAGAAACAACTGAAAGGAAAAGTGTTAGAAGCCTGTGTTGTACCAGCCTGTATATATGGGTTGGGAACAGTGCCATTGACATAGAGACAGGAGGAGAAACTACATGTGGCAGAAAACAATCGGGTGAGAAGAATATGTAGAGTAACACAAGAGAATCGAAGGAAGATGAAGGAATTGAGAGAGGAGATTGGAATGAAAAAACACCTAAAGAGGAATGTAGCCAGTAACAGAATGAGATGGGCGCGACACGTACATGTAATGGGTGAAGGCAGACTGGCGAAAAGAGCGTGGAAAGTAGAAGAGGGTGGCAGACGAAGGAGAGGAAGACCAAGGCTGAGATGGAACGACAGCATAAAACGAGACCTAGGGAGGGCTGCGTGAACAGCCATGAATGGATAGCAATTGCGGACGAGAGAGAGAGAGGTGGAAAGAACTGACAAGAAAAGTAGAAGAAGCTACCAAGTGACGTGGACCCCTCCCCGTAGCTTTTCACAAATACGTCAACATGATTGATAACTGTGTCTGACTGAATTAGACTTTTAGTCATGCTTTTAGCTGATTTGGTGACATAAGCACTGCCATAAAGAATGGCACACTTGTCATGTAAACAAACCAGCTGTGCGTTTGAGCGCGTACTGTGTTTGGCTGAATCGTCGCTTCCCAACTCAAGTTCTATTTAATTCATTTTGAAACGACGAGGTCGAAATTAATTTAATGTCTCCCTGTTAATTTCACCAAAATGAAATAAAACATGCAGAAACAAAGGAGTGTATCATAGTGATTACTTGGTAGGTTTGTTCTTCATGTAATTAATCTGAAACGTGAGGAGCAAAACAATCAAACTGAGGGAGGAGTTTTAATCTATTCACATATTACGTACACATCTGAACACCAGTGAACCATATTGGTGATGGATGAAATGAATGGATTAAATAGCTTAAATCTACGTTTAGTACTCTACCTGTGGCTTCCTCTATGACGGATGCATCCACTCTCAATTTTGTATTGACGATTCCAAAGTTTCGCAAAGACAACATCAGCAGAGAGGCATTGACATTGAATTTAATACAACCGTTAATCTACAACAGAATATAACACTACAGTTAACAAATGCAACATGTTATATTTACCCACCATCGAATAAACAGCAACCTGGTTAACGATGCAGACAGAACCAGTTTGTTGCTCTCTTTACTGGGTAGACAACCTTCCTATTTTACACACTGCTGTGGGCAGACAATTTGAAGATGGCGGCCAATTGTGAATTGTATTGTGTTTCTTGCATTAAAATTTTGACATCTCAACAACCAGTGCATGAAAATACATGACATTAATTACATTCAGTATAGAAATGAATGTTTGAATAAAATATGTTGTTAACATTGCAGTGTTGCATTCAATTAAGTCTCAGATCGTGTAGCGAAGTTCAACAATTACGATGACAAAATTATATATCTATGTCATCTTGCTTTACCAAAAAATCACAGAACCTACCATAAGCATTCCAATGAAACAAATGTAGCCATCCACGTTAACTTTGCCCTAGTAAAACATTTATCCAATTCTGATGGTTAGTTTTCAAATTATACATTACTTTGTGAACGACATCAAAATGGCTACCGTCTACCGATCATATTACTGAATGGAATGTTCCGTTCCAATATAAAATTAGCAGGTGAAATGTCGAAAGACAATAACTTCTTTCACAAATATGTGTTTCCTTAGCATTATCAGTGTGATCAAGGTAGCAAAATACATTAAACAAGGTGTGGACTGTACCATGATCAAGATGTCTGCATATATACTGCGAAATGAAGACGCCAGGTCGTCTGCTGGATATCTCTGTGTCTAAAGTTTCACTGACATTATAGTTGGTGGATGACAATTGAACTCCTTGATCGTTGCCCACACTACTTATGCTCTATGCATCAATTTTTATTACAATTTAACGGAAAACGATCTCAATCAAATTCTTCAAATGCCGCATAATGGCGGAATTAATTTTAATGAACGCAACTCAACTTCCTTCCAAATAAACTCTCTTAATTCACAAGTGCAAACTGCTTTCGCAAGATGGCAAAAGCTCATGTATCCTTGACCTGGCTAGTTAGAGTAAAAAAAGCCTAGGAGAAGCAAGTTCTGCGTGCGGCTTTGGCTGGCCATGGGGTCAGACCATGATGTTTAAAAATTAATTATATATAAACAAAATCAATTTGCACTGCTGGTTTTGCTGGAAATCTGCTTAGGATCAAAAGTATGTGTGCATAAATTTGGCATTCGAATGTTTGTTTGTTTGATGAACATAAGAAGATATGTACTTTATCAGAAAATACAAGAAAAACAAACTTCATCAGCTATGTTGAGGCAAGGCCGTTGCCTGCCTAAACGAGATTCACTAACAACACAGACTTTCATTTCGACATCGCCTTTCACTGGCCTGCCATACGTGTACCTGAAACAGAATATCATAGCTTAGAAATCAGTATGTGGTTTAATTGTAACTTATCAAACTAAATGTATTTTCATTATATATTACATAGGGGACGTGTCGCTGTTTTATTACTGCACACGAAGTCAGTCTGTTGGTGAAGAGCAGGAGAGACGACCAAACATCCTGGAATTCAGACATGTGTTTCTGTGTACAAATTTGTATACAAAGTGGAGTGGCACGAGCATCGACAAATTTCATGTTTGAATCCTCTTGTTGTTATAGAACTTTGGGTAAGTGACACTTCACATTGGTCCAGTTCATTCAGTTGTATGAATGAGTACCTGGCAATGGTGGATATTTGTGTACACATAATTGTTGCGTAGTAATTGCAACATGGCTGAATGCTTCCCGGTGACGTCAACATGGTGTTTGACTGAACAGGTCTGACAGGGAATGAAGTAAAGCGCATTAACAATGCGGATACCGTGGTGTATAAGAGCTTACTTTTTAATAATGAAACAAGAAACTGGGAATGCCACCCATGGGGCACATCTCAATTTAGTTATTTTTTTTAACATAGATCATACTTACATTGCGCATATTTCCCCTTCCACTGTTTTTGCATCAATGGGTACATAGGACGGAGGCTTGACAGTCACCTCAAACTTTGGTAACACTGAATCACAGCAAACATGTACCTGACCAACAATTTTACAAAACAAATAAACTGAAAAAAAGGTAAATACTTGTATAAGAGTTTAGTTCTCGTGTTTTTTAAGATTCAAGGATTTTAATTTCTACGTAATCATTTGCAAAACAAATCACGCTCTCAACTGTTATTTTCACAAATCGATTGTCCTGTCTTTTTCATCGAAAGAACAAAAAAAGCAAAATATGTGTAATTTCTCTATAACTGTACTAGTTTCATGAAAACGCATATATTATGTCACACACACAGACAGCAACAATTTCACAAAACGACTAACTCTCATGTAATAATAATAATAATCTTTATTGATACATAATGTTCAGTATAGCACAGATGTAGTAGTAATATGAAACATGTATACATTACGTAACAATTGGAACAAAGCAACTGTCACGGATTAGCGAGGTCTCCGTACACTAGATGGCTCAGTCTAGTAGGGTTCTTATATATCAAGGCCAACGCATATGAGAAAGAACGGTTTTCGTGAACAAGCAACAAAGAACGAGGAAAATTTAATAAACTTTATTACAAGATATCTTTCTTTTGGTAAATATCTCGATTAACAAAATAAACAGAATAAAGAAATCCCGTAACCAAATCTTAATAGAACATAATAAACAATAACACTGAATCTTTCGATGATCAAATTCCACTTCCTTTCTAAGGTGGATTATACCGCTACACGACCATACACTAGGCGCCAAGTGTTATCTAAGAATAACTTCCATAATATACATACACAGTATAAGCTAGTCATCGCGGACTCTCATTACAGTAATCTGTTACAACACACACACACATATCTATATATATATGTGAATACTTCAAGGGTAAAAATACCTCACTTCAAAACACAGATAACTACCAATCATAATACAGCCAATAATAGATAGATTCAATCAGAAAATAGACATTGACTGGGCTAGTCCCATCTCGAATATATACGAACGTTTGTTGAAGTCAACACGCCGAGCTCAGAACACAATTAGAACGGTGTATCTCGGCCGCACGAGTGATGATGCCGGGCACTTGACGATTGCCGTCGTACGCAGCGAATTCTCGAGTCGCGTCCGTTCAATGATCGCACGGTCGCAAACGATTGCGAAGTCAGTTGAATACGTTCAACTGAAAGACGAAGCCGGGCAGTAGACGCTTACCGCCGGCCGCTACGAATTCGAACGAGAGGTCTTGTTTTGTCGCAAACGATCGAGAAGTCGGATGAACGGGTTTGCGCGAATGACGACGCCTGGCAGTATACGTTTACCGCCGGCCGCTGCGAGTCGCATTCGGTCAAGCTTTCTGACGATGTCGCTGTGAGACCGCTGTTCGAGGATGGCCCAAGCTGGGTGAGCGCGTCGCGATTATCGCTCATCGACGCAAATACGTTGGGGCCGACCGGAACGTTGTCTCAAAGTATTGCTGACGTGGCGGCATGGTTTCTTCGAAGTTCGATCGATTAGTCACTCTGGACACTGAATATTACACACACAAAAAAGCTTGGGAACGTAACCCACGTTAACGATTCCCACCACGCTTTACGACTTTCCTTGCCATTCTCTTGGCAGCAGGGCAACCTGTCTCGTTCAACCCTGGATCTGTCCCAGTCCTTCGCCAGCGCCCAGATGGCAAAATGCGTACAATAAACGTTTATATAAGCAGACCTAATTACATATCATATGACAGGTTTCCATCATTTCTATTGGCTAATGTAATATACAATTCAAACTAGGCATTGTGGAACACCCTCTCTACGATTACAGTGAAACCACCTGCTTGCCTAGAATCACTAGCAACAGAATACCACGCTTCACCGAGCGCATCTGCAACCGAGTTGCTGTAATTACGTAACTAAGGCGGTTGGTTAACAATATGTCTATCTACTGGCTTGACCTTCCTCCTTTATAAAATTAAACCTCAGGAAAGTAGATTAAACATTCAGAAATAGCAGAAATGCTACAGCAACACATTGCTTGTGTGCATTATTCATGTTATATTTTAACTGCAAATTATAATGTCTACAAAATGAAAATATTAGAAACATCAAAATGTTACTTTGATCAAAAGGTGGCAGCACATACCACAGTTAAAGCCGGAATGGTTAACATGGTTTTAATTCCAGTACAGATAGATAACAAAAACACAACTGTGGTCAACAGACGGCAATACCTACCAGCATGGGTTTAGCCTGAGATCCGTCTGCCTGTCTTCAAAACGGGACAATGAATGGCCAAGACAGGTATTTACAACTGATAATATTGGTGGAATTTAAATGGGGCCAGTTGGCTACTAGATTAACTAATAGTTCCAAGGAAGGCCCAAATTAATGACTATCATTAGCAATGGTAGGGAAACAAATTGAATGGATCAGTATTAATTCAATAAATGGCTGTAATGACACACGTTTTTAAAAATAATAATAATAATAAATAACTTCTAACGCGCCAATATCCTCAGACAATCCGAGCTCAGTGGCGCACCAAAACCAAAGGATTAAGCATTCTCGTACTCGTGTGATAGGCGAAAGTCGTCAACAAATGGATGGATGTGCTAGAAAGCTAGGGAGGATAGGCGATATTGAAAAGATAGGTTTTGAGGTGACGACAAAATGTAACAATATTTTCTGCTGATTTAACATTAACGGGAAGCGAATTCCATATAGTTGGCACGGCAACTGAAAAAGCTCATTGAAAAAACAAACTAAACTGGCCAATAATGGCTGTGACTGACATAAATGGCTTCCACATAAGCTGTTTACGGGCACAAGTGCACACTTTTGTCTAATTCAAGACTGGCAAGTTACTTCTGGCTGGGGCCTGCCTACCATATTCCTTAACTTCAAATGTTCGCACGGTTCGTTTGCCTGCAACATCACCCGTGATTTTCCAATTCCCCTGAATTGGGTCAACACTGATCGCAAACTCAAAGCTGGCTAGACCTGAAATAAATAGTATTAGAACAATTGTTTAGTGTAGTTTCCTTTAAAGCGCAATATGTATTATATGAAATAAAAATATATTATAGAATTTTTTTTCATAAATATTCATAAATGGATAATGATCAAATTATACTAAAGATAATTGCGATTCATTCAAACACATTTGTACAGTCGACATGTTAGAATATCATTTATACTAAACACCACTGTTTTATGATACCAACAATTAATTTGCTCCTTCAACGTAACAATGTTCCTGTATATTAGCTTATTTGTTGACATTACCCACAAGAAACTTAAAATGTTATATATTTAGAAATTGTAAGGTTCCCGAGATGAAATGTTGATAAATATTGAAATTAGTTTTTTTATTTTAATATAATCGAAATCAAATATATATATTACCGTTGTTTGTTTTCACGTCACTCCATTGGGCGAGGCGAGATCTACTCGGGTTTTCGATCCATACTCCCGAGATCTGTACACAACAAACGAACCATTTATTAAACGCTAAATTTGTCAAGACCCAAACTATTTAAGTTAGAGATAAATGTAGTTTGGATCTGAAGTTCCGAGATCTGCAATTTTTTTTAAATAAAATTGTCTGATGCTAATATCAAAAATGCATTTAAATAGTTGGGTATTTCTTATTTGTCTGATGTCTGTTCCATGTGTTTAGCATTAGGGCATCCTGTAAAAAGAAATGTCAATAAAGGTTTCTATTTAGTCTGGATAAAGGTGTATAAATAAAGTGTTTTTGGATTAAATCAAACAGTCAGATAACGATAATAAGTTATTGACAGACATATTCCATCTCACAAAAACCTCTATTTTGTTGTCCATCGTGCATAAATAATTATAAAATCAGAAAACACAATAGCAATAACTACTTTGTACCTGATGCGATATTTAATTACATAGCATTTTCACTAAGCGTAACGCCGTTGATATTTTAGTACGGTGGTGAGAATTATTACCAAATATTAAACTATGTCACAATAAACTACTTACTTCTCCCAAAAACGGAGTCAGGCCAGACTTCACCGTCAGTATTCGGAAAAGAACTAAAACAAGTTAACAATGCTTAGCAATTTAACAATTCAAAATCTACATTTCTTACAAAAAAATGTATGTATATATATATATATATATATAAATATATATATATATATATTGCAACATAAGCATAATACACATGGATGCAACATCGACTTAAAAACACTAACATTGTCGACTCTGTATCAAAACTCGATATCACTGAAATATCCAACAAAATGTATATTCCCAGATGGCGCTACAAACACGCTGGCGCAGAAGGTAGTTTCTTAGAGTATGCATTCCATACAATTGTAATGACATACATTTGTGCAGGTTTTCGCGAATGCCACTTATGTCAAATGTCCACACCTGATCGGTTAGCTCAGAACAATCGCAGAAAAATATGCATAACCTTGTGAACAATTGACTAATATCTGTCTTACTGCGACTCTAACATTTGGTATAAATCCTAAAACTCATAAGAATCAGACACCTATGGAGAATTTAAAATAAAATGCTAATAAGGTAATTTGTTTTGCACCTAATCCTTTGGAAACCATACTCACTGGTGCATCTATACAAAAGGGATGGTCATTCTCAAAATTGAGAATGTATTAAAATTTCCAACAGATGGATCGATACGCCAGGGAGTTAATGTGGATATGCAATATTATAAAGGTAAGTTTTTAAACAACGGATTAATTCCTAAAGCTGTAAATCACCCAGTATGCATACCATTTAAGAGAAAATCATTTATACACTCACGCACGCACGCACGCACGCACGCACGCACGCACACACACACACACACACGTTCATGCACACACACACACACACACTCACACGTTCATGCACACACACACACACACACACACACACACACACTAGCTCAATCATACTTAGGTTAAGACTCAATTTTGGCGTCATTTAAAATTCAGTTTCTGCAAGAACTGTTCCAATCATTCTTGCATAAAACAATTAAAAACGTGTCATTTCTCTACAAACTGTCATACACACACTGTCACACACACGCACGCACACACACGCACACGCACACATACACACACACCACCCACACAACACACACCTGTCTGCCCTGGTTTGTACATCGGCTTGTCAGTCTGAATGAAGGTGAGCAGACTGCTGGATGTAACGAGGATTGGTGTCTTGGCTGTGAAGATGTAGTTGTGGACGACATCAACCGATGCTGCTTCCACACACAAGTCCACTGTCTCCATTGGAATGTTGTCTGGCACGGTGATGTCCACAACCTGGGACTGGCCTGGAACACATTTGAATGTAAAGTAAAGGTAAGTTCTTATATATTGTTATACATTTTACTCCCTAACAGACCTGTTCAATGGAACATTATATCGACTTCTCTGGCAAGCAGTAAGCCACACTGCAATTAATACGCAGACTATTGGTACACACATATCTACTACTGTCTATAGCCAGGTACTCATTCGTACAGCTTAGTGAACTGGAATGCATCATAGAGTGAATGAATTTACCCAAGGTTCGACACAGGGTCACAGGATTCGAACCCGGGTACTCTCGGTCGAGAGCCTGAAGCTCTAGCCACTGCACCACTGCGCTCCACATGTAACATTTAACACCATTTAACAAGACTTTATTTATACTCATTTAATAGTCAGTTTACCGTTTTTTCTGTAATCGTTCGACTGCTATCAGCAATCACCATCAGACGGTTACCGCTAGATGGCAACACGGCAGCCATTCTGGGCAGACGTATCACTCTGGTGTGTGTTGCCCCAGCTGCGGCCTGGGCGGCTCTTCGGGAGATCACTGTACACCGTCCGTGGTTGCTGATGTTATAGTTGCACATACAGTCTGTGCATTCATCCACCCCTGACAGTTTGTGCTAATTACGTCTCATGAAAAATAAACAGACACTCACCCAAACCCTTGCACTCGTGCACTCCACATCTACTGGAAACAATACGGTAAATCTGATATAGTAAGAGATCATCTCAGAACGTCGATGTCTGATGACAGACACAATTACGTTCATTTGGGGAAGGGAGGGTCAGAGGCAGTTTTCATCTGGCATCAGATATCGATATTTTAAGTTTAGGTCCAATACTGTTAATATATTTGTAACATCATATCAATGTTTGTAAACTTTCGTCTTGGGGTTGGGAGGACTGTGGTTAGATGCAAGTCATTTCGTCTGATATTGGACATCAACCTTCTGAGTTGCATAATCTATATTAATTAAACAATGCTTAAGTGTGAAATCCATTATAAAACAAATCCATACCTGCTGGGAATAACTGCCTTATTCCATATTCGTTGGATCCACATCTAGCTGTCAAGGTCAGGTTCATTTCGACGTCAAAGTCGATGCCGTGAAAGGTAACATGTACCTTTTCTGTAGCCCCCACCTGCATCTGCTTGGGGGCAGTCACAATCATGCCCCTGAAACAAAGGGACCAATCATATTTACCATGTACTTCCCATCATGCAATGCTAAATATGGAACTACAGCCACTGGCACCACCTTGTGGATACTTTCTGAAAAAACAATTCATTGACATTTTAGTTATAAATATTATAAGATGGCACCACGTTATTGTCACTGGCAAGCGGCTTTTGTATATTAATCCCTCTGTGTTCGCAATTGGCAAAGCATGCACATTTGAATTATCAGTACCGATTCAGCATAGATAGAAGACATCCAATGTCTAATGATGTCCTCTGGCTAGCATGATGATTATCTTTTTAGCACCATTCAAATAATCTCTCTAGTGTTTGCCTGAACAGATCAATAAGTCTTCACCATTGAAGATGAATTATGAGTCATATGATGGGTCTGTCATACAAATATTTTAAATAAAAAATACTGTAACTACAACAATAAAAAGAAATGTTTTTCAAGTGCTGTTAATTAAGATTTCTGACCCTGAACATTTTGACAATTTTTTTATTATATTTACATATTGGCATCCGTTATCAGAATATCACTGTTCCTAATAACATAGCCAACTTCACAACACACTAGTAACCTGTGTATTAACGCAACACTTAGGGTCAGGGTCGGTTTTATGCAGTTAGGGAACAACTAAAAAATGGGCCAAGAGGCCCTAAAGTCCTTTGGACTATACTGTAAGTTTATAAGTATTGTGGCATACGTGATATACCATTAGAAAGCAGATAAAATAAGCTATGAAGTTATATTGACAAATTAGTTGTTTGATAACATTTACTGTATGTGGCATATAACAAAACATTTCCAAACAAAGTCAAATTTGTGTTAAGTTTTGTCACTTTACTTTTCACCAGACATTTTCTCCACAAAGGAGGCAGCATCTCAATGAGCAAGTTTAATTTATTTTATACACCATTCTCTCCTAAAAACAATGGTATAAAACTTGTTAAAGTATCTTGGATAATTAACTCATTATGTACAATTCAGCTGTAACACCCCTATATCCATCCCTCAGTGTCATAGACAGAACTGATTTGGCCACCTCAACAAAAGTAGTTTGATCACCTCTGGACAAGGTTCATGCCAACAACAACAGTTGCAAAATGATCTCGTAGCTCCTCTGTTACAGTCACATTTTCCTGCAGAAACGTAGCTACCTAAAGTGGCTTCGTTTGTCTTTCTTAACAACCCATCTGGTGTTGACAAAGCCCATGGCAAAGGTCCCAGGGGATAGGAAAGGATATCTGTCATCTTGACATTGCGTCCTTGTGCCATAACAATGATGTATTCATCATGTGCCTGGCACTCAACGAGAACATTAGAGCCACATTGTTCCAGAAATGTGGTACTAGAACCCGAACAAGAATCCTTCATATTGGAAATATAGCAGCCACTGTTGGTAGAGATGTTTATAACGCTCTCATTGGATTGCACGCATACACTGCATGTCAGTGCATTTGCTGGAAAAGGTAAGGCAAGTGCTCTGAAACTCTTGACTAGCAACAAAAATCACAGGACTCATTCTGAATGGAACAACAGCAAGCTGAAAGGCTAGGCTCCAGAGAGGGGTGGGGGTGGGGTGTACATAAAATATTGGCACTCTGCCAAACTGAATCAAGCAAAATGTGACCATTTAGCTTTTTGGGAGGCCCTGAGGTGCCCTGAAAATTATTAAATCAAATACCAATTTCTTGTATACAGTGACACCACCCACAATACGTCTATACAAATTAGAGAAACAAATACTGAACAGGTTTTTTTAAATATGCAAAATGTAAAAAATTACTAGTTTTGGGGCCCTTGGAGGCCCTAGGGAGCCCTTAAATCGATTCAATCAAATACAGATTTATCGTGCATAGTGGCAGTTCCCTAAGATATGTCCATGCACATTTAGAGAAAAAGTTGCTGAACGGGTTTTGAGATACGGCAGCTAACGACCGACGCAGACGGCCCAAAGGACTAAAAACACTGACAGGTCATTGACCTAAATGTGCACAAAAAAATATACATTGCCCTTGTTCCGAGCAGCTGGTGTCTCTCAGTAGCTCTACTGTTACACAGTGACACATTTCTTTTTCAGGCGGTTGTCTCAGTTACAATTTGTGGTCCGAGTCCAGTACGTTCTATAGACATCACAAAATAAGCCAAACGATAGTGTGGTTTTCTTGTCCAACAGTGTCATGTTGACCTCGATTTTCTTCTTCTCCCTGAGCCCTAGTGCAGCGGGGACCACTTCACTTAGCCTAGTCTAGACACCCTCTCGATGAGTTGTCCGTCAACAATTCGCCCCCTGCACGATTTGCCCCTCTGCATGATTCACCCCTCTCCATGAGTTGCAATCTCCACAATTTGCACATACCAACGATTTCCCCCCTCCGCGATTCCCCCTCACCATGATTTGCCCCTCTCCATGATTCATCTCTAACTATCATGATCCTCTGCCATATTCTCCCAGTCTTGGCTGTTCATCCTCCGCTCTTCTCTTTCAAGATCTCTCCTAACACTCCATCTTAGCTTTACCTTCCTCTTCTCTTCTCTTCTCTTCTCTTCTCTTCTCTTCTTCGTGCTCTCGTGGTCAATCTCTCCTCCAGTAAGTGTCCTTCCCCATTCTCCATGTGTGTCCTGTCTATCACTGTCTCCTCCCAACTATCATAAAAAGAAGGCGTTACCTGGAAGGTTGTAGCGCTGCTGTGCGTGGCTGCTCCTGGAAATTTCATAGATTTTTCAATGTAATAGATTAGTTGTGATTCTACATATTGTGTAATATGCTTAATTAACAACCAAGGATTCTCTGCGGAACACTTGTGATTGGTTTTAGTGCGTTTTTGTCTTCAATTTTAATGGTCTTTTTTATTTTAACCTGCGGCGTGGCCAACGGAAGCAGCCAAGCGGAACGGCAACCGGTTTATTCGTTGCCTGGACCTGTGTACGATCTGCTGGAGCATGGCATTGTCGCGATCGTTGCTGCTCGGACTAAGACAATGCTGGCTGCCGGCTACCCATCCGTGGACAACAACGATAGCTGCACTCAATCTGCGCCGACCACCAAACACCGACCAGACACGAGACAAAGGCCGGGTTGAGAAGATGATCCCGTCAAATAACAAAGGTGCCAAGCAGGTAGCACCAGCCATGTCACGGGTGAGGTTTGAACATGTCAAACATAATACAATGTGCGACACCGCCGTGTTATCTGTAAGTCTGTAACGTGAACAATTCGGACCACACCACCCTGGCACTGACGAACACCCGATCAGTTTACAACAAAGCCGAAGCCCTTCGTGATTACTTCAGCGAATGCGATTTTGATATAATTTGCATGACAGAGACATGGCTCTCAGAAAACGATGCTGCTTTCATAGACGTCGTTACTCCCAGCAGATACAATTTCCGCCATCTTCCGCGGAGCGACTGACGAGACGGTGGATTTGGGTTGATGTTTAAGGCTTCATAGAGGTATACTGAACGACGCCTATACCCGCCCAGTCGTTTGAGGGTATTGAAGTAGTATTACATCAAGTTCGCACAGCGTCGATCATACGAGTGTTAATTATATATCGGCCACCTTCATCTAGATTTAACAAGATTTCACAAGATTGCCACCCAGAGAATTAACTCAAGGTGGCAGTTGGACAAGGAAGCCCTTTGGCTTATCGAGAGTCCGACCCTTTTATCTATGTGTATCCTGTCCTTCTGAGGTATGTGTCGATTTTTTTTTTTTTAACATATTCACGCTACTAGCACCCACAAAATCAGCAGATAATCTGTTCCATTCAGTTAGAGTTCATTGTGAAAATTATAACTTTCTTATATATAATCTACACTGCTCCTTTGCTAATGTACCTTCATGTCCTCTAGTCCTTCTATCTTTCTTAACTGAGAAAAAATATTTCTATCAATATTTTCATAACCATTCATTATTTTAAACACTTCTATCTGATCTCCTCTCAATCTCCTGGTCTCTAGTGTTGTTAAGCCGCATTTTTAAGGCGTATTTCATAACTAAGATCCCTCAGTTTTGGTATCATTTTAGTTGCTCTCCTCTGTACTCTTTCTAGCATATATATGTCCTTCCTGCGATATGGCCTCCACGCTTGAATACAATATCTATCCAGAAGTCTACGCCATTCCGTTTATTCATCGATTAATTCAGTCGTGTTCTGGAACACGCAACCACACAGAAGACTGAGTCTGTTATTGTCGGTGACTTCAACGTGCATTACGGTGATGATCGTGCCAGCGATGCTCGCGATCTCACTGACCTTCTTCGTGAGACTGATTTCCAACAGCACATGACTGATCCGACCCACGTGGATGGTTATATCCTCGACTGCGTGATAACACAACACACTCTTGATTGTATCGTCTCTGCTACATCAGTTGAAATTCTTTTAACTGACCATCATGTGATCCAATGTGACCTTGTAACGGACAAGCCGAACCAGTCGAGACAAAAATCAGCTACAAGAAATACGCAGCAATAAACAATGCTGAGTTTGTCGCAGACCTGACAACATCTCGACTGCTAACTGACCCTAGTGACTGCGTCGATGAACTGTCTCTTCAATACAAAATCTCTATCGCACATTTGGTCAACAAGCATGCACCGTTCACCAGCCGTGTTATCATCATCCACCCCAAGACACCCTGGTACAACAGTGAGCTGTCAGTTGTGAAATGCAAACTTTTTCGAGCAGAGCGGCGGTGGCAAGAGACACGGCTTGTTGTGCATATATACATTTTCACATTTAATTGATACCTCTATAAAAACAACTAATGATGGCAAAATCCGCGTTTTACTGTCAGCAAATCCAAGAGTCTGCATGTGACATGGAAGCAATGTACCGGATCACGAACAACATAATGGGGCACAAATTACCGCGGATGCTTCCAGAAAACTACGGCTCGCGCGCGGATTTAGCGGAACGTTTTGTAGTAGGTCTCACAAAGTGGGCCCCTCGACCAAAGTGGGCCCCCGCCCGTTTGTCGTTATTCGCAGTCGTACGACTAAATTTGTTTTACTGGTGATAACTAACCCGCCAGAGGACACCTCTGAAATCTGCATGAACGCTGCGGGAGAATTTGTCCCTCCCATGTTCATCTTCCCGCGAAAAAGGATGAAGGACGAGCTCATAGAAAACGCACCTCCTGTGGCCATTGCCTCGCCTCACGAATCGGAATGGATGCAGAGCGAGCGCTTCGTGAAGTGGTTCGAGCACTTCATGCGGCATGTTAATCCTGCTAATTCTCGACGGTCACAAGACGCACACAAATTATCTGCCCTTCTTTGAAATAACCATATGACTGTCCTGTGCCTACCTCCGCACTGCAGTCACCGGATGCAGCCACTTGACGTCAGTTTCTTGAAGCCGCTCATGACCTACTATATGCAATCGATCGAGAACTGGCTGCGCAATCACCCTGGGCGTGTGGTCACAACCTTCCATACCGCATGGCTATTCAGAAGTGCATACCTTCAAGCAGCAACAAAGCTGACTGCTGTTAATGGGTTCCTGAAAACCGGCATATGGCCCATTGACAGACATGTCTCCCTTCATCACAATTTTGCCGCAGCAGCACCAACAGACATCGAGCTTAGGGAGGATGTGGCTTCACAAGCAGCAGGCGATAGACTGGCTCCTCAAGCAGTTCAACAAACGGACAGTAGACATTGTCCCACATGCAGCGCTTGCATTCGGTGTTGCCGAGTCTACGCGAGACACTGTTCTGAATGGAACTGGCATCGACTTGGCACCTGTTCCAACATGTGGCAGTTAGGCATCGAATGCAGCTCCTGACGTGCTGGCCCCAATGGTAGCCGACATGGACTTGGCAACAAATGTCGATGGCAACGGTATGAGATCTCCACAAAGACCACAGCTGTCCCCCTCACGACCGTGTCGCCTATTCCCAAAGTGTGCGAACAAACACCCAAAAAAAGTCACCGACCTGGAAAGACCTGCATCATCACACTCAGACCTACAAACGAGAATTGGAGCTGAAGAAGAAAGCCAGCAACATGTCGCCTAATAACGAGTTGCAGCCCAGCACGAGTGGAATAGCTCGTGGAAGCAAGTTGAAGTCCGCGAAGCCATTGCGACACCTCGCGAGCAGCAAATCGACTTCTAAAGTAAATATGACACCATGCCTGTATTGCTGCGAGCTGTTTTCAGACAGCAACAGTCGGGATAAATGGATCAAATGTAGAGAATGCAAAGCGTGAGCACATGAGGACAGTGCCGGACATGAAGGCGGTGCATTTGCATGCGAAATGTGTGCTGATGAGTGACTTGCAACAATGTTTCAGAAGGGGACCCACTTTGCCTTCCTGTTTTTTAAAGACACATTTCTGGATGGTGTTTTAGACGCCCATTGCCAATATAAAAAACATTCGTATTGCATCACAAGTTGTTAGCTAAAGGTTGGAACGTAATGTTTCTGAAAATATAATGTTAATTTTTTTATATTTGGAAAATATGTGCTGTTTTTAGCTTAGGGGGCCCACTTAATGCGATCTACCCCTACATTTCTTTTAAAAGATTACAAAAATGCGCAGCTCGCGAATCACCATGACGCGCCTGCACCGTTACAGCAAATTGACAATCACGAACAATGTACTCTGACAGCGTTTGGCTATCATCAGACTAGTGAACAAGTGCCCTTACAAGACTTGCTTTCTCGACCATTTGCCGACCACACTGCTGAAGACAAACATTAACATCATCGCACCAACCCTAGCCAACATCATTAACCTATCACTGGAATCTGTGACAATGCCATCCGATATGAAACATGCGCTAGTTACGCCACTGCTGAAGAAGATCGGCATAGACGCAAATGACATTAAGAACTACCGCCCAATTTCAAATTTCAGCTTTGTTTCAAAGTTGTTGAAGAAACATGTGGCGGCCAACCTTCGGCGCTACATCGACGAAAACAAACATATTGACCCATTCAAGAGTGCACATTGCCAGCATCGCATCACTCAGGCATTTGATCGTCGAAAAGGAGTAATACTCATTCTACTCGATCTTACTGCGGCATTCGACACTGTGGTGCACACCATGGTACTGCAGCAGATGCATTAAATCGGCACACGAGGCCGGGTACTACAATGACTGACGTCTTACTTGTCCAATAGGACGATGGCAACGAAAGTATCTCGTCAACAACAGCTTTGTTGTGGTGTGCCGCAGGGATCGGTTCTTGGGCCCCTGCTGTTCACTAGATCTACTGCATGTCAGTCAGCGCCATTTTCGCCAAACACAACGTTAACTATCACATGTACGCTAACGATACACAACTCTATCGGAATTCCCACGGGACCAACCCTATGAGGTAGACGATGTTATGGAAAGAATCGAGCGGTGTACCGTTGACATCAAACTGTGGATGATTGACAAATACTTAATACTAAACGAGGCCAAGACAGAGGGAGTTGTCTTCTGTGATTCTTACTCTGAGCCTCCACCCACTATTGACACAATCAACTAGTGTCGGTGTTATATATCACATAAATCGTTTGTTCGGAACATAGGCGTCTTCATGGACAGCACTTTGTTTATGTCTACACAAGTCACTCGCACGTGTCAGTCGGCGTATTTCCAGCTCCACAAGATCGCTGTAATCAGAAAGTGTTTAACAACCCCGATCGTGTACGCACTTGTTACTTCCAGACTAGATTATGGAAATGCTGTGGTTTTTGGAGTGAACGTGCATTTAATCGAGAAGCTACACATGGTGCAAAATTTCGGCGGCTCGCCTAATAACGAGACAACGCCGTCGCGACCATGAACACATCACGCCTACTCTCGTTGCCCTTCACTGGTTCTCGGTCCAATGGCACATCAACTACAAGATTCTTTTGCTGACATACCGCGCGTTATCTCGCGCCAACGAACATTGTCGACTTGATCTCGCCGTATACACCAGGGTGCCGGCTTCGTTCTGCTGACAGCAATCTACTAACTGTGCCACGCTACGACATGGAACGATACTGTCGACGGGGTTTCTCTGTGACGGCACCGCGCCTGTGGAACGGTCTGCCGTTGTATATCCGTGACGCTGACTCTATCGAACCTTTTAAGTCTCAGTTAAAGACACATCTTTTCAAGAATGCATTTCAAGATTATTTATAACAATATTTTCATTCTAATGTCACTACATGGTTTATTTTATACTGTACTGCATTTTAAGTATGTATTTAATTTAATTACTTGATTGAATATAAAGCAGCAAATAATTCAATTTTAGATAGTTAAGTCTAGTCAATATTTAGCCGATACTTTGTGATATAAGGTGCTTATTTACAATTATATATTTACATTTCGCATTAGTTTCTTATTATATTATACTTTTTATATGTTAAATAATTAATTCTATTGTAGAGATCATGTTTTAACAATATTGTATTTTGAGCGCCTTTGAACAGGTTTTTATATCAGGAGATATGGTGCTATATCAATAAAATATATTTTGTTATATTATATTATTATGACTGTATGTACTGGCCATTTAAAAATAATCATCAGCTGTCCGAAATCATACAACACACAAAACTAATTCTCAGATACATTGTCTGAATAGTTATAAGCGTGAATGAGTCCTAGCGTCATGTCATCCCTGTTTTACAAGCAGTATTATTAATAGGCTTTAATAATTGTATTTGATTTACGAATAATTGGTATGGTATATTTTGTTATGGTGACATTATCATGCAAATTATAAATTAGTTATGAAGTAC
The DNA here is from genome assembly GCA_020002185.1 of Paraescarpia echinospica. Taxonomy (NCBI): domain Eukaryota; kingdom Metazoa; phylum Annelida; class Polychaeta; order Sabellida; family Siboglinidae; genus Paraescarpia; species Paraescarpia echinospica. The sequence goes on from CM034541.1 coordinate 49,318,096, forward strand.
CTGGTTCAATGACTGAGTTGGGAAATAGCTAGTTGACCAAACAATTGTCTCCTCAAATTCAGACAATAGCTTAGCCATTGGGCATCAACCAGCACATTTTTCGCATATTTGTCTGTGATTGTTACCAGACAGAACTGGGGCGATTCCGATTCCAAAATAAGATTTTAAAGTTGATTCAGATTCCAATTCCAGAATCGGAATAGAAATTGACTTATGTCAAGCAACGTAATCAGAATATGAATTGTTTTGCCTTTGGGTGGAATCAGAACTGGAATCGGTTGGTTTGATTGTGAAAGCTGTGAAATCGGAAAATTGCTTACTGGAATCATCAAATTAAAAATTCCATTAAACACTGTGGCTTTGAGAATATTTTATATTGTCCAAGTTGTGATAAGTGCAAAAATGAATCAATATGTTTTTATACAACGGCACATGAAACTAGCTAGCACTTTGTGCTGCACGGGTGATTATGATATTAGTACTATTAACATTTCTATAATACCATATATCCGATATCATTTAGTGTCTTACAGATATCACTAATCAGCAGTATTAAGTGATAAAAGTAAGCCCTGTCAGTACTCTCACATCTAGTAAAGTTGCAGCTCATTCACAGTGCATGAACATTATTCAATGATTTTGGGAATTGGGATTGTTCACATGGTTCACCATTCACACAACGGTGTGGACCTGACTGGAAGGTTTCTTTGGTTGGTCAAGTGTGTAATCCTGTACAATGAAGATCAGCTCATTCACAGCTTGGGGTATTCACTAAACTTGAGGAAGTTAAACAACACCTGGAACAGGATGGAAAGTATCTTTGATGCCGAGTCTGATCATGATTGGTCCTATAAAATGAGCTACTACACTGGGTTGATTAAAGGAAATGATTGTGTTTTAATGGAATTGACCCTCAATTGTTTAGATTTGTGAATGGTGGGGTTCAACATAGACATGCATAAGAACATTGTAAAAAATTATGTAATTACATTTCCAGTGTAATCAATATGACCATGTCTATTTTGTCTTTTTACAAATGTAACTGAGTAGGATTACTCAGGACATGTAATTTATTACCTGGTAGGCTGATACACATCATTACTGTTTACTGATTACAATACGTCCCATCTCAGACTATCTACATTGTGCAGTAAGATATATGTATTGTAATTGTAACATAATCCCATTGTTTACTTCACTGGTTATCTCAAGGGATACTCTGAGCAGCAATGGTAGTTTTTTCCCACTTAAGAGGAACTGTTTCTTGGCACTTCGTATAACTGAATCTCCACACATTTGTGTAGTACTGAAGAAATCCAAAGTTCAACATTTGTTATCTCCTGTACACAAACTAAAGTCAGGCTTTCATTGTGAAATACACTAATGATTAACTACATGTGAGTAACTCGCCTATTACGAATAAATATGACAACAGCCATCACTCATTGCTCGATCATCCTTTAAAAGTAACAGGTCAGAAACAGAATCATTCAACTGCAGCTTGGTTGGGCATTATGTCACATTGACCAGTTGCGGGTGTTTATGGGGCTAAAGGGTTAACAGATACTTGTGCAAAATATTGAATATGTAGTGGTCTTATAAAACTAATAATAATTAACGATCGCCAGGAATGTCCTAAAATGCGTCCAGTGGAAAAGGAAATCATGACATGAAAATTGCTGTGGACTGGTGGCACAGAAAGTTAGGTCTTATCTAGTATCTAACTTGAAAACAATCACTCACATGGAATCCTCAATGCCATGGGAAGAGAAAAAGAGAACGACCCAGTCTAGAAACATTTGGAGGCGATAACTTGATTGGCTTGAGTTGTAGCGAAAACTAATTGGATAGGCTACACTTGGAAAAAATTACAAGATAGCACATTTCGAAACAGGTTACATGCAGAAGGGTACTTATTTTTGTGATGCTATCTCGTGCCGTATTTATAGAAGTTACCAACTTGAATGAATGATTGAAGCTATATATGAATATTCCCGTTGGCTTACTATTTGTGACTGCGTTTTTTACATGGCAGTTGTCACGACTACTGCTCCACAGGCAAGATGACAACTCTAACTTCCAAAATAAACTTAGAATATCATAACTGAAAGACATTAGTGCCATAAGAAACTCAAGTTGGGGTCAAGCCTAGACTATGCCTAGGTCAAGCGATGGCCTGCATCAATGGGAACAGCTGCGCGTTGTCAAACTTTGTCAAAGCCTTTTACATTTTATGGCAGAGCAATTTCCATTACACCAAGACCTCCCGTACATGTTCCCGACTTCTCTCCCCTCGGAGTGTAACTGAATGGCAGCTCTTTCCAAGCTGCATTCCCAAACAGGACCGATCTCCCTTTGTAACTAGCCTAGTCGCTGAATGAGCGAACCGCACTTACCGTTTGGCAAACGCCGGCACCATTAACACCACAGACGCCACGAGCCCGCGCAGGAGAAACCTGCAAAACCCGGACATGTTTCTGCAAGTGCTGTTTACGTCTCTCTGCGGCTATTTATCCCGCGAGTTAATCGTAAGGTATCTCAATGTCACCCCTATGACCAACAATATAGTGCGTATTTCACGGATAACACAAAAGTACAATTCAAATCACACTTGTTTGGATTACATGACACAAGTCATGTTATCGCATTTATACGTTTTTTCAAAGAAAACGTTTCAATGAAAGAACTAGAACTCAACGGTTAATGCTAATGGCAGCAAATGGTGAATTGATACATTGGAAGGAAACCGGCTTCTCTTCCTAGTTGTCCGAACTTTGTACCGTGAAATCTGAGCTTAACTCGAGTCGGAACTGCCGCGCTGTACTAGTTGGTATCTCGTGGTACACATTGTACGATGGCATAAACAAGTTTTTGGAAGCAGCTTTAACAAATACATTTTGTTATATTTTGTGTCTATTTTAATAATTACATTTTGTTATACAGACCTTTGCGGGTAGTCAAAGAGTAATTGCTATGCAAGGAAGACATACCTCAACATTGAATACATATTACATAGTAAAAATGTTGTGGTGTGATATGTGTGTTGTGTTTACCATTACTCTCTACCGGTACTTTGTAGTTTGTAGTGCCAAGCAGTCTGGCAGAAAACGCGAATTGTGAGCGATAATTCATGGTGTTTCGTAAACAATTACTGTCAATGTCAATAATAATAATATCTATTCGTACTACAACGTGTAAAATTCAGTTAAAGCAACATATACATCCATCTAATATGTATATAAAACGCTATGTGCAGTCTCGTCTATGAAACGTGAGCGACAGTCAGTCTGTCATGTAAGAAGGGAGGCTTTTTAAACTTATTGTGGTTACAATGTAATGGTCTTACGTTACGAGGTCTCATTCAACTAGTCAGCCTTTTTCAGAACATTATCGCCAAAACGACCTTTATATGCTGGTACTGAGGGTGGTCACTACCAGGGTGCTCATTACCTCAGTGGTTCTTTTATATGGAACGATATTAGAGCCATAATTCCACAATTCTACTTTGTCAAATTCTAACTTCCGACTATCCATTTACGCTGTCATTGTGCAAGATTGTTGTCAAATAATTCACTAGAATGCCGTTTGGTCAAATAAGTTTGCACACAAGTCTACTCAAATACGATTGCACAAAAAGTCTACTCAAATAAGAACTCGTTAAGCGTTAAGCTTGTGCTGCCCCATCACGAACTACACCAACTTGCAAATACTGAAGTACCCCTTCCTTTTTTGGAATATAATAGTAATTTCGAATTTAAGTTAGGAATGTGGTGCTCACCTGCTTCGCGACTAGCACATAGTTCTGTGATTAAACAATGTCAACAAATATTAAAGTGAAGCAACCCGGAGGCGCTCGGGACCAACCACGATCGTGGACATGCCGAGCTGCCCCACCCCCGCGGCGCTGGCTGGGACCGAGTTGTGGGCGACGTTCCAGAATTCTCGAGACGATTAAAGTTTTAGACTTGTTACGTGGTCTGTCAATCTACGTGACTCATTTCACTCAAATAAACCATTGTCATTGGGGCAAACAGTCACTTTTTATTGTTTAGTTATCGAAACGTATTGCTGAAGGACATACTACAACGTGGGTTGCGATCTATCGATCAATATAAATTACAGACGTCGTGGGCGGGTGGTATCACGTGTGCGCATGTGTAACCCTAGATGTGTCTATTTGTTATTTTAATAATTTTATTTATTTTAGCGAAACAAATTTTAAAATTTATTTTATAAAATACTGCTCTCTTTCAGAGCTATAATTAACATTCTAAGTACATCACTGCAAAGTAACTCATTTTTAAATTAACCAAGCTAGTAAACACATTAGCAACAAGAAAACATGTCGTTTCGTTGGAGAGGGGTTGATCACACCTATCATCCACTCGGTGGGGTGGCACTTGGCTGAAGTGAAGTTTAAAGTCCTACCCTTGTCACGGACCCTTATCTTTGAAATAGTGCCCCCTTTTTAATATAATGTATTCGTACCTTCCAATCTAGACGATGGGAATAATACCTCCAACATTTTTAATCTCAATCTCATGCCTCCCACATTTAGCTACCAGTCTCTCAAATGTTCATTGTCTCCCACCTAAAAATTACCCCATGGATCTGCAAAATAACTTTATTTAATATTGAAGTTATTTAATAAAATAACCCATTCCCATCCATTGAATTTATCTTCCTCCTTTATCCTTTGTTCGGGAGACTGAAGAAGACAGAGCTCTATTTCCTTGGTCAAAAACCCCCCACACCAGCAACTGTCAGCCGGGTGGTAAGGGCGAAAAAACGGTTGCAGCTAGAGACAGAAGTTGGATAACAAACACTGTCAGCATTGAGTGAAGCATGTGCCGAAGAGGCAGTCAGCACGGAAGACGTACAACATGTATCAGGTGGGCAGCATTATTGTTTATTAACAATTGAAAATAGCACATATCTGCAGTGAATTTCACACGTATAGCTACTTGAGACTATAACACACACCAGCTCTATGTAAGGCCCACAATATAAAACTCCGGTCTTAATATGTTTAGATTACTCATTGCGGTACAAATAATGGAAACATCACTTAAATTTCTACGACAATATTCGGAGGCAGACTTGATAAGTGGTTTTCTTTATAAACTGGATCAAAAGGACTGACAATTATATTTGATAATATTTATTGTTAGTACTTGACATCTAACTTTGTTCTTTCATATTTGTACACAGACGTCCCAAGTGACACATCTACACAGACACCTAGAGTCTGCACTGCCTGTACAACAACACACACCAGTGACTCGATGATGTGGAGTGCAAGGAAGTTCATTCACAATCATGAAGAAATGCACTTTTATACAGGTCTACAGGCCTGGAACATTTTTAGAAGTTTCTTTTTGTCTTACAATCACTTGGCCCAGCAGCATATAACCTACGTTATTATCATGGTGTGATACTATCTATATCGGCGGAAGATCAATTGTTTTTTACTCTTGTTAAGATGCGCCAGCACAAAACTAACTTTGAACTGAATAGAATGTTTGGTATAACCGAGGCCACTGTGTCGAATATATTTTTATTACTTGGATAAATTTCATGGTTTGCCAGTTGGGGAAATAGACTGGTGGTCGTCCCAGTTTTCACCAACTAACTTTAAGGATGACTTCCCTTCGACAAGACTTGTTATTGATGGCACAGAGTGTCCAATAAAAAAACCAAACGAACCATTATTGCAACAAGCTACTTTTTCTACCTATAAAAACAAGAATAACGTTAAAGTTTTAGTAGGGGCTTCACCTGGAGGTCTTCTATCCTATGTATCAACCGGATATGTTCTATCAACGAGTGATAGTCAGATTTGTGAGAGACCCAACCTGATGGGGAAGTGTGACCCTGGAGACAGCATCATGGCGGACAAAGGGTTTAATGTTTAAGATCTATTTGAGAGTTACAAGGTTAACGTTAACATTCAAACCTTCTTTCGGAAGAAGAACAGACAGTCCGATGCAACTGTGTTGCATAACCACAACATTGCCAGAAAGAGTTCATATAGAGCGCATCATAGAACTTGCAAAGACCTATACAATTTTAAAGGAGCCTGTGAATGACATTCAGTAAATAACACTGAGTCTGCTCTGGCAATACAGAACAGATAATACAAGTGTATATTATAAACAAAAGAATGAATGAACGTTTATTCAACAACAACAACAACAACATAATACATGCACAGTATGGTTTGCTGCTGCTGCTGCTGAAAGGACATAGCTGAAGTCATAGACTTATGTGTTGCTATGCCCTTCTCGAACTAAAAAAACCTGAATAAATACAACAGGAATTATAAATAAATTACAAAATAATATTCACAACTCATATATAAACTTGTTATTATATTGCTTGTGTTACTATTACATAGGTTTAACAAAACGTCACCTTCAATTAACAATTCACAAATATGTAGAAAGTAATGACAACTTGATTGCTTTTTTAAATTGTGTTAAACTTGGACGCTGAGTCAATTTATTTGGTAAATTGTTTCACGTTTTTATACCCTTGACGGTGATTGACAGCAGTCGGAGGGTGGTGTTTGTCTTTTTAACATAGAACAATTTGCTTTGTCTGGTATCATGTATGTGTATAGTTGCGGTTGGTTCAAATAATGCTTGAACACGACCATTTAAAGAATGGTTGTTTGCTTTATAAAGTATGATCATAGTCTTGTATTTAACTAAATCATAAAATTTAAGCATGTTTGAGAGATGGAAAAATACAGATGTACGATCATGGTAATTAAGGTTATAAATAATCCGTATAGCTTTTTTCTGTAACATAAATAGTTTTCTGAGTCTAGATTGATAAGTATTTCCCAAGATCTCACAGCAATATGACATATGTCGTTTAACAAGTGAATTATATATACATTATTATATATTATATATAACGCTTGACAATCAAGAACATGCCTAGTTTTATACAAAACTGCTATGCTTTTTGATACTTTTGATTCAACCATTTTTATGAGTTCTCTCCATGTTACGTTTTCGTCAATGGTTACTCCAAGGAATTTTGTATATGATACCTGCTCAATGTTTGTCCCATTCAAAACTATATTCACATCTGTTCTTTTTTATTGTTAAACATTATAAAATGTGTTTTGTTCACATTAAGCGATAATTTGTTCGCTCGGAACCACAGGTCTAGTTTTTTTTAGTTCGTTGTTAATAACAGTGCTTACTTCATCTGTGTTACTAGCGGAATAAAAAATGTTTGTATCATCAGCAAACAAAATAATATCAAGTAATTTTGAGACTTCACACAAGTCATTTATGTACAGAATAAATAATAACGGGCCAAGGATTGAACCTTGCGGGACTCCACACTTGATTTCCTTTTGTTCTGAGTTACTATTGTTATAGCATACATATTGTCTACGGTTGGTTAAGTAGCTTTTTATCCAGTCCAGAGTCAGACCCCTTATTCCGTAGCATTGCAATTTACTTAGCAGTATGTTGTGGTCAAAAGTGTCAAAGGCTTTTTTTAGGTCGACAAAGACCCCAATCGTGCTTTGGCATTTATCCATTGCGGAAGTAATCTTTTCGACAAATTCTGTTAAAACTAGTGAAGTTGAATGATTACTTCTGAAGCCATACTGCCCATCTGTCAATATGTGTTGTGTTTCAATGAAAGATCTTAGCCTTTTGTTGAATATTTGTTCAAGTATTTTTGAAAATTGGGATAAGAGAGATATAGGTCTATAATTAGAAAATTGAAAACGATCTCCTGACTTAAATATAGGAATGACTTTTGCTAATTTCATATCATTTGGAAATGATCCGCTGATCAAAGATCTGTTAAAAATGTGGGTTAGCGGTTGTACAATTTGCTTTATTACATGCTTAACTGTTTTCATGCTGATTTCGTCGTGTCCGTATGAAGTTTTACTTGTGCACCCAGACACAATTTCGAATACTTCTTGCTCGTAACGGGGGACATATACATTGATTGTGATACAGTACGTTTTACAAAGTCGGTTGGCTTTGTTCCCGGGCAGGGTTCTATGAGGTTGGATAATTTAGTACCTATATCTACGAAGAAATTGTTAAAATTATTAGCTATTTCTTTATTTTCTAATACTACTAGGTTTTCACCAACATGTAACTTGTTCAAATATGTGGTATCAGATTTTCGTTTACCTATTATGCTGTTAAGAGTTTTCCAAGTTGCTCGTATATTAGTCTTACAATCGTCGAGTTTTTTTCTGTAATATTTTTTTCTTTTCTAGACGTAATAATGTTGTTAATTCTGTCCTATTCTTTAGAAACGCTAAGTACATGTTATTCTTCTTTGTGCAAGCGTTTTTAGCCCTCTTGATAACCAAGGTTTATCATTCTTTTTTGTCTCTCCTGAATACGTTGTAATGTTTACAGGACAGGCATCGTTATAAGTATTACTTAGTATTTGCATAAAGCGCGAGAACGCTAAATCAGGGTTTGACTCGTTCATTACAGTGTCCCAATTTGCATAATTTAAATCGTGCTTAAATGTGTTTAATGAGTCCTCATCTAACGTTCTGTTATATTTATATGTTGGATCATCGTTAATAACCGCATAAGTGCTGTTGTCACACAGGACGAAAATTGGCATATGGTCTGTAGCATCGCTTAAAACAATGCCGCACATTTTGTTTCTACACAGTTCAGAACAGAAAATGTTATCTATTATACTAGCAGTCGTGCTTGTTACTCGTATGGGCCTGGTGATCAAGGGATATAATCCAGAGCTGAACATTTGATCAATGAAGTATTTTGATTCAGCTTGCTCTTTGCAGTGCAATAGGTCTATATTGTAATCACCACATATATACACAATTTTGCTGGTGAGATTTCCCAGTATGAATGAGAGATTGTCATTAAATTTGCTGATGCCGGTATTCGGTGCTCTATACATACAACCGACATTGATGTTTTCGTGTTTACTAATTTGTATCTCAATAAAGATGCATTCAAAACAGTCATCAACAGCATACCATATATTCCTTAAACAAATATCAGAAGACTGGCAATTGTTAAGTACAGATTCACCCACATATATGGCAACGCCGCCACCTTGTTTTTTTTCTGGAATTACAGTACAGTTTGTAACCCGAAAATACGACATCGTTACAGTTTACTTCACTTCCGTCCCAACTGTTTTCTTTAAGCCACGTTTCTGATATAGCAATGATATCCATGCTTTGGATAGTATATTTAATCTTGGGTAAGTTAGCTTTTAAACTCCGAGCATTAAAATGTATCATACTCAGTTTGATTGGCTGGTTTTTGCCAACACTGCTAAAGTTTGTTGAAAATTGTGCTGGGATGTAGTATTTACATTGCGTGGGCAAATCGTTATACAACAAACAATCAGTATCAATATCGTGTTTGTAACAGTGTTCATTACAATCAAACGGTGTATCATACGGAGGCGTTAACTCGTCATTTTGTTGTGTAGTTGACGCCATGATTAAGTCATCACAAAAACGTTTGCCTGGATAGTCAACAGGTACTTGGTTGTTTAACCACGGTTTGCGACATCATGTCGCTCTCTTACCACCAGTTTGTCAAATGACAAATATGCGACTTTGCCCTTTTCCCTGGCCTTCATCATTTTTGGTAGCAGTTCTTTCCGCCTCGCCATGACCCTCTGCGAATAGTCCTCGTTCACGTAGATGCCACGAGGCCGTTTCTTCTTCGCCGCCTGCAGTACCAGCTCGCGGTCCTTGAACGACTCGAACTTGACCACGATGGTCCGGGCTCTCGTCCCCGTTGCCGCCAGTTCGGTGCGCGCGACAGATGTTGATGGCGCGTACTTGAGCTTCGGGGAGTTCTAGGGCTGTTGTCGTAGCCCTGCGCACGCTCTTCTCCGTCTGCTCCCACGTCTCGCCGTCGACCTCAGCAACGCCCTCGAAACGTAGATTACAGCGTCTTAACTGGGTTTTTTGGTAGTCGATCGCGTGCTCGACTTTCTTTATCATTTCTTCAAATTCGATCGTCTTCTTCGACAGATCGTCAATGTTTTCCTTCGACTGCTTCTCTTTAATCTCCTCGACTTGGGTTTGCGTGTACTGCAAGTTGACTCGGAGTTCGGTCAGCGCGGTGGTTGACTCACGCATAAAGCAGTCCACCCTCATGTTGATTTCAGCTACCGCGCTTTGCAAGCACGCTTGGTACGCATCTTTTTGTATTTTCAGGAGCTTCTCAACGAATGTACTGTAGGTCTGACTTTCGTCCGCGTCAGCGCTTACTTCTAGGTGGATGTCGGCAGCAGCTATAGGGGCCTCGGTGGCACCACTTACGCCCGCGCCGGTCTTGGGCGGCTTTGCCTTAGCCATAGGCATCACGGTTTGCGAGTGTCAGACGCTTAGCCACAAACAATGGCTTACCGTTAACGCACTTGAGTGGACACCACTTCAGCGGCTATTGTTCGTCGTCAATGTGTCCAGGTGAATGCTATGATTCCGTGTCAGCGAAGGTGAAATTTCCCGCGCCGTACTGTTCAGATGGGCGATATACCCAGTGCAACAGTACAATATCAGAAGTAAATATATAAATGTTCACGAGTTTTGGCTGTACAAGTTGTGAATTCCTTCACATATATGAAGATTCACTTACTCGCCTGCGCAAAACTCAATCTTTATATTAATCGCACGCGTACAACCGGACAAAAACACAATTTGTTGCGGATCGAGCTCGTAACACACGTCTGATCAATCTAACAGCGTTACAAAAGAACGAACGAGTAGCCGAACGATGTTTGAAGATCTTCATAAATGAAGATTTGACAACAATGCGCTCAAAGTTGGCTTACGCAACAAGGGTGTTGCAAAAGGCAAACAAAATCAGAGACTGCTGGACGTACAATGGGAACATTGTAATCAAGGATGTAAACAACATGATTCAGGATCAGGATATACACCACGAATGAGCTGGATAAGTACCAATGACATGCAAGGCATAGCACCAAATGTCGGTGATAATGATGTGAACATTTAATTTTTGGTCACATGACATTTCTGACTGGCACGAAATCTAGTTCTGCGATTTGCAATATCTGCTGTAGGAACTATATATGTATGTAAGTTGGTTAAAAGGTACCTATGTTTGTATTAACGTACGTTTACTTTTAATATATAGGTAGGAACTATATATGTATGTAAGTTGGTTAAAAGGTACCTATGTTTGTATTAACGTACGTTTACTTTTAATATTGTGTTTTGTTATTTGCAGTGTTCCCTATATAAACGTTCATGAATCTCTCGCAGTTTGTCACTCACTTGTGTCGTGACTTGAGATTCGTTTTCTGTTTACTGTTTATTTATTTACATGACTTTTTATTTGTTATAATGTAATAACCTATGCATTTATATATGTTGGCAATGTGTTGATTAAAATGCATTAGGTTGCATTAGCATTTGCATTGTCTGCTATAGGAACTATATGTAGGTAAATAAGTTGGTTAAAAGGCACCTGCTTTTGTATTAACGTATGTTTACTTTCAATGGCTTGTTTTGTTATTTACAATATTCTCTGAATCAATTTTGTTGAATCTCTTAGTGCAGTTTGTCACTCACTTGTGTCGTGACTTGTGATTCGTTTTCTGTTTAATGTTTATTTATTTTCCAAACATGATTTTTTATTTTTTTTAAATATAATAACATTTTTGCATTTTTTGCTTTTATATATGTTTGAAATGTGTTCGTTAGAATGCATTAGAATACACTAGCTCCTACCACTAGAAATACAGTTTTATTCTTAAGTTCTTTTTCTCGGGCAATCTTGTCAAATGGTCCTGACTTTTTTCTATTACATCGCCTTTTTTTCTTGTATTTTTTCTAAATATAATCTGTTTTTTTTATCTGACACTAAGTAGCTACTTATCATGCACCGCTTTAGCTTTACATGAACAAAAGACAAATATTATTTCAAAAATATAGTAACTAAAATACTAAAGGCACACACTCTTACTGAAACATTACTGCACATTGAAAATATGCTGATCTCATTAAAACTTAAAATACACTGAATTGATAACTGACGAAAGTTTTCTCCAATTTACAGGTGGCATTACAAAGAATTGTCTAAATAATATTTTAAACATCAGTAATACTGTTGATGAAAATAATGAAGTGCCAACAATAGGCCGATGGTCATTTTATGATTTTGAAAAATGTAATTTATTAGTCCAAAACAATAATAAATATTTTAGTATCCTAAGGTCAAATATACAGTCCATTAATGCAAAGTTTAGTGAACTCGAGGCATTTGTAAGTGACTTATCTTCCTTAAATTTTTAATTTAGCATAACATGTCTCCAAGAGAGCTGGCTATCTGATAATGATGATTTATCACTAATTCAATTAATTGGATATGACTGCATATCCTAAGGAAAAAGTTGCAGTACTAAGGGGGGAATATTAATATATATATAAATAAACACTGTGATTATGAAGTAAAGATGAAATTAAATATGTATGAACAAAGGGAGGGACAAATAATACAAGTAAATGGAGGAGGCTTAACACAGACAATCACTATAGGAAATATGTACAGACCTCCAAGGCCCTTAACTGAAAACTATAACGGATTTATGAATTTACAATGATCATATCATCTATACAACATCATCAAAACAACAACCTTATTCTTGCAGGGGACTACAATATTATATATGCTAAAAAATAAACGAGCAAGAACACTATATAGCACTTTCTTTGACATGTTAACTTCATTTAGTCTCTTTCTCCCAAATCACTCTTCCTACAAGTTTCACAACATGTTCTGGTACACTTATTGATAATTTTTTTGTAATTTAACAAAACATTTTGCAAAGTACAGCAGGACTATTAATTTTAAAAAATTTGATCATCAACCATATTTTATGCTTATGGACACTGCTCTAAAAGAGGAACATCCTACACAATTTATACGAGTTAATCTACAAAATAAAGAGGCTACGTTAAAAGTCAAAAATGATATAATCTCTTCTGAAATACATAAAACAATTAGATACAAGTTCATATGCTGATCCACACCATAGTTATAATTATAGCATTATCATCAATGAAATAAATCAAGCTAAAAATAAATACATGACTAAAAGCACTTGGAAAACTATAAATGAAATCCTGTCTAAACATAAAATTAATAAATCATTTCCAAAATATGTTAAAGAATCCGATTCTATTGTGGCAGACAAATTAGAAACTGCAAATAAATTCAATATATTATTTACCAATATAGGTAGTAAGCTGGCAAATGATATCAACTACAAAGGCATTCATGATCATTCATATTTTCTAAACAAAATAGTAAACTGTAATTTTAAATTTCACTACGTTGAAGAAGATACCATAAAGAGAACAATAATTAATCTACCTAACAAAAGTAGCTGTGGATGTGATGATCTCTCCACCAAATTGCTAAAAATGCTTGAACCTGCATTAACCAAATCTTTAACGTTATTAACAAATCAAATATTAATCACAGGAATATTCCCTGATAAACTAAAAATTGCTAAGTGATTCCAATTTATAAAAAGGTGAGCCAGCAGTATTTAATAATTATAGACCCATATCTCTTCTACCAGCTATTTAAAAAGTACATGAACAAATTATTGTTGACCAATTATCATCTTACTTAAAAGACTCTAAGCTTTTTTATGACCATCAGTATGGATTCCGATCTAAACATTCAATTGAATACGCGGCACTAGAATTAATAGATATAATAATAACCCAACTGGATAAGGATGACTTACTTAGACTTAGTTCCTCCTGTTCCTTTCGGGACATCGGGCGACGAGCTTTCTCCATCTACTACGGTCTTTCGCAATTTCTTTGGCCTCATTCCAGGTGATTTCCATCTCTGCCAGATCTTCTTTAAACGTCTTGCGCCAGGTCTTAGTCGGCCTTCCTCTCCTTCTATTTCCACCTTCAGGCACCCATTCCATTGCTACATGTGCTGTTCTCTCTCTTGGTAGGCGTAGGATATGTCCCGCTAGTCTTCGTCGTCGAGACTTAACTATGTGATGCAGGCTGTCCAGACCTGCCCTCCTCATCACTTCTTCATTTGTGGTGTGTTCTCTCCACGATATGCCCAGTATGAACCGGAGACATCGTCGATGAAATACGTCTAGTTTTTTTGATATCCTCGCCGTATTCTTCCACGTTTCACAGGCATATATCGCTGTTGGTATTACGATTGACATGTAAAGACGTAGTTTTATGTCCTTTCTGATGGTGTTACTGGACCATATTGGACGTAGTCTTTGGAACACTGCTGATGCCTTGCCTATCCTCGCTCGTACATCTACTTCCGCGTCGCCTTTCCTAGAGATGTAGCTTCCAAGGTAAGGGAAGTTCTCGACGCATTGCAACTCTTCCTGACCGATCACAATGTGGGGGTCAGATCCATCACCAGCTGACAATGTTTTTGTCTTCCCATACCTGATTCGTAATCCGACCATCTCTCCATTTTTGTTTAAATTATTGGTCATCTCTTGTAGGATCTCCGGCGTGTGGCTGAGCAGTGCAATATCATCGGCAAAGTCAAGGTCTGTCAACCTATTATTTATCCATTTAACACCAAAGTTCGGATCTTTCATCGTTTTCCTCATGATGAAGTCGATAACAACAACAAAGAGGAAAGGGGACAGGATGCAACCTTGACGTACACCTGTCTCTATATCGAACATGTCTGTGTAGCCATCGTTGGTCTTGATGCAGCAGTTGGTGTTTCGGTATAGCGATTTGAAAATGTCTATATATTTGCTTGGTATGCCGTATAGCTTCAGGATTTGCCACAGCGAATTTCTGTGGACACTGTCGAAAGCCTTCTTAAAGTCAATGAAATTGACTAAAAGAGGTATCTGGAACTCTCTGCTTTGTTCGATGATGTTTCGCAATGTGAAGATCTGCTCACAGCATGACCTTCCTCTTCGAAAACCAGCTTGTTCCTCCCGGAGGTGTTGGTCAACTGCTGTCTTCAGCCGGTTTAGGATCACACTGCAGAACACTTTTCCAGGTACTGACATCAATGTTATTCCTCGCCAGTTATTGCAATCGCTCAGGCACCCCTTCTTTGGTAACGTCACGATCACTCCTCGTCTCCAATCATCAGGAACTTCCTCCTCAGACCAGATCAGATTGAACAAGTAGGTTAACTCGTCTACAACCCCGTCCTTGCCATGTTTCAATAGTTCGGCCGATACTTCATCAAGGCCCGCTGCCTTGTTGTTCTTGAGGCTATCGATGGCTTTGGAAACTTCTGCCCTGGTGATGTCATTGGTGATGACATCAAGCTCTTTTATGTTTGGTTCCTGTTCGAAGTTGAAGAGTGTGGTTGGTGTTGGTTGATTTAGTACTTCTCGGAAGTGTTCAATCCACCTCGTGTCTTGTTCCTCGTTTGTTAGAAGCACTCTGCCATCTTTGTCTTTTATTGGTATGTTGGAATTGCTTTTCGCGGTAGTTAGCTCTCTCACAATCCTATACAGCGTTTTCGAGTTATTCCGTTCTGCTGCTGTTTGTGCTTCTTTATCTTTCTCTTCTAACCATTTCCTCTTATCTGTCCTACAGCTCTTTTTTACTTCTTTGTCCAGTTTTCTGTATTCCTCATCTGATGATCTCCATTGTTGGATGTTTCTAGCTGCTTGATCTCTTCTGATCTTCGTATCCTTCCTTTTATCAATCAGTTTCCACGAGTCTCCAGTAATCCACTGTTCTCTGTTGGACCCTCTTCTCCTTCCTAACACTACATTCGCGCTCTCCTTTACGGCTTGAAGGAATAGCTGCCATTGTTCTTCTATGTCGGTTGAGTGTTGTAGCGCTTGGAATCTGTTCTTAGTTTCCTCGTAGAATTGTTTTGATGTGTCTGTGTTCTTTAAGTTATCTGTCGCATATGGCCTGACCGTCTTCACCGTCTTGACTCTCTTTAACTTCAAACGGATTTTACCAATCACAAGGTTGTGGTCAGAACCAACATCTGCCCCTCTGTAGGTTCGGACGTCCTGTAGAGATGTACGCCATCTACTACTAATGCAGATGTAATCAATCTCATTCGATGTATTGCCATCTGGTGAGATCCAGGTTTTCTTGTGAATGCGTTTATGTTTGAAGAAGGTGTTGCCAATGCTGATACCACTGGCGGTGCTCATCGAGAGCAATCGTTCACCGTTATCATTCGTATTTCCAGCTGAACCGTGAGGTCCAACCGTAGAATACATTTCTCTTCTGTCTCCATCCAGCTTCGCGTTAAAGTCTCCTACCACCACTTTTATGTCAAAGCTTGGTATCTCATCCAGCACGTTCTGGAGTTGGTCGTAAAATTTGTCCTTTTCCTCGTCTGTGGCGACTTCGGTTGGGGCATATACTTGCACTACGGTGACTTTGACATGTCTGGTGTTGAACCTCGCTGTGATTATGCGTTCACTAACTGGCTTCCACCCTATCAGTGCTTTTGTAGTATCCTTATTCAGGATGATGCCAACTCCATGGACGTGGTGATCTTCGTTTCCGGAGTAGAGTACAGTTTTATCTCCGCTGTTGAAGCATCCTTGTCCTGTCCATCTCATCTCGCTTACGCCTAGAATATCTAGATGGTAAGCCTTCATTTCCTTCAGCACTTGCTCCATCCGCCCGCTCTGAAAGAGCGTTCGAACGTTCCATTTGCCTTCTCTAGTGTTAGTTTTGGCGTTAAAGATATGGTTCATCGGGGGTCGAGCTTCCTGACGGCTTTCACTCAACCCTGTCATAGATACATCTGTAGGTGTAGATACATCTGTAGATGCAGATGCATCCACATTTATGGATGTGCCTTCTCTTCTTCCCCTAGAAAATGTACCGGAATGGCTTCTTCTCGTCGTTTCTGTAGTAGGATTTGTTTTTACGGGGTAGGGTTACTGACCCTACGCCCAACCCTCCTCCTTTTTCAACCTGGCTTGGGACAGGCTATGGCGGATAAGGATGAAATACCCATTAATATTTACCTAGATCTTTCCAAAGCCTTTGATACCATTGACCATTTAATTTTAATTGACAAATTGAAATAGTATGGTATACTTGGAACAAATCTGAACTTATTCAGCAGTTACCTAACAAATCGTAAACAATATACGGAAATTGACAATATAAAATCAAATATGTTATCAATAACAGCAGGTGTACCACAAGGCTCAATCTTAGGACCCCTGTTATTCATCATATATATCAATGATTTTGCACAAGCCAGTACATTTTTTATTTTCATAATTTATGCTGATGACACAACTCTATTAAGTACACTGAACCGTTTCAGCGATAACATACATGACGAAAATTTAGAATCTTTCATAAATGAAGAACTTTTTAAAATAAATGAATAGCTCAAAATAAATAAATTATCGCGAAACATAACAAAATCTAAATACATGACATTTCAAAAGGCAAAGAAAAATATACAGACACTTACTCTGAAGATAGACAATGTAAATATTGAACAAGACAAAGAATTACATTTTTTGGGTTTACTTATATATACAAATCTATACTGGATAAAGTATACTGAAAAAATATCAAATGTTTGTTCTAAAAAATTGGCATTTTAAATAAATTGAAACATGTTTTACCTCTTCATATTAAAATAATATTATATAATTATTTAATTGTGCCACACATTAATTATTGCATCATAGCTTGGGCTTTCAATCAAATAGAATAATAAAACTTCAAAAAAGTCCTGAGAATTATTACCTTAAGTAATTATACTTCCAACACAGAACCACTTCACAAAAAATTCAACTTGTTAAAAGTAGACGATATCGTTAAATTACAACAATTAAAATTTTACTATAAATATTTACCCAACGACTTACCAGTTTATTTACAAAACTGGAGGATAATGTTTAACTATGAAGTACATAATCATGATACAAGAGTCAAGAATAAAATATACATTTATAAAATTAAACGTGAATTTGCAAAGAAATGTCTTTGGCATAATTTG
The DNA here is from genome assembly GCA_020002185.1 of Paraescarpia echinospica. Classification (NCBI taxonomy): domain Eukaryota; kingdom Metazoa; phylum Annelida; class Polychaeta; order Sabellida; family Siboglinidae; genus Paraescarpia; species Paraescarpia echinospica. The sequence continues at coordinate 49,336,092 of CM034541.1, forward strand.
CCACTTTTACTAAATAACATTCCAGATATAGTCAAAGAAAAGCTTAGTACACATAGTTCACAAGGATTTGCCAAGTATGTTAAACTTTATTTTTTACAAAATTATCAAATAACATTCACAAGACAAAATTGCTATATATGTATGCACAATTAAGAACCGACAACCACCTGTCAACTTGATAAATACAAAACAGTAATACAATAATCATGTAAGCTAGCATGCTCACACTACACACATGCATACATATTATGTTTTTTTCTTCTTCTTCTTTTGGAATAATTTGATTAGGTGGTGTATTGGTCCAGTTACAGTTTTATTACAAAAGGTGGCTCCTCAGTAGCGACTACCATGGTATAGTCTTAGGGGAGTCTCTACTTTTTGTTATTTATCATACATTATATATGTTTACCATAACGTTATATATTTGTATTATTTTAATTTTTTGACATGGATGTATTGTATGTATTATTTGAAATGTCTGGGTCAAATAAAACAAATTCTTCTTCTTCTTCAATGTCAAATAGTATTTATTTAAAAATAATAATTAAAAAATACTTGTTCAAATAAGAGTTTTGTGTCCGAGTTTTATAGGCTGCAGTATTATTTAATGTTTTCACCTGTAAATCATTACTGTAAACGGGCCTGGGCAAGATTTAACATTGACAATCTCTAACACAAAATGAACACTAAAAACAAGAAGTTGATCAAGATTGGCAACGTTCCGGTTTCTTACATAGTTATAATGTCATAGCTCAAAGGCCAAGTCAAAGTGACAAAGCAAAAGCGTTTGTGATGGTGCTGTGGCGGCATCTAGCGACCAAACAGTAACATACTTTACAGATTTACGTGGACGTTTGTTTTTTGCTTCTGGAATGATTCTGCAATGACGAGTTCCAATAAAGCTACCGAGAATGGCAGCGTATTTATGCAACATTTTATTAAAAGCATGCCGAAAGTGGTAATGTATTGCCGAGACGTATGACTATTTAGCAACGTGTGAATCGGTCTAACGGGCGATAATAGAGGGTAAACAATCACAGCGCATCTCCATGGGCATGGCATATTCTAATCTACCCCATATGCATGCATTTATTTTATAAAGGATGTATAACCTAGGCATACTGATAGGCATAGTTATTAGCATAGCCAGTCACTATTATAATTAGTGATGATTTAGCATCAGTGCTGGGCCTGGACTGGGATCAAGTACCCCACTCCGGGTGACTCCCAAGCAGGATGTTGGACTCGTTATTGTAGTTGTATAGTTCTTAGGTCATACATTATAAAAAATATTTCTGGTTTCTCGTCAAAACTTTGTCAACAAATAAATGAAGGGTACAGTTTTTATTTTTAGCATGGAATCAACAACTTAAAATTGTAAAAAAGTGTAAAGCGCTTTGAGCAGTCCTGAGGACTTGATACTGTGCAATATAAGAACTTACCTTTTAGTCATAGTCGACATAGATACCTTTCATTTTCCCTGATATGTGTTTGTAGGAGCTGCATGCCCATTTGAGTGGGTCTATCAGCAGGCAGACAATACAGAACCTGTATGATCGGCGGAAACAGAGAGGGGATATGTCATCAGTTGTTCCAGAACAGATGAAAATTGCTGGAAAAGAAATTCTAACCTTGCATGAGTAAGTCATCTAGTTGTGAATTAGATTTATTAAGATTAGCACCAGGTGTACAAATGCCAGGTGGTCCTTAATGGTTTGATAAGCGTTATGGTGACATTGTGTTGTAATGTTAATGGCAATTTAACATTTAGGACATTATCATTTAATAATGTTTTTCTTCCAAGGTTAAAGTTATATCTATATTTATTGTTTTGGCTTTAATGAATGTAGCTACACATATCTCTCAGGGCAGATCTAGGATTTGACCAATGACAGGGTGCAGCCACCCATCACCCCCCTTGAGACTCACCAAAAACCTCCAACTGCACCCTCTTTGCATACCGAAAACTTCCAACTGCATCCACCTGCGTCAAAACACCTCCAACTGTAGCCCTCATTGAGACTCACTAAAAACCTCCTAAAGACCAAAATATGGGACTGCACCCCCTAAATGGGCCTACACACACACACACACACACACACACACACACACACACACACACACACACACACACACACACACGCACATAAATTGGGTCTGCAAAATACATCCAACTGTATGCCCTTTGATGCTTGCTCACAACATGAAATATAAATCCTGATTGTAATACATTTCATGTTACATATTTTCTAAAAACTTAATAATTGGTAACTGATTATAGAATAGAACTGTATTTCGGTCACAAAAATATATTTACAATGGATTACAATAAACACATACTGCAACCGAGGACATCCTCTGGAAACCACAAGAGGCTTATGTCGATAACCACAGTCATCAACAGTCAGGTTCTTTATTCCATAAAATTACAGCATAACATTAAAACAGTGCATTCATCTGGAACAAGGTGAATAGGATATACATGAATGGTGTTTTTTTATATAAATGAAATAGGTTGTCTACTAAATAAATAAAGTTACACATTAGGACATGGTATAATATTTTGATAACACATTAAATAAAACAAAAAAGATTAATAACTTATAATACCTTGAAAAATTAGTGTAGTTATGGGTAATTAATAAGATAAGACATTTCAAGAGTTCAAAGACACTTAGACAGTAATAACTCTTTGGGTTTCTTTTTAAACTGATTTACGGATACAAGTTGCTGCAGAATATGAAGTAGGGCATTCCAGAAAATTGGTCCTTAATAATTTATTGTAAATTTCCTAGTGTTTGTTCTTATTTGTTGGATATAATATGCATCTTGGTTTCTTAGGCTATGGTCATAAATGTTATCTGTTTGTAAAAAAACATTGATGGCATGCTATCTGGGAATTGTTTATTTGTTGCTTTATGCATAAAGATACCTAACTGATGTTTGTACATCTCGCGGTCTGCTCAGTTCGGTAGTTCGAGAGAATCACTACAACTCCACACCTGTAAAAAGGTGTAATGCTGTTTTAATAGCAGAGTCTATGTAACAACATGTGGCTTTACCAGCCAGTGCCAGGACTCTGCCCAGGTTGACACCTCAATCCCTTGATGGCTAATGTGTCAAATATACCCTGTTACTACATACCTGCCACAGTGTGGCAGCTCTATGACAACTATAGTGCTTAACTATAGTACCTGCTACATACAGATCATCCAATTTTAATAGTTTTAACTTAGAGAATAGTGGATCTGAATGTGCAATATAGTGTGATAGTGTGATTATCTGTATAGTGTTTTTTTGTAGTATTTTTAATTTGCTTAAGTTTGTGCTATAGATATATATGATTTTGCTGATAATAGAGTACAATACTGCAAATGTGATGAGATTAGTGAGGAGTAAATTATTTTCATAGTGTAGATAGGAAGAAAGTGTTTTAGTTAGTTTAGTATACCTACATTCCATGCTATTTTTGTTGACAGATTGTCAATATGAATCTCCCAGTTTGAATATAATGACATTTTTTTGGTGTGTTTAATGAAAACTTATTTGTGTGAAACCACATCGAATTGTTTGTGTAATTGTACATTCACTTCTTCAATAAGAGTGTCAAAGCATGTGTGTGAATGGAAAAGACTTGTGTCATCTGCAAAATAATACACTTTAAATAATATTTCAATATCATTTATATATAGAATGAAGAGTAGTTGACCTAATATTGATCCTTGTGGAACTCTGTGAAATTTCCTTATATTCTGATTTAGTTTCGTTGTATGACACATACTGTTTTCTATTCTGAAGGTAGCTTTTGAACCAGTTGCAGTACCTTTTACACCATAGCATTGGAGTTTCTGTATTAAGATATCATGGTCTGTCATGTCGAATGCTTTAGAGAGATCCAGGAATACACCTACAGTGTATTTTTATCGTCAATGTTACATGATATTTTATCAACCAAGTCTATCGTGTCGATACCTTAGAGCGATCCAAGAATACAACTATAGTGTATGTTTTATCGTCAATGTGAAATTATATTTTATCAACCAAATCAATTAGTGCCATATATGTAGAATATTTTTTCATGAATCCATATTGCTTTTTAGATTTTATATTATGTTTGGTTAAAAAGCTGTAAAGCCTATTGTACATTAGGCATTCAAGTATTTTTGAGAAGCATGGGAGGAAATTGGTCTGTAATGTTTGAACAGTTCTGGGTTTTCATTTTTATACAGTGGTATCACTTTTGCTATTTTAAGTTTGTCTGGAACATTGCCAGTCTGCAATGACTTATTGAAAATGTATGCAAGTTGGTTTACAATGTGAGGTACAACTTGTTGCACAATATATGGATCAGTACTATCAACGCCACTTGACTTGGATGAATTTATTGATCTTTCGGTATTAGTTTTTTCAACAGGATCAGTGGGGTGTACAAGGATCAGTGGGGTGTACAGAAACAACTTGCAGTATTATTTGGTTTATACACTGTATTATATTGGGTCATTTCCTGTAGTTTAGCATTAAGGCAGTGGCCAATGTTGGTAAAGTAATTATTGAACTGTTCCGCAATTTCATTTTTGTCTCTACAGGGGCTACCACCAGAAGTAATAAATTTATCGTTTACCATAGGCTTTTTGTCCTTTGATTTTAAAACTTCATTTATCGTACTCCATGTTTTTCTGCAATCTTTTTTATATGTTTTTCTGAAATATTTTTTCTTTGACTGCCTGATAATGAGTCAGTTTATTTATTTTTATTTTTATACGTAACTTCATTTTCTGTAGTAGGGTTTCTCTTAAATGTTTTGTATAAGTTATTTTTTTACTGCTTGATGGGGTCAGCACACTGATAGTTTTCCCATTGGCGGCCATGTTAACGTTTTGTCTGATTATAAGAAAACGTGACCTTGAAAATGTATTAAACTTCTCACCTGCCGTTGTCATCATCTCATTGACATGCTGGTCGAGTTTAGTCAAAATATAATATTTGTAGCTCTTACAAAATACCTGTATGTATGACACCCGTCAATATTTTCAAATGGATGCAGGCAGTAATCCGGCTTAAGGGTCAACTAGCCAAATTGCTGCCAAATACCCTTCTGCTTAGTAGAATCAACTAAAAAATACACCATTTAATAATAATAATAATAAACATTGTTTATTCACGATAACCTTATAAAATACACATTTTATCTTCCTAAGGGTCGTGATTGTAAAATATTAGAGTACAAGTAAATGTTATTTAAATGCTAAACAAAATTATTTAAATAAAATTGTATATTTTATAATGTAGTTAAGATATACTTAAATACATATTACAGTTTAGAAATTAGAATTGCATAAATAACATTTGTAAAACATATAGCATCAATAAATAAAATAAAAAACGCTGTGTTAAAATGTTCATTACGTTGTTTGTCCCTGTTGTCTAATTAAACACGTTCTGCAAATATGCTCTCTTAAACGCACTTAGAGAACTGCATTTTCTTATTTCTGGATTTAAAGTATTCCATATTTGTGCGCCATTAACAGCTATAGAGTTCTTGAAGATGTTTGTTCGTGCTCTTGGAACATACAAGTCCCCTGTTGTATTTGACCGTGTTGTTCTTGTCGAAACGTTCGAGACAGATTTGAATAGCGCACACATGTAGTCAGGAGCCAGTCCTTTTACTGCCTTGAACACCAGTTGAGATTGTCTGTATTTCACGCGCTCTGGTAGTGGCAGCCAGTTTAGTTGTTTCAATAGTGGAGTACTTGTATTCAGAGTCTGTTATGTTACTGGCAGCACGTCTTTGTAGTTTGTAGATGCGTTCTGATGAACCTGCATTGCCCCAGAGTGTGCTGCAATAGTCCATGTGTGGTAGAACGTAGCTGTTGTAAAACGTCTTCCGTGCTTGGTATGGAAGGTATTTCTTTATTCTGCAGAGAAGTGCGAGGTTTCCGGCAATCGTGTTGTGTGTCTTGTGCATATGGGCGTTCCAAGTGAGGAAATTATCTACCTGAAGCCCGAGTAGCCTCTCACTTTCGACCACTTGAAGCTTGTCTCCCTTTATGCATATCTCGATATCAGTTTTGTCAAGATGTTGGCACTTTTGTCGGGTCGTGATGATCATGATCTTCGTTTTTTCAGCATTAATAACCATCCTGTTTTCGTCACACCACTTGGAGATTTCCTGAAGATCATTGTTTAGGCTCTGTTCGATTGTCTGAACAGTCTTTCCCATGGCACTGATGGTGGAATCATCAGCATACATGTCCACAGAGTTTATTGTTCTTGTGCTTAGGGGCATGTCGTTCATGAACACAATAAAAAACAGTGGTCCCAGTATAGAGCCTTGGGGAACTCCCGTTTTGATCTCAACTTGTCCAGACTGTTTGCATTTGAACTGGACAAACTGTTGGCGCTCTGACAGATACGAAGAGAACCACCGCATTGAATGTTGTGAATATCCGTAGATGGCCAATTTCTGCAGCAAGACTATGGTTCACAAGGTCGAAAGCCTTTCGCAGATCTAGCAACACTACACCATTCATTAGACCATTGTCAATAGCCGTCGCCCGCTTGTGCACCATGTTGTTCAGTGCTGTCTCACATGAGTGCTTGGCCCGGAAACCCGATTGGCCGTCATGTAGCATGTTATGAGAAATGAGATAGGCATACAGACTGTCGTGTACGTGTCGCTCCAATATCTTGCTAAGAACACACAAGACTGATATCGGTCGGTAGTTGCCTTTGTCGTCAGTAGGCCCCTTCTTGTGAATTGGAGTAACCTTTGCAAGCTTCCACAGCGTTGGAAATTTGCCACTCACAATGCTGTTGTTTATGAGTGCTGTGACAGACACTGTGATGGCAGGCGCAGCTGCCTTCAGCAGCCTAGCACTGATTTTGTCGGCTCCTGTGGATTTGTCAGGACGGAGAGCAGTGAGTGCTCTGTTCACCGTTTGCTCTGTGATTTTTGGGATCGAGTACGCTGTATCGAGCTTGTCACTGACAAAGTGTTTGAGCTGTGTGTGTTGTTGTTGTATGTCTTGGCTGGCACTAATGTATTGGTTGGCTATGTTTGTGAAGTATTCGTTGAAGGTGTTTGCAATGTTTTCTGGTTCTGTGATTTCCTGTTCACCATCTCTGATGTTACGTGGCGTTTGTGTTATATCTCGTGGACACAGGTCACGAAAATGCGCCCACAGCTGACGTGGGTTTCTGGTGTGCTCTTCGATGACATGTTGATAGAAGAAAGTTTTTGCAGTCTGGATCATGTTAGTCACCTTGTTTCGCCAAACCTTGTAGTTTTCCCACCTCCCTTGTGACTTGTGTTTATCTCTCTCTTGCATAGCACCAACAATATCTCCTGTGAGCCAGTCTGGCTGCTGTTTTCGCTTTACGTTTCTGCGCTTCACTGGCGCATGTTTGTCACACACACCAACAAAACTTGTCATCCATGCATCCAGCGCATCATCTACATCAGCATGCTTGCCAATAGCTGACCATGGCATTTGATGAAGATCATGCACAAAATTGTCCAGATTAAAGTGTTTATACTGTCGATATGTGATCACAGAGGGAATATCAGTCTTAGTTGAGTTGCGTTTGCGTAACATTACCACCGGAAAATGATCACTGGCAGAGAATACACCAACTTTGCTGGCTCGGACATGTTGCGGGTGTGTCGTGTATATGTGGTCAATTAATATATCACTTGTTGCAGTCACACGGGTTGGTGATGTGATGACCTGTGTCAGTTGGAATGCGTCCACAACAGCTTGCCATTCCTCATTGGAGACTACTCCATTCACGAAGTTGATGTTTATATCACCCATAATAAGTGTCTCTTTGTTCTCACCTTGAGTTCTTTCCAGCGTGGATTCCATCAATGAGCACCAGTTATTATTATTTACTGTCAACAGCTTCTACAATCACATCTAGAAATCTGACTACTCAAATGCACTTATGTCAGAGCAGGTGAATATTATAAAAAAATAATTTCCCTAAAATATACTGCACTTTTTCGTCTGTAACCAAGCAGGAAGTCTAACAGTGTCCTGACCCCTGATAGAAATATTCCTTTTCAGGCCACTCATTTTTGTAGGTTTTTACCTTAACTTTTTAGAGGTAAACATTCTTTAATTTTTGTGTCAAGTATTTCGATGAAGGCATCATATGCAGTGCAAGGATGTGGATCCTTGTACACCTCTTCCCAGTTTGTATTTTGTAACTGCGTATTTAATTTCTTAATATTTTCTGAATTAGCCATACGTTTGTAAATAGTTGTGTATTTTTGTGTAATCTTGTTCCGATGTTATAAAAATTAAATACTGGAAAGTGGTCTGATATATCATTATATAAAATTCCAGATGTAATGGAACATTCTTGAATGTTGGTTATAATATTATCTATGAGTGTGGCGGTTTGTTGTGTGACTCTTGTTGGTTTACTAATTGTTGGGTAGAACGCACTAGCAAACATGTTATGTACAAAGTCGGTTGTTTGGCTGTCTGTGTCTGTCTTGAGTAAGTAAACATTAAAATCTACCATTAATATGCATTTTTACCATTCATTTGAAATTTGTCTTGATAAGTTACTGAAATGTTTATTAAATTTATTTATGTTTTTATCAGGAGGTTTATAGATTGCGCCAATCACAATTTTAGTATTATTAACTTCTACCCCTATAAATAATGATTCATAAGGACACTCCCCTGAGTTATTGTACGTATTAGTTAAGTCATCTCTACTTCTATACTTGAACCTGTCAGAAATATACATTCCTACTCCTCCACCTCTTTTACCTAGTTTTGTTTTTGACAAGAAGGTATATCCTGCCATATTATAAATATTTACATTTTCCATAGTCTTTAGCCACGTTTCAGTTAATCCTATACAATTAAAATGGAATGATTTCAAAAGCTATATTCAAGTTTGTCAAAGTTTTTCAATAAACTTCTACAATTCACAGCTAATGTGGACAGAGTATTGTTACTTTTTAATTTACTTTGCAAGCTATGAAGTTCGGAGTCAGTATAATATCTGCAATGATTTAAACAGTATTGCAAATTAACTAGATGGTAGTCAGTGTTTTGACTGACATTGTCGATGCTAAAGCACAAGTCAGTGTCATTAGCCATATAAATAGAATAATTACCGCATGGAGAAAACTGGTCATGGACCATAAGAAATACTGTCCATGAGAAAGTCAAGGTCTTCCTAATGATGCTGAAGTTGTCGCAGGTGTTCTTCCATTGTTAATGTAACCTTCCTCCCATTGTACAGGACGCAGACTACAATTGTCCATGTCGCTTTGACATCCCTCATTTCCCACTTTCTGAGCCACTCCGTTCTTCTCTTTATGAGATATTCAGTTATAACAATCCGTGACCCTTTCAGTCTCCTTTTAGCCATGAAAATGTCATTTCTGACGTTGTAGACTTTGAGTTTGACAAAGATTGGTCTAGGTTTACGGCTGGTGTCTGCTTTCTTATCAAGTTGGAACTGACAGGCTATGTAATGATCAGGAAAGATAAAATAGGAAGAAGGGGAGGTGGAGTTATTTTATATATTAAAGATTCTATTCAGGCTTATGAAATAAAATTAGAAAGAAAAGTAGATTGCGGAGAAGCTGTTTGGTGTAACATATTTACAGGAAACTCAACTTTAATGGTTGGGTTAATTTATCGAAGTCCAAACAAGCATAGAAGAGAATGAAAAAGTAGAAGTGAAGTGAGCAAATAGGACTGTATTATTATGGGGGATTTTAACAATGGTCATATACAATGGAAACCTCTACAGAGTACTGGGAATGAGGACCACCAGTTTTTAGTTTTAGTACAATATAGTTTCCTTTCTCAACATGTGCTAGAACCAACCAGTGGTGAGAATGAAGTAGTTGACAATGTCAAGATATGTGAGCCACTGGGAAGTAGTGATCACAAACAGTTACATCTTACCATCAAAGTAAAACAAGAAAGGACTAGTAAAAAGCAGTACAGGAGAAATTTCCACAACGAAAGATATCAGGACATGAGGAAACATTTAGCAAATATAGACTGGAATAACACACAACAATAAGACAGCAACAGAATGCTGCACTATCTTAAAGAGTGAAATTGAGTGCATCGTCGATAAATTTGTTCTTGAAAAAACAACGGAAATGGTCCAGAAATAAACACTTATCGAAAGAAGCCATTAGAAAAATTAAGTACAAACAAATGATGTGGAGGTCATATCGACGTACTGGAAATAATGAAGACTACAACATTTATAAAGAAGCACTTAACCAAGCTACAACTGAAATTAGAAATTCAAAGAGAAGCTATGAACAAAATTAGCTTGTAATATAAAACATGACAGCAACAGTTTTTATGCATATGTTCGGAGCAACCAGAAAGTTCAGGATAAGGTTGATCCTCTAGAAGATAGTGCTGGAAATATAATATCTGAGGGATTCTTAATGGCAGAAGACTTGAACGAGTATTTTAGTTCGGTGTTTACCCCCGTTGTATATTCGGTATCAGTTCACTGCCAGTACCAGAGGCTAAGTTCAAGGGGCGGAATCAAACTATTTAGGACAGTTAATTGTAACCCCGGAAATGGTAGCTAAGAAAATAAGGGCTATGAAGGATAGCAAATCACCTGGAGTGGCTGGGATTCCACCCAAACTACTACTGGAAATTGTACAAAAAATGTGCATACTGCTTGCAACAGTTTTCAATGTGTCATTAGAAGAGGGAGTGGTTCCTTTAGAATGGAAAGACGCAAATATTATACTGTTATCTAAAAAAAGGTTCGAGAAACAAGTCAGAGAACTACAGACCAGTGAGTTTAACATCAGTGATTTGCAAATTATTAGAAATACTAATTAAAGATCTCATGGTGGATTTTCTTGTTAAACGTAACTTGATAAACTCATCTCAACATGGGTTTCTAAAAGCGAGGTCATGCTTAACAAATATGTTATGTTTTTTGGAAGATATCACGAAGTGGGTAGACGAGGGATCACCAGTTGATATCATCTACTTAGATTTTCAGAAAGCTTTCGACAAAGTGCCACATCAAAGATTACTGCTTAAACTAACGGCCCATGGCATAGGAAGTGGTATAATTAACTGGATAGAAAAATGGCTGATTGACAAAAGGCATCAGTGATGGGACCTATATTATTCTTAATATATATAAACGATTTGGATGATGATATAACAAGCAAGATGTTGACATTTGTGGATGATACAAAAGTGTTTAGAAGGATTAAACGTGATGGAGATAGACGCCATTTACAAGATGATCTTGACAGGTTGGTCAAATGGTCTGAAAAGTGGCAAATGTTGTTCAATTTTGCGAAATAGAAATGCCTCCACACAGGACATGGTAATGAAGGTGTACAATATACAATGGGGGTACTGTAATAAGTACTACTGTAAAATAAAAGGATTAGTGCTGATATGAAGGTTTCAGAGCAGTGCGGAAATGCAGCTTCAAAGGGAAATCAAATCCTTGGATTAATTAGGCGCAATATAGCGTATAACGAAAAAGAACTAATAACATCGCTGTATTTAACAATAGTTAGGCCTTATTTAGAATATTGTATACAAGCGTGGAGGCCATATCGCAAAAGGACATAGATATGCTAGAAAGAGTACAGAGGAGAGCGACTAAAATGATACAAAAACTGAGGGATCTTAGTTACGAAATACGCCTAAAAGAATGTGGTTTAACAACACTAGAGAACAGGAGATTGAGAGAAGATCAGGTAGAAGTGTTTAAAATATGTACACAGAGTTAATTCTCTGTGTGGCAATCTTGTTAAATCTTAACATTTATATTGTTACCGGATTCATTTACGTTCGTAATTGGACGTATGAAGTTACCTTTCCGAATCCTTGATTTCTCTTACGGAGCTTTCGGTGTCCTCACAACACCCCCATCAGCGTTGGTGTCGCGAGGATACCGAAAGCTCCGTAAGAGAAATCAAGGATTCGGAAAGGTAACTTCATTCTTCCGGTTGTTAAATCTTGAGTCGGTGGCTGCGATCTATGACGTCGCGATTCACATCTAGGCCGAGTTTGGTGCTGAACACATCTATGGCAGATTTCGACGAGTGGATGAGGAAGCAGTTACGTCTACTGTATTGTTCCATTTGGTCTATCTCGTCGGTAAGTAATTGTTTTGCCGTTTCGAGATCAGCGATCCTATCCTGCAGGGCAGAAGCATTGTCAGAGACTCATTTGATGTCCATCTGGCAGGCGGCATAAACGTCTTGTTTTATACTGTCCAGTTCCGACGATTTAATTATCTTCTGGATCAGTTTGTTCATTAATTCTTCATTATCCGCTATGAAGCATGATATAGCATTACTGGCTGAAGATACAATTCACTTAATGAAATCCCCATCCGTATCCAGCAACTTTGTGATGGTAGTTCTTATGCTGTCTTGTATGAGCTGTTTTACGTCCGTGTTAAGCGTAATAGCAGCATTGTCTTCAGGTGGCTGATCTGTTTTTTACAGCACGGGCATCATTCTTCTTTTGGTATCTCCTTGAACGCAAACGATAACAGTTCCAGTTAATGACCAACAAACAGCAGTTGTCACAGTGGTTGACACGCGGACAATGATTACTATTAGTATTGCTGAAATGTACGACTGAAATGTCTGTGTCCCTGTACGTGACCTAATGTACTTGGTATTGTACATGACAACTTTGACCTAATCTTGTATTTGTAATCGTACTTGAACAAATGTATTTTACCCTAACCATGGTGTTGGTTTTACACTTTTGACCATAATTATCATGTATTTCAGTTAAGCCAGTTGTCCTTCTGGTTATCTTGAACGTAGGCAATGTGTGGTTACGTGTTGGTTTTAGTACTTGCAACCCAGCATCAAGCCGTTTATATTTAATTTCAGATGCTTTGAAATGTTCAAATTGATCCAACAATTATGTGACAATGAAGACGCCATTTACATGGTAAGTTTCTGTAGGAATTATATTCATTGTGATGGAATGCCTTCTGGTGTTTAACTATCATTCTCCTTATAAACTATATACTAACATGTCTTTTCAACAAGACGTTCTTTTATACCCAGAATCGCCCTGGGGATGAAGACCTCTGACTTTTCTTTGCACGGGCACTAAACGTCTTGTTACTTTGCACAGGCCTGCTGGGCGCGAACAATCATACGTCCTGTAATATTGCCATTGATTATCGCCAACCCACTCTTTAATAACCTAGAAATTTACATTATTTTGAGTACAATTATACAGTTTTAGAAAATTTTATTATTTTCAATTATTTATTATTTTTATGAGACATTATCGTTTTATTCTTCACCATTTTGAGGAAAGTACACTGTCACCAAGACAATGTCAACAGCAATTTTATTGTGTGTTTTATTTTTATTCTGTTCTGCTGCTTCGAGAGGTCACGATTTTACGCTGTGCAAGCCACTTAGTCCCCAACGGTCGGCTGTCATTTTAACAGTTTCTCAGTACATGAGAACACAAAATTCCTTGTCACATCTTCACAGTTTGCCATGTCTTAATCTTTGCTTTAATAGAAAGTTACTGCCAATCCCCCGCTCTAAGCCAACGTTTAAATTGGCAATTATTATACTACTAGCAGGAGATTAAGTCTTAATCCTGGACCTGCTATCAGGCGCAATATTCGAGTAGCCACCACTAACGTTCGATCTATTCGAGACAAAACAGCCTCGCTTACCGATTTATTAACTTCCAAGACAATAGACATCCTTGCAGTCACTGAGACCTGGCTCAGACCACATGACACAGTTGCATGCATTGCTGACATTTGTCCTTCCAGTTTCACCTTCCATCATCGCCCACGTTCATTTGGGCGAGGTGGTGGTGTTGGATTTCTCGTCTCAAAACAGTTCAAAGTTAATTTGCATTCAAACCCTGATTACTCCAGCTTTTAGGCCATCTGTGCCGAAATTTCCGATTCATCTTTCTCTGCTTATTTTGTGTGCATTTATCGCCCTCCAGGACACCTTGCCCATTTCTTTGAAGAATTCCAGGATCTACTTGAAAATCTGGCAACTATTTATTCAGAATTTTATATACTCGGTGGTTTTAATCTTCAGCTGGACACAACTTTATCAACAACAAGTACATTTAATGACATTCTAGCATCCTATGACATGAAACAACACGTTACCTTCTCAATACACATACATGGCCACTGGCTCGATCTCTTAATCATCCGTTCAGATTGTAACAATATTCAGACACCTACTGCTTCAGATGGTTTATCAGACCACCACACTGTCATTGCTGATCTCAAAGTTCCTAGAATTCCCGTAGAGTCCCAAACACAATGTGTTTTACCGACCGATCCGTAAGATTGACATTACTGCATTAATGACAGACATCCTTAAATCCGACCTCATCAGTAACCCCAAAGAACATATGTCAGATATGTGTCGACAGTACTGTCAAGTACTCAAAGATTTACTTAATAAACATGCACCCCTGAAATCTAAATCTGTGTCCCAAAAGCCACATGCTTCATGGATGACTCCTTACAATCTAAAATGCGCCGGCGCTATCTTGAACGTGTATGGCGCAAATCACGCTCGCCTTTGGACAGATCACGATATTCTAAACAGTGTCACTATTGCAACAGACAAATGGCCAAAGCTAAATCAAATTATTACACTAACATGGTCTCGAGTAACTCTGATAACCCACGTCAGAACGTGGAACTGCATAAATCATATTTTACACAGACGACCGCCTCCGTCTCTACCTAGTCATGTGTCAGTCAAATCTCTGTGTGACTCGTTTTCTAGTCATTTCAAAGATAAAATAAGTCTTATACGTTCTGCTTTTCCATGTCATACTTTAAGTACTGTAAATGTGGACTCCCCACAAGTAAATTCTCCACTTGTATTGTCTGAGCCAGCCACAGTTGATGAAGTGAGGAAAATAATAATGTCCTCCCCAAATAAGTCATGCGATCTCGATCCATTACCAACCATACTACTAAAAGCATGTCTTGACTCTTTACTTGGCACAATAACAAATATCATAAATTTATCACTGAGTTCGGGTAAATTCCTAGATGATTTTAAACACGTACATGTAAATCCTGTTCTCAAGAAGACTTCTCTGCCAAAAGATGATTTCAAAAATTATAGGCCAATTTATAATCTTAGCTTTATTTCTAAGATACTTGAGAAAGTCGTAGCAAGCCGGCTAAGGTGTCATATTAGCTCAACTTGTTTATCCAGTGTGCTCCAATCAACATACAAACAATTTCATTCTACGGAGACTGCTCTCCTAAAAGTACACAATGATGTTATATTAAACATTGATAAAGGCAAAGTAACTGCACTTACCTTGCTTGATCTGTCTGCCGCCTTTGATACCATTGATCACAACACTCTTGTCAAACGTTTATCAATGTGGTATGGCATATCTGGCACAGCTCTGACCGGGTTTTCTTCATATCTAACCAACAGACATCAATGTATAAAGATAGATAATTACTTTTCAACCTCACTCCCCACTTCATGTGGCATTCCCCAGGGTTCCGTTCTTGGGCCTTTGCTTTTCATTCTCTACACTACGCCACTCAGCTCTGCAATCCAACGTCATAACTTGGATCATCACCTTTATGCAGATGACACACAGATCTACATTTCCTTGGCCACGCCCGATACACACTCCCTAAACCGACTCAACGATTGTCTCCAAGATGTTTTCTCATGGATGACCGATAGCAAATTAAAGTTAAATGCAGACAAAACTGAATTCCTCATCATTGGTACTCCAATGCAACGAGGTAAACTTAATGACTTTTTTCCAACATGCATCCTGAGTCAAAATATCACACCAGCAGCATCAGTACGGAATCTAGGAGTGACCTTTGATTGCGACTTCAATTTCAGACAAAACATATCCCAAACGTGCCGTTGCTGTTTTTATCATATCCGTGATCTTCGCCGCATTCGCCGACATATTTAGCTTTCTGTCGGTAAGACTATCGCAACAGCTCTTGTTAGCAGCAGATTATATTATTGCAATTCCCTCCTTCATAATATTGCTATCAAGGATATTGCAAAACTACAACGTGTCCAAAATTGTTTAACAAGGATAGTCTCACAATCTCCTCGATTCTCCCGCTCAGTGCCACTTCTAAAATCACTGCATTGGCTCCCCGTGCGATATCGCATTATGTTTAAGATCTGCACAATCACCTACCAAGCCCTTTCATCCAAACAACTTAGTTATTTACACTCAATGCTCACACCAGCTAGACAAGCCAGACAACTTCGGTCATCTAGTTCGAAGTTGCTATCTGTTCCTAGAGTTAAGACAAAGGCTAGAACTCGAGCTTTTTCAGTTGCCGCACCAACTAAATGGAATTCGCTTCCCGTTAATGTAAATCAGCAGAAAATATTGTTACATTTCGTCGTCACCTCAAAACCTATCTTTTCAATATCGTTTATCCTCCCTAGCTTCCTAGCACATCCATCCATTTGTTGACGACTTTCGCCTATCACACGAGTACGAGAATGCTTAATCCTTTGGTTTGGTGCGCGACTGAGCTCGGATTGTCTGAGGATATTGGCGCGTAAGAAGTTATTTATTATTATTAAGGAACTAGAAACCAAGTATATATCGTAAATATAGATCAAAGACAAATGAAACATTTAATTACTTTGGCAAGTGAGCTATTTCATACACCTCATGCTAAATATGTATTTCAACATTTTGTCAAATAGATTGATATACTGCAGCTGTGTAAATGTGTAATTAAACGTGTGATCTCGTTTCTGAGTTGAGGGAACATACTAAACAAATTATATAATTTTACATTGACCATCAACTTAACCATGCAGAAATTACAATAATTAAATGGTAATGCATAGGATGGCACAGAACATTTGATGTTATACCAGTTTAAGTTTAGTGGTTTATCTGTTCTCTAACCTATTACCAACCAGATTTGAATTTAGTTATATATATAGTGTATATTTGTTTTCTGAATTTTTGAAGTGCAATAATAAATTATGGTTAATAATAATATTTTTGAACTTATATAGTTTTTTAAGAGTTGTGATTGTGTTTTTATGATGCTACGTAATTTACAATTTCAATTGAACTTAATTGCTCTCAACTAGGTCACATCAGAAGTAATTCGTGAATTTGCCGCGGACAACGTGAAATACCTAGAGCTCCGCAGCACGCCACGGGCCATGCCATCCAGCGGAATGACAAAGACGTCATATATTGACACCATCTTGCGCGCAATTGACGATTGTCACTGTGCCCCAGAGTTAGACATCACCGTGCGACTGCTTTTGTCGGTGGACAGACGATGTCGCGTTAGTGACGCCGTCGACACAGTAAACCTGGCGGCGGAATACATGCGTAGGACTGATCACATCGTTGTCGGGATTGACCTCAGTGGTGACCCCGCGGTAGGCAATGGTCCCAAAAGTATTAAATTTAGGGGGTAAGGTGCATATCTGAAATAACTTTTTTGACAAAATTGCTCAAAATGTGTCTGCCATATTCAGATGTATGTATGTTTGCTAGCAATAAATTTAATATTTATAAGAAAAAGTACATACATGTATATTACTTTTATTCATGTTCATAAAATGCCTTTATCGAGTAATACGTCCTGCTAGTCAATATTTGCCGGCTGTTTACAGAAAATTAAATCTTCCGTATTTTATGCCTGTCTAATTCCACACCAGACCCAGTTTAAGTATTATATCTGTCTCTTTCTCTTTATTTCCCAGAAGCTCCTGCCTTGTTTCCCTCTACCTATATTGGCCCTATCATGTCCATCTACGAATCCAAGATGTATCCATAATACTTATCAAATGTATAACAATTTGCAACTGCACATGTATAGATATACCAACGCAGTTACTGTCTAGAAGGATACAAACTTTCAAACTGGTGTTGCATTTAATGGAGAATCACTGTTTTCAGAAAGGTGACATTGCGCTACTACATCCGGTCCTATCGTCTGCCAAGGAAAAGGGTCTTAAACTTACTCTTCATATGGCTGAGGTACGTGCTTGCTTTTTTGTCCAACTGCAAGATATATGTTTGTATTTAGAATTATAATAAATTGATAGTTAAAATTAGAAAAACAATTTTTTTTATAAAAATAAAAAATTTAAAAAGTGTAAAGATGTGTTGCATTTGCCTTTAAGCTGCACTGTCGTTTACAAAATTAAGGAAACTGGCACTAATCGAACATTCACAGGAAATGTGTTTTTGTTCAATGATTTAGCAACCAATTAATTCTAGTCTATAACCAAAACAAATTTAAGTTAATAATAACAGTTAACAAATGTAATGGGTTATTGTGCATTCAATGTTATGGGTAATAGTACTATTTACAATGTATACATCGTTTAAGCATATACAGAAGCAGTATAATACCTCCACGTCATGTCAGTCGAGTGCTCGTAATCATGCATGATTTCGTTATGTATTCGTGTATATATACCGGTAGTATGTAGCCGATTGGTGTACATGTATGTGTACTCTTCAGATATCACGGTTTTATTGTAATGTTTTCTTAAAGTCCCAGCAAAAACAACTTCAAAGCAATGCACTGTGATTGATCACCGTGATGAAACCGCAAATAACATTGTCACTCAGAGTCAGCACACATGTTCTACAAACCTTCTACAGATGCTACATAGAAAGCTCTATCACATTTGGGTTTCTTGTGTGGTACGGCGGCCTGAGTATCGTGCATCGCAACACTCTGGCACGAACAGTCAGGGTTAGTGGCAAGGTGGTGGGAAAAAAGCAGACCAGTCTTGAGGATCTATACAGGCAACGGGCAGAGAGAAAGGGAAGGAATATTCCCTGTTTCCTTGCTATAAACTACTTCCGTCTGGCCGCCGCTTTCAATTCCCTCACTGCAAATTGAACCGCATTCGAAACTCTTGTTCTCTCATCAATAAGACTACTGAATGAGTAACTGACCTTCGTTCCCCTCCACCTCTGCCAGTCTTCCCTGTCAGTCTGAGATGTTTTAACTTTTTTTAAACTGTTGTAACTTATTTAACTTATTTATTTAACCGATATAACTTTTATTACAATTTTTTATGTTTTTATTTTTTATATTGCATTTACATTTGTTTTGTTTGTTTTAATATGCTGCTCTACACTCCAAATGAATTTCCCTCCCAAGGGACAATAAAGTATTGTGATTGTGATTAACGTTGGCTATGGTTCTTTCGTAACATTACCAACCAGTTGAGATACCCTGTTGAATACTGCAGAGTTTTATCTTGTCATCTCACACATGGGTTTGGTGCACTTACTGAAGGCATTCTGCACATGTGTTACATGTGGTTCAGTTAGGAGTGATTATACAAGAACCAGTTAGTAAAACCAGCTGGACTGTCAGTGAGATAGGTCACTGTCTGCATTTGTTGAAAATTGAGCAGAAGTTCAGTCCAACTATTTTTCCGTACCTGGCGTAAAAATCTAGCGTTTGCGTTCATATACATGTATGTTGCCAGTTTATCTACGGTAATTGGACAATCCATCACTTGACCTGTTGCCTAGCAAACGGTCTGTCAAAACTGGATGCCGAACACGTGGAGAGTTTGGACATTCTGGATGTGAAGGTCTCACTGCAGATGTCGTACGTGGGTGCATCACTGATGCCGATCACGGCTGTTAACGTGACGTTTTTGGGTGTGCGCAGTGCAAATAAATTTTTCTGTAAAAGGTAAAAGTCTTAAATACTTTTGACATCGCTGTTAATAAAAAAATTCTTAGAATTATTTGCATCATGTCACCTCTTCTGGTATTGTAGATACCAGGACAGTTGGAAGAATGTTCCAAGCTTCTAGCCCTGTTGCCAGACAGGATAGGACATGGGACATTCCTGTACGCGGAGGACACAAGGCAGAATGATCTTTTACTGACGATGAAGACGCATATGATTCCACTAGGTTTGTTTGGCACCTTTGAGATCATTATGGTGTAATAAATGATTGAAAACTATGAAAACTAAATTGATACATTTAAAAATAATAATAATTAATATGTGACGATAAATATATTTATAAATGAACATTAAATAAGTAAATTAAAAAAATATGAATTACTTTATTACAATTAAATGAATAGTTCATGGTCTGGTCAGAGTATGTGAGAATCAGGCATTTTGTCATAAATCTATGGTGTCATTTGCATTCTACAATACATTTGTTATTTGCTTGTCACAGTTGATAAAGCAAAAAGTACATCTATTTTCCAGCGTTTAAGATTTTGATACTACTACTTTATTTTCACCACATTAATTCTTGCCTTTCAGAATTGTGTTTAACCTCAAACATCCAATGTCAAACAGTAAGTTCATTAGACGACCATCATTTCTCTTACTGGCATCAGGCAGGCCATCCGTGTGTCATTTGTGTAAGTACAATAATGATAGTATTAAAAGTGAATCTCTCTGTCTCTCTCTCTCTCTGTCTCTCTCTCTCTCTCTCTCTCTCTCTCTCTCTCTCTCTCTCTCTCTCTCTCTCTCTCTCTCTCTCTCTCTCTCTCTCTCTCTCTCTCTCTCTCTCTCTCTCTCTCTCTCTCTCTCTCTCTCTCTCTCTCTCTCTCTCTCCCTCCCTCTCTCTCTCTCTCTCTCTCTCTCTCTCACACTCTCCCTCTCACTCACTCTCTCACTCACTCTCTCACGCACGCACACACAGGCACGCACGCACATAACTCCTACAACAGTTCTCAATAACTTTAAATATTGTCTGTAGCTTTAGATTAAAAATCAGTATTAGTATCACCAATACTAATATGAGTAAACATAATATTTGACAGATATTTTACTGGAGTGAGCCATCCACCTTCTAACAATTATAGTCACTCGACATACCAATGGCTTTGTTGTCGACATGCCACCTAGTGCTCATTACATTTGATGAATAGTCTTGATAAATGTTTTGTCTTATATGCTGTTTTATTGTTTGTCACAGATATATTATTAAATTATATTCCGCAATTTCCATGCAGACGAATAGCCTATTGACTTATATGCTATTCGTGTTATGTTTTGTTTTGCCACGCAGACCGACGACAAGGGAGTGTTTGCGACAACGCTGTCAAACGAGTACTTGCTTGCCGCCGACACGTTTCATCTGACCTCCGAACAGATCTGGTCTCTGTCATTCGACGCCATAGACTACATTTTTGCCGACGACGACGTCAAAGAAAGGCTTAAAAAGAAATGGGATGAAATCAAATCGTCTTTGCTAAGGAGGGTCCATGGGACCGAGTGATTATAGATAATATTCCGGTAGTTTTTCTCACGGAAGAGATATTTTGATGATGTGTTTGTGATTTAAATTGCCATCGCGGTCATTTCGACAATTTCCTCTCATTATCATTCCCGATTACCGTATCAGTAGTAGCTACGACAATCAGGGCTGTCCATCCCAGCGGAGGTGTGGTTATCAAAGAATTTGCGGCAATTCATCATTCGGCTATTGCTCTGTTATGCGTCAGATTGACTTTGACAATAATCATTAGGACAGCATGATTGGTGGCCTCCATGTCGTTGCATTCTTGTACGTGCGTCTTTTTATTAACTGATGACGTTTGTCATCATATATTTTATTATTATGTACTAGCATGCTGTCTTTACTTTATCCATGTAATGTCCACTCGTGGTTATCTCTCTACCTACCTCAATGCATGAATGGATTGTAGGTCTACAATGATTGTTAGTTTTCAACGTCGTTTTTTGTTGTTGTTGAAATAATCGACCATTTTGGAAACGTGTGCCGTCGTTAATGCGTCGGCCGCCCAATAATGACGATTATTAAAATTGTTGAGTACAACATTGTGATCTCACGTGATCTTTTATGCCATCGGTTAATGAAAACAACCAGCACAAATCTCGACTGGTTGTGCATTTTACATCCGAATGTATACTAATTTATAATATTGTTGTAACGTTTAAAACCATCATGTCTTTACTACCTCTTGATGTGTTACGTAATAAATGCATATTTTACGACTACCATTTGTGAGGTTTTTTTTAAAATCATGAGTATTCGTGGTGGCATTTTCACAAACGATCGTGAAGAAATTTATATTGCACGCCACACGTGGAACATCCGTACCATACCTGCTGGTTTAAAAGAAGCGTGGTTGCGGTGTTCAAGAAATAATGCTGCTTCCTAGAACTATCGTGGACTTTCTCAGATCGGCATCGCGGGCAAGAATCTAAATCAGATTCTATTGAGGAAGTGGTGCTGTATCACAGTCGTAGAATATTGGACTGCGCTGAAATTACCAGTAATTTTAAAATGCGCGCGCTGAGAAACCAGGAATTATTTTTATATGGCTTTATAACATTCTTTCTCTCGATACTGAACCGAACAGTCCACCCTTCTTGTTGTTCCAACCAAGTTCTTGCACTACCAGTCCGCCCGCTCAACTATCCATTAAATAGCCGTGAACGAATGACCACTTCTTACGGTAATGACCTTTAGGTACCCGGAGAACATCGTGACATATGACTGCAGACTTGACAGATATACGACTTTGGACGACTCTAGGGTACACTTTTGGTCTTCACGTGGCATTACGACTGACACCAGAATTATTGTCTGCTGTCTAGTCGGCGTCAGTGGTCACATCCTTTTGCTGGTGTAAGGAGGTCAAAACACCCACCCCAAAAACGCCTTGAATTTAGCCTCAAACCCATGTAAAATGTTTTCATG
Source organism: Paraescarpia echinospica (assembly GCA_020002185.1). Taxonomy (NCBI): domain Eukaryota; kingdom Metazoa; phylum Annelida; class Polychaeta; order Sabellida; family Siboglinidae; genus Paraescarpia; species Paraescarpia echinospica. Next base: position 49,358,818 of record CM034541.1, read on the forward strand.
TTAGGTTCAAAACATTACAGTATCCGTGCTAAAATTGATTAATAACTGCCGTTTTTATCGTACAATCTTAGTTTTATCATACTATTTTCTTTTATTTATTTACAATATTTTGACAGCACAAGAGTGTTGTGAACGTTCCGTGAACAACGGAATCATGGAGGACTTTGAAACCTCTACAAGGATTACTTAATCAATTTCTTTCTAACATATCCAAAATGTTAATTACCTTGTAGAGTCTTTTGCCTTTGTATCTCGCAAGCTGGTCGAATGACGTGATAGATCGTAGTTACCCTCGTCTCCATTGATCAGTGTTTTTCGTCTCTAAGTGGCTCCTTTCACGTGTCGTATTCCCCTGTTTGCCTCCCTGTCTGCTATGTTCACTCCATCCTAGTCTATGGTGTGGAGTTTTCTGTTGTTGTTCGTGAAGGCGGATTGTTTATGATTTCCCCACTCCAGGACGTCACAAGTACTGACGAAGCTTGCGTGATACTCAGGGGAATGCCTCTACTCGTAAGGTTATTACCATTTTGGATATGTTAAAAAGAAATTGATTCATTCAATAAAAATGAACCCAAAAAAGTTCAGTAACATCGACAGTGATTAACGAAAACGCAACAGCGTCACTTCAACAAACTGGCTGGACCTTGCGACATGACGGAAGTATTTCATCCTAAACAGACTTGTGAGGATATCCTACCACAAAACAGAGACGGCTTGCACTGGGTAGCACAAGTCTAGACATGTTTCATCATGTACTAACTCGATCTCCTCGTGTCTGGTGCGTTTTCGCGAAGGTTAAACGAATTAGGCCACGCGTGAATTGCAGGAAAGGTGAACAAAGTTACCCGTACTTGTAGTTAAACACACGAGCCGTTAGTAGTTATCCCCCCTGCGTAAGAGGTTAACGACGAAGACCCTACAGATGAATTCAATGTCGCATTTTTGTACCGAATATAGTCGGAAGGTCGCGCGGATAGAGAAGCATTTTGGTTCATTCATGTGCTTGCCTTCGTTCATTAATTCCACGAGGCGACACTTTTGAAGAACGCATGGGTCTCTTGCACTTTAAAGACTGATGTACACGTTGTGTTATGGGAAGTACAAGGGCCACATGTATAAAGAAGTAGGGATAACGTGTACGTGTTACAAATGTTCTTTGACGCATCCATCATACGACCCATTGCCTAGCAACGTGGTCCGTCAAGCTTACAAAATGGCTGACGCATATGATATTATGTGAATCTATCGGACATTCAGTCGTATATTATGTTGTAATTGTTGTCCAAAATTGTTTTTCTTTCCAACAAAACATTGGGCTAAGTTGTTTAAGCGTGAACTTTTTGCAGGAAAGGTTCGCATGACAGATCTAGGCTATGTCATGCCGCCCTATTACCCAATGCATGTTATGTAAACGTTGTTCGTAAGACAAACCTTGATGGAGGTTACGCGCATAATACAATTGTAATTGTGACGTCAGTTACTGGATCCGTCAATTCGACGCACTGACGTAATCTAAAAAATGTTGGGTGAATCTGTTGTAGTACCGTTCGAGGTACCTTCCACATTATCAAAACATAAAAATGTGAATACATTCCAGCAAATGGCAATGAGATATGAGCGAGCCGTGTGGTATAAGCATACAGAAAATTGTGAATGCGTTAGTGCGAAGTCGAAAGCATCTTGTGTCGCTCCATCTAACGTTTTGGAGTGACACATTCATTGAATTCTTTGAATCGTTAAGAAATGGTAGTTGTGGACATCGTTACACCGATTTCACAATAAACAAAATGTTATCGCCAGAATACCAGTGTAACATTTCAAAAACTGTATTATTTTTATAACTGGCATTTATCTATAAATATATTAAGTCGACTGTTACCTAGAGTGTGGGACGTTGGACCGGCGTCAGACGATATGGCACCGACTCTATTGATTTCATAATAATTAAATAAAACACTCTGCGTGTATATCTGCTACAAGCAGACATATTTCCATAAAACGACAATAGCAAGCGCGAACTGCTGAAATCATCCTCGCTCGCCAGGGGTCGCTGCTGCTGATTACGTCAGTGCCAGCCAGCAGTACCCCCTGGCTGATCGCTTTGCGAAACTCTGAATTTAAGCTTAGCCTATGAAATCGCTCACTAGATCAGTGGTTGACAGCGGGTCAGGTGGTCATAATAAAACTAATTTCAACCAACCGTGGCTCGTGTTACATGCAATGTTTAGGAAATAGAAGCAGTTATTCTAATACATAATACCGCTCATCTGCTCGTGCTAATGGGCGAACGGGTCATTATATATTGGGATTCCCAGAAGTCGTTTATCCGTCTTAAAATTGCGCTGTTCTCACGGGTGATGCAGGATGGCTGAGGATGGATGGAATACATAACAACTGTTCTGATTAAAGGTGTTTTCAAAACCGACAACTTTCTATACAGCATTTATAATCGTTCCAAGTAGACGATTTGATTTGTAACAGATCGCGTGTCGCTGTGTACACATGGTCTGCACAGGTTTTTTCAAGCGGCCACGACAATATGACTGCCAACTTTGTTTTAATTCCGGAAGATTCAACAGCGGTTCAGCGCGCTTTCCGTGTAGCGCAGTCTCGTTAGGCTGTCTCTATGATCTTGACATCGGAAGACTGGGGATGCTGTTGGAGATTTCTCGCCGGGACAGCTGTTCAGCACGTCTCCCGTGGTGTCGCGCTGTCTCGGATGATGACACCGGAAGATTGGGGGTGCTGTTGGAGATTTCAAGCGAACATCCGGAAGATTTGCCTGTATTACGGGAGACCGGACGACACACCAAAAATCAGGGAGACTCCAGGAAATTCCGACGGGAGAGTTGGCAGGTATATGATAATGAAACCGTTGTTGCTATACACGTTTGCTTGTGCTCATTATGTTGACATGTGACGAACACAAATTCGTTAAACAAACAGATGCATTAAAATTACACAGTACGCCAGTACACAGACTGTACGCGTATGTGTAATAGTAACGATATACGTGGCATCGTCTCGCCCTTCCAAGGGCCATGCCACCGCCACGTTCAGTGGACTTTCATGAAACCCGTCTCCGCTACAAAGGCACATTCAATTCAGCATATTTCGCTGCACAATGACACGTTGTGAAGTTCTCTTTTACTGTTCGTTTTCGCACAATACATTGCAAAGTTTAATCACGTAATGCACGAATCGTCAGCATCGCATTTGCGTATTTAATAACTGATCTCATATACGTAGGCGGAGTCGAACTAACCGTTCTTATCGCGCGCACGAACGTACGTTACGCATATACATATCAGCTGTCATGGAATTAGCTTTTTTTGTAAAATACTAGCTTACTAGAAATGTTTTCACTATACATTTTACCGCGGTGCGCCACAAAGGCGTAAAGATGATCGTTTTGGGTGTTGACGATACGATGATGCTATAAAAATATCCCGTTGGTTCTGATTTGTAAGGTTTAATGTTGTCCGCAAATTTGTATTCAATGTTTAGTTTTTTTCATAAATCACCTTTGTCATTATTTGGTCGTTTGTTTTCGTCAGAGAGTCAATTAACATTCAGAATGTTCATTGATATAACCACATCTCTTCATGCATAATGAATCCTACGCCTTGAAACATGTTATATTCAGTTTTGTGACGCCAGACTGACAGAGATAGTTTCACTTAAGATACAAAGGTGTTTCTAAAAGGAACATCTTGGGCCTTAGCCACAATGATTTATGTATCCACTTTCCCTCATATCCACGGCTAAATAAATAGAAAAGGCCTGAACGTGGATATCGAATTTGTTTCTTTTAGCGGATGTAGCGGGGAGCGGTGATCACGTGATAGAACGCCGGACTGTCGATCGAGGGGACGATGGGTCGATACAACCTGCCGCCGTTACGAAATTTAGACAATTTCGTTTACCTCACATTGCCTGTCTTTTGAAAGAGAAACCAAAAGCCGTTGGCACCTTCTATTTGATGTCTATGCCAGAGGAAGTAAAATATCTCGCACAGGGGGTAAATGTGTAATCTGTCGTGGAGTCACAGAGTGGCGGTCTCTGTCTCTAACCCACTAGATCATGCTCCCAGCGGTCGGAGTTGATTCCCGATCTGGCACGTGAGAGACACCGAGCAGCCAGTGTATACAGTAGATGCACAGTATCATTGGACCCACTGGTCCGTACGCTGGGAGTCCTTATTATTATGACATGCCACCGCACTACACATGGACCAAACATAAAACCCGTCATAGATCCATAGCCTAATCGCATTATCTTGATGGAATCCAGCTTGTTTTAATTCTCCGCCACCTCATTGTAATTATTGGATGCCGTTCTAGTAACGCGCCAGCAACAAACGGCTCATTCGAGGAAATACCTCGTAGAAGTTGGTCGGCCGACTGGACGCGTTGTTGTGACTTGTTCGTCGGGCGTTCATTTCACTAGCGACCAAAGTGACCGTGTTGACATCGAAACCCTAGAGCGAATCCCCGCAGTTCCGTGGACGGCGTTGCCGTTGGACGCAACGACGAGGATGCGAGCAACTAGCAACTATCGGTGTGTTCGTAAAAAGTCCACTTCACGAGATTATCTCCTCTTGGACGTTTAGTACCGGACAAACAGCGTGAACTCACTATAATGGAGTGACACGTATTTATCCGATCAGAGAGGATATCGACAGCTTGTGAAACCATAGTATAAATGTACACCTAAGATGACGTTAATTCACATAAATAGGCTTATCATTCGTGCTTCAAAAGTGTTTTCTTCTCTCCGGCAGTAGACCTATTCGCGGAATGGATGTAATGCGATAGATACAAAAAACTTGTTGGAATGCCTGCTCTTATAAACCGCAATACCGAGGCTATCAATTTGCATGACTGAGTGCGACACTAAAACACCGAAATCGACGTAATGCAAAACACGTCTACGCTACCGTAATCTCTATGGTGCTGTTAGCGTCTGACATTTGCTTCAGCTTGACTTAGCAGTGACGTTGCCCCAATCAAGATTGCATTAGGAAGATACAATGGATCTGCTGTGGGGGAAATATTGTGTATTTATAACGCCTAATAATGATGAAACAAGTTCAGACATCGACCACCAACGCCGTGTTGACAGCACGACTCTTCTATAAACGATTCGGGAAAGGGAACGGTTGCTGGACGTAGAGAAATGAGAGATGATGATGGATTCAGAGTTCAGTTGATAACGAACGAGACACGTGCGTCATGGAACAAAAGTGTCTTGTAATATTTGAGTAGGTAAATGGTCGTTAATACGAAGTCATTTTATATAGATTTTTTCCGAAAATAACATCTAGTCGCGTTTTTGTGTAAGGTTATTGGTGATGTTGTAAATGTTCATGCTAGTATTTAAAGGTCGGAAAATGACATTAGGGAAAGAAAATCAAACGTAATTCAGCTCTGCAGCGACCATGTGATTATGGCACACGAGTCCGTCAATGATGGTCAGTACAGGAAATGACAAAATTTGACAGCGGTCAAAGGGCGTGCACTGACGTCATCTTATATAATGTCTTGGTATCCGGTTTTAGAGTGAATCATCAAAAACATCCTAAAGCATAGACAAACGATGTAGACACTTGGCCTACTGTTCGCAGTAGGCCAAGTGTTTACTATTTCTGTCTGTATTCAATAAATTACAAGTTGTAATTTTGCAAACTATTGCAATTAGTTCAATCTAGTGATTTCATATATCTAGAGTAGGTTGGTGATAATTTTGAACAAGGACTGATATTTGCTACTTACGTTATAGTATTATTTTATCTTATTCTTAGCCTAGATGTTGTTTTACCTGAAACTGGGAAGCGGTGTGATTACAGTTGCAGTATACAGCTAGGGTAAGACGCCCCCCCCCCGGGGCGTCTTACCCCAGCTGTGGGGTAAGACGCCCCTATGATAACAAATTCAAAATAATGTTTCATCTCATTCTCTGTCGGAAGAAATGCAATATTCCTTCACCGTAGATCGCCAACATACACCAGTATCCTATGTCATATTTGTTAATTATATTAATACATTTTCCGTAGACATGTGACTGACATTGCTTAATGGGGGCATCTTACCCCACTCTACCCTAATAGTTTTTGACAGAAATTACTTTTACTATTTGTTTGTATATTAACAAAATACATAAACAATAACATAATTTCTGTCAAAATTATCTTGGTTCTGTCAAACTGCGTCACTACACATATATAGTATAGTATTTGCTAGACGTAGTTTGACAACGGACATCTATTAATTCGATCAATTCTCCAGATGACGTCACTGCAAGCGAGCTGTTTGGTGTTCCATTGATGGTTGTAAGCTATAATAAATAGTTCCAAGATACCAACAAACTTTGAAAGTTGCAACATTTCATGAAATGTGACATCTTTACAACAAATGATGCCCTGCCCATACCTGTCCTTAACATTGACCTTGACCTAAGATGGCTTCCGCTGTTCAGGCAGACACATTCACATCGGGTGTGCACTTCTGCACTACACTGACGGGACACGGCATAATGGAAACGGCAGACATGCACTTCTACGAGTCGATACTGCCTCGGTGAAACAACTCCAGCGTGAGATTCGAGTGATACCGTGAGCACAGTGCGTAAGGCATCTGACAATTTCGACACTAATGTGTTTCCCGTGCTTAAAGTTGACTCTTACTGTGGGCCAGTCGGTCATTCCACGACAGCGTCGAATACGAAACCGATATCACTTCTACATTGCCTACATTTGCTACATCTTAATTATTTCTTGTCGTCAAAATTACACACAATGTCCCCCATAAGTACATATTATATATTATTATGTTTTTTCAAAGGAATTTGATGTACACTTCATAGGCATTTTAAGAATTCAAGTCATTACAATATCACATTCATTTTATTCTTATTATCGCCGTTTTTGTCGTAGCAACTAATTGCATTTCATTATATTTACTTATTCATTAACAGTTTATATTTTATTTTTTAGCCAATGTTATTATATATTTTATTTGAACTTGATATATTTGTTTAATATATTTTACCTCATATTTTCCACGTTCGTTTTACTTTGTCATCTTCAGTTATTACCCTAATCTCAATATCATACATTATGTTTATTAGTTACGTCTTCAACTAGTATGAAATTATAAATCTTGATTGCTCTAATAATACATTTTAATATGTAATTTTTGCTCTGAATATTTTTGTCATTTACAATGAATAAATGAATACATCTCTCGTCATGTATATTCAGAGCTGGTCTTACGCTTAGAGCATACCAAATATCAATGCATCTTCAGGAACGCATCTTCAAATGTGTATACCACTAGGATACCTCGTAGTACAGTAGGGATTATGTCAGTTTGCAAACCATCTCGTTCGGCTGGCACGGGAGTCGCTGTTGCTAATTCATAATGGCTGTATGTCACGACGGCGCAGTTTGCGAGCCATTACCTGACACTTAGAAAGCCTAGGTTCGTAATCAAGATACCCGGGGTTTGTATTTAGGTAAAGTAGGCTGATTTGTACACACGATCCGCGACGCTTCGGTCTAAAAGGTGTTTAAACCTGGATAGACTGTCATAATTGGAGGTCTTCGTCATGTAACAGCTGCACGTACAGGTCACGTGCTCTTGAAGACACACGGTTAGCCCAGCTATGCACCAGATGTAGATAGGTGAAATGTATATGCGTCAAAGGACTAGTAGACCTACCTAGAATATACCAAGTGGGAGAGATCCGCCAATGTTTGTGTGTGCTAATTTCAACGTCGCAGTTGTGATCAGTTTATCAGAATCCTTGGCCAACGGCCAGCACAATCGTTTGAAAACAGCTTGGTACAATTTGTTGAAAGAACGAGGAAGTGCGTGTCTTATGAATGAGACACCAAATGCCGTAGATTGTGGAGGTCTCTGTCCGGAAACAACTACACGGCGAGGGTCACTCGGTTCTGTTGACTACCTGACATTAGTCTGCCATTAGTCTGCTGACCATCAATCAGTTCTGTCGATAATCGGACAATTTTGCTGGACATCTTGCACAATGATTTGAATGAATGCATATCACATTGTTCTGATAGTAAAACCTTAGAATAGGGAACTACTGCAGCTGGGTTTACGTATCTTGGGTAAAACGTATAGTTAAATAAAGCAAACGTAACGAGGGTGGAAACCAACTTGAACGCCCAGAGAGACATTGCTTCACAGAGCGATGTAACGTATTTATAACACACATAGATACTTATAGCAAATCAATTCAGCGATACACACAAACAAACGCTAATTCAGACTTTAATCATGCAACTTAATCTCGCTAAATATGTTCCTATCCGAACGTGTGGAAGCATTATTTCTCTATAAATATTTCATATGTTTCTAATACATTTTATTGGATGTTCAGTTGCGATCAGTTTACGACATTTGTGTGGGATTCTGCGTGTTATCAAAGTTAGATATTTTCAACATGTTTGTTCTGTCGCTGCACTGACAAATATTAGTATTAGCATTTGTGCAAAACAGTAATATTCCTATGTACTTTTCAAAATTAGGTTTATTGCAAACAAACTGCCCATGCATTTCCCGATATATAGACTACTACGCCGTAGTAATGGAGGAATTCCGTTAGTATGTAAACCGTCTTGGTCGTCTGGCGCTGGTCGCTGGTGCTCATTCATAATGGCTGTCTCTCTCGGGGCGGTTTCGCGAGTCGTTAACACACATTATAAGCCAAGGTTCGTAATCAGGACTCCCATGGTGGCCACATTTAGAGTAATTAGACCTCCCTACACATGCCTCAAGCTTTATATTGATATATGACCCAACAGCGGGGGCGGTTCAGGCGCATCCTTTAAAACGCAGCCGGGTGAGTTATTACATCATTGCAGGAATTGCCGAACCGAATGGAAATACCCGAGCCGCGACGTACTGCTCAGAAAGGTGTTTGACTGTGAATGAACCGCGAAAATTAGAGTTTTCCATCATCTAACAGGTCACTTTCTCGTCGAGGCAGATGATGAAGTCTATGCACCAAAAGTAGATAGATGACATTTGTGTATGCGTCATAAAGATGTGTTTGTGTCATCAAATACTGTGTACGCGTTATAAACAGTCTGCCATTTTCGAGCCGTGGATACGGCCCCGGATTAGGAAGAAGAACGATTTCCCCGATAAACAAATTAGGTATTAACCAGCCGCTGTTAGAACACTTTTATCATTAATACCCGAGTGTGAAAGTTAGTTAGATAGCTGCAGCATCGATGTTGGGGATTGAGTTGGTAACATGCAAACTTTGGGTGAGTAATTAACATTAGATTCACCACTGCGTTCTACAATCAATGTGACCATCACACATCAATAATGAAGATTACACATAAGTATATAGGCCTAATACTGACACGAGAAGAACGTAATTACCAATAGACTTTATAACACGTTCAAGTCGGGCTACACTGTATCCATTAAAGTTGCATTCTGAGATCGTCCAACTTTTTAACACAAATTTACACCGAATCACCAAGTTTTTATATATACAAGTCCCATATATATTGTAATGTTGCAATGCCACTTGTCTTAACTCCACAATATATATATATATATATATATATATATATATATATATTATATTGTGGAGTTAAGACGGCTGCATGGGCCTGTGACAGCCATGCTGCCGTATGGCAATAAGTCACTGCCGTCCCATTGCCTATACAGCACAGCACCAAGTTTTCTTCATAATATATCATGCTAACTATTAATTGACTTCAGTTAGTCAGTGTTGTTAATGTACATTGGGTTCAGAGAGTTGCCTCACTAATATGCCAGTGTCTGTGACATTTCAATTGGCCTGTAATTTGTACAGAGTCACTCACTGTCTGATGGATGAGTCTTTTTTAGATTACCGAATAGTAGTGGAGAGTGAGTGCAAACTGCTTGATTTGTTGATTGTACATTCTATTCTTTGTCGATCCTCGGCTATTGGATAGTTGGTTACGAAAGCTGTATTGGGCCATCCCACCAAAGTTATTTCGTAGCAGTGCCAGCTCATCTTCTTCAAGTAGCTTCTGTTCTCCAATGGATTTGAGAAGGTCTCTTTTTTTTATCTTTTGCTGCTTCCGCCTAAAAACTTCTGAGTCAAGGTCTTTATTTTCCGCTTTAATTCTGGCGCTTTCTGAACCATCTTTCAAGATAATGGCTGGTCTCGCGAGATGTAACTGTGTTCTATATTTAATCTCCTCGCTACTTTGGTTGGACTTGGAACAACTGATTTTCCACAACAGTACTCATGTGACTACTGCCTCCAGATGCTTGAGCAGGGTGCTTTATAGCCTTTCTGGGTTGGCGTACGCTTAGGTTGCAGGTGGAAAGGGAAATTGAAAATGGAGGGAACTGCCGAATCATGGAGGCTTCTTCCGATCTTGTTGGGACGAACCACAAAACAGTTCACTTCAAAATTATCACTACAAAGGAAGCTGTTCGTTGTTGGTGTCCAGTCTTTTCTCCTGATTGCTTCAACCCACGCAGCTCGGCATTCTCGCCTTTTCTTTTCGTCTGGGAATCTGCAGGGGGCAGTATCCATTATCAGTAATTATTAGTCATAATATATTATCCCATTAAGCCTTTAGATTAATACAAAACGTGTCGACCATGCTAGGGCTCTGCACAATAATATTATTAAATAACGTTTTGGTATATACGGTAATTCAACCAACTTAAGTTATATTTTGTCAATTTGCACATGATTGTAATGTTTTTAAAACTGCTAATTTTCTAAATTAATGACAATGAGACATGTTTGTGCAGACTATTATCTAAGCTATATTATATAGTTGAGGATTCTCACATGTGGAAAGAGATGCCAGATCCTGTCTTCTGTCGGTTGGTACAGTTGTAAGCTACACAGGAAATAACCATATTTGCTGTTTCACAATAACTATTGTAACCAGCAAGCCTACAAATGTTGTCGAGAGTTAAAAACAGAAACAAGTTGCTCACGCCAGTGTGAGCCACTCAACTGTTCACCGTTTAGAATCATATAACTGGGATATTGACCTCAGGTTAAACTCATTTCCAGGTCACAACCCTTCCCCAAATGACTAAGCAGGAGGCTACAGCCTACCCCATTAATTAATCATCAGTCACTTTGTCAAGGAAGCACTATAAGTATGACAAATCTCCAGATCACTACCCCCAACCAACCCAAATCGCTAAGCTGGTGGCTGCGCTGGCCTACCCCATTAATCAGTCATGATATATCTTATCTAGGGAGCACTGTAACACATATCCAAGTTAAAATTTCCTGTGCCAGACATTTATTACATGTTATATACATTGTCAAACAATGCTATGCTGTACGCTATGCCAGAGGATGCAACAGTTCCTGCCGTACAGTTGGATGGCAGCCAGCGGTCCACGGCAGCGTCACTGCAGCAAGCCAGCTTATCGCTCTATTCTATAGGGAAATGATTAATGATGTAACTCTATGATATATATATATATATATATATACAGATATATGCAGACACAGAGCGAGATGGAGACATAGAGTGGGTGGCTGGATTGATGGATGGACCTAACTTGGATTTGTAACTTGTTTTGATGCGCTTTAGTAACTCCACACACACGTAGACATGCAATGAAGTAGACCTGCTCTGATGGCCGCGACGTACTTGACGCTTAAAAACCGAAAGTTGCCTTCGGCCCACTAGTGTCTAGTCTCTGACCACGAATGACTCCCTCCAGGGTTCAACGTTCCACTTAGAAGTCCACGTGTGCACGCGTGTACAAGTTCGCGCGTGCTTTCAATTAATTCGCGCTCGTGATCCGTGCCGTTAAGAGGGAACGCACGCTGTGCCTTGTGTTTACGGAACACCCGCTACCATGATCATAGCAAGTGTTCACACAGCGGGACCATAGCATCTGCCAGGAGGATCCTGGAAACGAGGTGGCAGTGTCTCCGACGGCCTTGGGCGATCGGCTCTAATGATTTGCCTACTTCCGATTCCCCGGGTTAAGAGACTAGATAGGAGATGGTATTTTAACTGATACATCTCCTTGATTGAAAGAGTCAATGTGATCACCCAACTCAGACATCCCGTCTGCGTGCGGGATGGAACAGTTTCAATAGCATGGTGTTGTGTTATAGGGTCTAGTGGTTTTATTTACCAATCATATTGGCGAAATACAATACTGGTTGCAAAACCGAGGAAAAATTGTGTTATCACCAAACGCATAATTGTGCATGGAACAACCTTCCTAAAGAACAATGTTGATAAAAATAAATATATTTAACGTTACGTTTAAAGGTTTACATTACATTATATTTTGGAAGTGGTAAAGTAATAATTACAACGTCATATTGTAAAAGCATATTATACTTTCTAAATTTATCATCGCTAACCCGACCGTTGTAAAATTATGTACGTGCAAACAAACGCCGATTGTTGCAAAATTGTATAGATTACTTACTGATTTATTAAGGTTGTGTCATGACATTTATTGCGATGCGCTTTTCTCTCTTGAAATTAAAGCTACTTCACACCTCGTTGATCTGACCTAGGTAATCCGAGTTAACCATTTCTGTCTACGCGCGTTCGCATTTACACAGAGATGATCTAATTGACAGGTGGCGAACTAGTCGCTAGGAACGTATACCTACTTTTTATGAAAACTAACCACACGTGTGCCATCTTTCCATACTTGCGTTTTTATATTTTCATATGTATGCCTACATGTCTAGCGTTTCTTCGTGCCTTCCTACTCTTATGAACCCCAGCCTTGTCTTCACCTTCACTCTCGCCCTCTTTCGTTCCTCTCTAATGTTACCACTTTCTTCCATAAGATATATTCTCCTACCCTCTTCCTAACTCTCTGGTTCCATTTTGTTAGTCATTTTACTTTCATCATCAGCATCCTGCTATTTCTACATATAACTCTAGTCTCCATTCCAACCCACCCTTTCCCTTTCCCCTTCCTTCTTCCCCTTCCCCTTCCCTCTCCCCCTTACCCCCTTACTCCCTCAATTCCCCCTTCCCTCTTCCCCCTCTCCCTTTCCCCATTCCTCCCTCCCTCAATTCCCCTTTCTCTTTCTGTTTTCCCCTTCCCTTCCCCTTCCCTTCCCCTTCCCCTTCCTTCTTCCCCCTTCCCCCTATCGCCCTCCCCTTACCCACTTCCCCTTTCCCCTTCCCCCTCCCTTTCCCTCCCTCCCTCCCTCCCTCCCTCAATTCCCCCTTCTCCTTCCCCCTTCCTTTTCCCAATCCTTCTTCCTCCTTCCCCATTCATTCTTCCCCCTTACTCAGAACTCAGAATCAATTTATTTGACCTATAAATACGATACATATACAACGAATAACGCAAGTAATAGATAAGGTCGGGAAACTCCCATTAAGATATATATTATCGCTAGCACAGGAGCCACCCCTAAAAGATAAACAATAATAAAATGTACATGACAAATCAGAATAGCATATGACTTGTTTTTGTAGTTGATAATTACTCAATGTATCAACATGCATACATAATACAAGGACTGATTATATGTAATCGTGTACACATTGACGTACATATGGATACTTAGGTATACATTCTAATATATATTACGAATTACAAATAAAGCAATTATGGATACGACAAGTGGATTCATTATTTAAGATAAGAACGTTTTTTTTGTGTATGTTGAAAAACTATATAGACTGTGGGTGTAAATTCTATTAATTATAATACTTGGTGTATTGTTAACTGTCTCTACTATTTTGTGTCTAATGCATTTTCTCGCAAATTCATGTTTGAATCTGGACATATACAGATTATTTCTTTCACGTGTGCAGTGCTGATGAATATCATAAATGTGTGTGCTTGGAAAAAACATTGAAGTAGTAGGGTAAAAGATTGTTAATTAATTTATAGTAAAATTGTAATTGTTGGTTTTAAAAATGTCATCCAACTTTAGCAACTGAAGT
>CM034541.1:49373774-49436274 GCA_020002185.1 Paraescarpia echinospica
CCCTTCCCCCTACCCAACCACGCTTCTCTTCTTTCCATAATCATCATTCTATATTTTCCCTCCATCGACCATCCTCTGTTAGTATCCCCACACATCTCCCATCTCCCCGTCCAGTCCTCCCTATTCCTCCACATGTCCTTGTTTATCTGTGACCTCGGTCGCGGCCGTCGCCTCTATCTGCCAACACCTGTTATCAATTCCTTCGTTCCTGCGAGCGAAAGAAAATATGATACGTCTCTTCGTAAACACAAGACAAATTGATGATGGCTGTAATTTGCACGTTCACAGAACGATCAATAAAATTTGCAGCCAACGACCAGAAATTAGTTAAATTTTCTCTGCTATTTCTAGCCCATTGTGTTGCCATCCGACGATATAAAACTAACTTATTACAACTAGCACTATTTAGTTAATTGATTTAGCGAGACATGTTTAGACCTATACTGTAATACGAAATAATTGTTGAAATTTCGTTAATGTGTGAAATCTAATTTAAAAGAAAAACAAGTAATCTAATGATTATTTACTTGAAAAACGAGCTAAGCTTTACAATTATATTTATGTAAATTGTCAATGGAATCTGTCTCGTGGATATTCGTAAACAAAATTATATTTACAAACTGCTGCGGGAGAAATTAATCAGATCAATTTACTGACCAACTATTGCAGAAGCTTTGACAAATATATAAAATGATATATTATATTGGACAACTAATCACATCTACATTATAAAACAATACGGTTCTCTGTCTGTCTGTCTGTCTGTCTGTCTGTCTGTCTGTCTGTCTGTCTGTCTGTCTGTCTGTCTGTCTGTCTGTCTGTTTGTGGGCCCATATATGTCCATTAGTTTTACATATATTGGGATGACATTCTATATATGGTCTAGCGAGTCCACTGGGGTGGTTCGAAGGTTTAGATTTTTGTGAAGTTCATCCGAAGGTGAGTATCTTGGGGGCACAACTTTGAAATGGCACTTATCTCCGTAAATGTTGTATGTATGTGGCTGACATTTTGTACACAATCTAATGGGCACATTGGTGTAGCTCGTATGTATAGATTTTTTTTCGAAATTCGTCCGGGCGAGGGGATCTTTGGGGGGGTCACAATTATAAAATTACACCTATCGCCGTCAGTTTCCCATGTATGATAAAAAAAAATTGTGTATGCGACCTAGTGGGCCCATTGGGGTGGTTCTTAGATTTAGCATTTTTTCGAAATTGGTCCGGAGCGTACACATGACTGCCTTTTTCTGAAAAGCATGTATAGCCGGAAATCTATTAATTTGGCAGGGAAAATGTTCCAGGCTGTAATGGCATTGGAATAAAACGACCCTGGTCCTAGTGTTTCATCCTATCTGTTCCAAGACGATCCTACTGACTTCGCCCCAGGATAGCTGATCCAGGAAGTGTAATGTGTCTCCCACTTATTGGAGTGCTGTGCTCCAGCGGGAACCGTGTTTGGTTCTTTTGCTTATTACTTTCACTTTCGTCGACCCGACAGGAAAGTGATTTCCGATTATGGTGAAACGTGAAATCATCGAATGTTCCTCTGATCACTATAGGCCTAGATCGTCACTTTATAGGTGCATTCTGAGTTAAAATACCATCTGTAACTATTTCTAAGAACAATACAGCAAGAACAATATTTACTTATTTGATCATACTTGCAAGTTGCCACCGTATATGTCACTTTGACATTATATATATATATATATACATTATATATATATATGTGTGTGTGTATGTATGTGTGCGTGCGTATGTATCTGTGTGTGCGTGCGTGCATGAGTGCATGTATGTGTGAGTGTGTGTGTGTGTGTGTGTGTGTGTGTGTGTGTGTGTGTGTGTGTGTGTGTGTGTGTGTGTGTGTGTGTGTGTGTGTGTGTGTGTGTGTGTGTGTGCGTTATTCAATAAATTATGCTTTTGCAAAATTACCGGTCGCCAGCGGAATAATAAGCGTAGGGCATGCGGATATAAATTGTTCGTTATTTGTGCCGTTCCGGTTTAGATTAAACTTGCATATTATACCAAAACAAGTATATATATATATATATATATATAAATATATATATATATATATACATATATATATATATATATATATTACGGAGCTTAGACAAGTGGCATTACAACATTACAAATACAATGCATGGGGCTTGTTGATTCAGTGTAAATTTGTATTAAAAAGTTGGACGATCTCAGAATGCAACTTTAATGGATACAGTGTAGCCCGACTTGAACGTGTCATAAAGTTGTTAATTACGTTCTTCTCGTGTCAGTATTATATACTTATGTGTAATTTGCATTATTGATATGTGATGGTCACATTGATTTTAAAATGCAGTGGTGAATCTAATGGTAATTACTTACCCAAAGTTTGCATGTTACTAACTCAAACCCCAACATCGATGATGCAGCTATCTAACTAAATTTCACACACGGGTATTACTGATAAAAGTGTTTTAACAGCGGCTGGTTAATAACTAATTTGTTTATTGGGGAAATCGCTCGAAAATGGCAGACAGTGCTTGACGACACAAACACATTTTGTATGACGCATACACATATGTCATCTATCTACTCTTGGTGCATAGATTTCACCATCTGCCTCGACGAGAAAGTGACCTGTTAGATGATGGAGAACTCTAATTTTCGCGGTTCATTCACAGTGAAACACCTTTCTGAGCAATACGTCGCGGCTCGGGTATTTCCATTCGGTTCGGCAATTCCTGCAATGACGTAATAACTCATCCGCCTGCTTTTAAAAGGATGGCGTCGGAGCGGCCCCCGCTGTTGGGTCACATATCAATAGTAGGTTTGAGGCATATATACGGAGGTCTGATTACTCTAAATGTGTCCCTCATGGGAGTCCTGATTACGAACCTTGGCTTATAATGTTTGTTAACGACTCGCGAAACCGCCTCGAGAGAGACAGCCATTATGAATGAGCACCAGCGACCATCGCCAGACGACCAAGACGGTTTGCATACTAACGGAATTCTTGCATTATTACGGCGTAGTAGTCTGTATATCGGAAAATGCAAGTGCATTTTGTTTGCAGTAAACATAATTTCAAAAAGTACATAGGAATATTAATGTTTTGCACAAATGCATATACTAATATTTGTCAGTGCTGTGACAGAACAAAGCGAAATAATTCTTGCACACGTTCGCATAGAAAAACATTTAGCAAAATTAAGTTGCATGATTAATGTCTTAATTGGCGTTTGTTTGCGCGTATCCCTGAATTGATTTGCTATGTGTATTTATGTGTGTTATAAATACGTTACATAGCTCTGTGAAGCATTGTCTCTCTGGCCGTTCAAGTTGGTTTTCACCCTCGTTACGTTTGCCTTATTTAACTATACGTTTTACCCAATATACGTAAACCAGTAGTTCCCTATTCTAAGGTATTACTATTAGAACAATGTGATCTGCATTCATCCTAATCATTATGCAATATGTCTAGCAAAATTGTCCGATTATCGGCAGAACTGATTCATGGTCAGCATATTAATGTCAGGTAGTCAACAGAACCGAGTGACTCTCGCCGTGTAGTTGTTTCCGGACAGAGACCCCCACAACCTACGGCATTTGATGTCACATTTTAAGACACTTCCTCGTTCTTTCTGGTTCTCGGTGCGCCAACGAGTTGTACCAAGCTGTTTTCAAACAATTGCGCTGGCCGGTTGGCCAAGGAATCGGACACTTATCACAACTGCAAACGTTGAAGTTAGCACACACAAACAGTGGCAGATCTATCCCACATGGTATATTCTAGGTAGGTCTACTAGTACGTTGACGCATATCAATTTTACCTATCTACACATGCTACATAGCTGGGCTAACCGTGTGTCTTCAAGAGCAACTGTAACATGACAAAGAGCTCTAATTATTACAGTCCATTCAGGTTCAAACACATTTTAGACCGAAGCGTCGCGGCTCGTGTGCGCCTATTCGGTTCGGCGATATCAGCAATTACATAATAACTCACACCCCGTAGTAAAGGCATTTTACGTTGGATCAACAATTGCAGTGTGGTCTGTACAAATCAGCCTACTTTACCTAAACACAAACACCGGGTATCTTGGTTACAAACTTAGGTTTGCTAAATGTCAGTTAATGACTCGCAAGCTGCGCCGTCGTGACAGACAGCCATTATGAATGGGCAACAGCGACTCCCGTGCTAGCCGAACTAAATGGTTTGCATACTTACATAATTCCTACTCTACTACGAGGTAGACTAGTAGTTTACACATTTGAAGGTGCGTTCCTGGAGATGCTTGGATATATGGTATGCTATAAGCGTAAGACCAGTTCTAGATACAAATGATGAGAGATTTATTCATTTATTCATTATACGTGTTTTTCCTGGTCATCCAGCCTTGTTTTGGTAAAGAGTGCACCTGGGATAACGCACGATTAAAATGTTGATATTATTATTGTTAGTATAAGTATTATAATTGTTTACCTCCAGCATGTAAACACTATTGCAACCTTCGATTTAAACTTTGGTTCACTTATTATCTCAACCAATGACATTTGCTGCATCACTGTTGATCGGCATAGGCCTACACATAGACAATTAACATTTTGGGGTGTAAACCACTCTTGCCAAATCTTGCCTGTACGGTGCAACACCAAATGTTTATTAAAACGGCTCGTTCCTATTGAACATGATTCGATACATGGAATCAGTGAATGTGCTGAAGTGACGTTTTGTGAGAAAGTCAACTTTAGCGATCTAAATGGTTGATATTACTTGCATAATCAGCCAGTCTACAAATTAAAACTAAAAGTTAAAGGTGCCTTGTTAATTACCTTTGTTTTGCTCATCCAATTTCAAATTAGTGTAAAAAGAAAACCTTCATAATAGAAGTGACTTTTGGGAATAGTTTTTACTGTTGCAGCAGTCTTGCGATAGCTGTGTTACCATTGCAGTATTGCTATTGCGATAGTGTTGTAACTATTGCGACAGTATGTGATATTATTGTGACCTTGCGGATACCCAGGAAAAGGAATTCCAAATCATAAAGTATCGCAGGAGATGGCATGTGGCCTTGGAGGCGGATGATTCCCAAAATGATGAATATAAATGAATAACGCTGCTATATTCGAAGAGTGTTAGTGCTACGTTGGTAAATAAGTAACGTTACTAAATGAAATTGAAAAAAGCATGTTTACACGAAATCAAATGGCACAAATAGACCTGCTGAACTGTTTCCCAACGATGTTAACTATTGATAGTTAGACGTACTACCGAAAATACACTATCATCACATCGACTATCGCGATGCACCAATACTTTGGTGTATTGTTTATTGCATCCCTAATATATGGCATCAATTACGACTTGCTAGTTCGTTTGTGCAACGTTTTGTTTGAAGTGTTGTTAAAATCGTAAGACAAACAATTATCATATTTAACTTATATCTCCAGAATCAATTCAAGTGATTTTCAAACGTGGAATATTCACGTGAATGCGCCATACCATAGTGCAAGTGTTTCAGTATTCTGGAACTAGTTGTGCTTGATTTGAAATCGTGACGTAAAACTGTTCTTACGATGTTCAACACTACCCCTTCACGACTGCGAAAAATCATCTCCAATAACTACCTCTTCGACCGCGATAGGTCTCCATCATTACTCCCATCGAGGATCCGATGGATATTTGTTTACTATCATTGGTTACGACAGCAATTGGGACAAAGTACAACTCCAATTTACCACATTAATGAACTCAGCTGCTGTTGATGGGCGGGAATACTCGAAGAAAATGAGCCGCATTCTCTGCGAATTCTTTACTACCACTGCGGCAAAATTAGATGTCATATTTAGAATATTGTCATCGTAACACGTGTGAATTTCTGCATTTTTTTATATCCAACGAAAGAAGCCATTAAGATAACTTTTAAAAACTTGACAAAGATTATCATAGACGGAATGGTTGCGTAATAGCAGTCATCTTACTTGCAAGAAAACAGACGAAATGCAGTGTTGCAATTTTCTTTCAAGGGGTGCCTTTAGATAGAAATATCCTCTTTGAAAGTTCAAAGTGGCATTATATTAGCAGTGGACAGCGGATTAGCGGTGGTGTTGGTGATGTTTGATTTGAGTGCTGCTTTTGACACAATCGATCACCCAATTTTATTGCGTCGAATAAAAATATGACACGCTGTGCATGAGTGGGTTTGCATTAGCGAAAACCACACTCTCGTGTCCTATCTGTCAACGAAATTCCAATACAGTATCTGGAACAACACGTCAAGCAAGACATCTACGTGGAGTGCTATACATCTCTGTGATGGGGCCAATGTTCACTAAGTGCACCACATCTTTTTGGTGATGTTATTAGCCAACGCGATCTTATCAATAATCTGTACGATGAGTGACGCGTGTCTTATTTAGACCGGGTTCATGGTAGTAGGTAAATGCATTAGACAAGCTTCACTGGTGCTTGCCCAATGTTGTCGTCGTAAGCGTCAGAATGGTCTAATGCTAAGAAGTTGCAACATCGATATGGTGATATTTGAAACTATCATAAAGTTGACGTTATCAAATACCATCCTACTGCTGTTTGGTAGTTGATTGCAAGTGCTTAGTGTCTCCAGTACCAATATCACGGAATAGTATATGGCTTCACTCTAACATGATATAAAATTAATACAATACCGTGCAAACAACCCGGATGTCAAGTGGACAAGGAAGTATTAGGCTTATCGGGAGTCCGTTTGTGTTATCCAAGTGAAACCAATCCTTCTGAGATAGCTGACAATTTTATTATGAAACTTTCACGGTGATAACATTTACAAAATCAGTAGACAATGTGTTCACTCATTAATAGTCCTGTCTTTATATATATATATATATATGTATATATATATATATATACATATATATATATGTATATATATGTATATATATATGTATGTATATATATATACATATATATATATACATATATATATATATATATGTATGTATATATATACATATATATATATATACATATAAGCATTGCAATAAAACGTAGAACACAACAAGCAAGGTTCATAAGCCATACAATGAGAAAGAGAAAATTAGAACAGTTAGTAATATCAGGTCAGATTCAGGTGAAAAACCACAGAGGACGTCAGAGAATGACAGCAACAGACAGTATGTCGACGTGGTTTGAAAGGAGCGTAATACAACTGCTACGAATTACAAACAACCGAGTGGTTTGAAGGGCCATGATCGCCACCGCCTGCGACAGACACGGCACTTAGAAGAAGAAGATACTCGAAGCATGACAGCGCCGACCACAGACAAGTGTGTACCAGCAGACTCGCAACATCAGCCGGAGTAGAACATGTCTTACACAATATTCCAGTAAAATATGGAGCATGTACCGTGACTCTCTGAGAGTGGACGCCATTACGATATACTCCCTTGGACATAAACTGGCAGTGCAAAGGATGGTTATACGTATGATTCTGTGTTTGGAAAATGCACTACATTAAACTCCCCGATGTCCAAATGCGTAGTGTGTAAATAGTTTCAGTAACCTGCGCTTGCGGTTTACATAAGACTACAGGCCCGTAATCAGGGTTTGCTGAGGGGGGTTCGTTTTTCATATTTTGTTATAATATATATAATATATATATATATATATATACATATATATGTGTGTGTGTATGCACATATATATATATATATATATATATACATATATATATATATATGTATGTATGTTTTCTAATAACATACGCTGACCAGATATGTATATAGCGCCGCGCTAGGCAGATCGATGTTTTTAAGCAGCCCAATATATGATATACCCGACATCACAACTTATATTGATGTGAGCGATGTTACAAATAAACGTCAAACCTACTGTTACGTATGCAAAAATAACAACAGCAATTTGAACGACATTTAACGTTCAAATAAGAGGTTCTTTATTGGCACGATATGCGAAAATTATTGCTTTTGATTGAAATCAGTAGGGATATCATAATTGATGTGCAGCTAAAGGGGTAGTGAAGACAGATGGCATTGGCACATTCAGATTGATTAATTTGAAAGTGTTCGAATGCCTTGGTGGCACATTAGCTTTCATACAGGAGAATCCTTAGTTGCTGTTTCCTTGCGAAACGGTCTGCAAAATAATTCACCGTTTGATTGACATCAACAGGAACATCATAGTGGATGTGCAAAAGTGCAAACGAGGAGAGACGTTCTTGACCAATACTGGCCCGCATGAAGGTTTTCAGGCGTCGTAGAGCGCTAGCACTTCTTTCGCATTTCCATTACGTTCAGGCCAATTGCAACAACACATAGATGTTGAGGAATGTCTCTCGCTGGCAATCCTTGATTGCCTTTGTACAGCTGTTTGGGCACTCCTTTGGTTCTTTGCCGCGATAGCTCTTCTCGCGTCGATGGAACTCTTCTTGTGGCATTTTCGGAGATGGCAGATTTCCTTTGTACATGGCGATTGTTTCTGCAAGTTCAGGCATATGTTTGCACAACATTGCTGGGACCAGGCCTAGGAGTGATGTACTTCTCTGGGATAATGCTGAAACCCCCCCGTCCAAAAAGTGATCGTATCTGCAGTTTTCAATTCTGTGCAAATTTCATTGAACAGCTAAAAGTAATTACGGATTGCTATGCAGTTGATTTAGCGGGAAAACGGATGTAGGTATGAGGGTTCCGACCGGGGTGGTTCGTTTTCGGAGGTGTTTCATAAAAGTGGGAGTAATCCGAACCCCCCAAACATGTATCATGATTACATGTTTTAATTTTTTGCAAATTTCACTGAACAGCTAAAAGTAATTATTGATTGCTATGCAGCTAGTTTAGCGGGAGAACGGAGGTGGGTAAGAGGGGTTCGAACGGGGGGGATTCGTTTTTGCATGGAATTATTCCGAACCTCCCAAACAAAAAATTATCATATTTTTTAAAATGTTATTCTGAACAGATTTAACTGAACAGCGGAAACTAATTATTGATAGCTAAGAAGCTGGATTAGCAGGAAAACGGGGGTGGGTGAGGGTATAGGCGAGGTTTCGAGGGAGGGGTTCGTTTTTGAACGGGGGTTCGTAATAAAGGGAGGGGGCTTGAACGAATCCGCCGAACCATCCCTTAGATACGGTCTGGGCTCGGAATTCGTACATCCTAGCTTTATTATAATTGTCGAAAAAATGTACTTTAATTACTAAATAAAGTAGCGAAAATTTGAATATCCTTTTACTACAATACATAGAACCGGACCATTTAAAAATGAGCTTCCTGAATGAATTTTTATATCACCCGATCAGACATAATTTAAAAGTTAGTCACAAAACTACATAACCAATTTGTGTAAACTAGCTACATAGTTGTAATATATACTAGACAATTCAATATTCAGCGAAATAATTACGAAAAAGACGATAAAACCGAAGTGAGGGGACCTTAAACTAGTAATTACAGACGTTTCTAGGTGCAGGTTAATCGCCGATAATATAATGTCACCGGACAGCGCGCTAATAGCCGCGTCACACGGTATCTCCCTGAGTGCAGCATAATACTGGGCGGTCTTCTACGAGCAGCAATCAAGCTGTTTGACCAGCCGGAAACAGCGGAAATCAATAAGAGCCTCGCCCGTCGAAGGGTTCTTATCTGTCCGACGCATCCAGCAAACGTCGTCGGAAACGGGTTGTTGAGGAGTCTCAAAGTGTGTAGCCGTGCACTGAATGCATGTCTGGCATTGAATGTGCCATCTTAACTACCAGGAGCGCCACAACCGCACACTCAGTATTTCAGGCACGGGATGCATTTGTCCGTAACTTACGAGTTAAGGATGTATTAGTTTCTGAAGGTGCGCTGTTCTTGTTTTGCGCAGCAATCGTCTGTTTCTACTGGTGCACCACAAATTTGCTTCCGTGCATACCTGAATCTAGCACGACTAGATTGGATTAGCATTGCTACGTACACACACGCATGCACGCCCCCTTGGGAACTTGTGCATGTTTTGCCGCCTTTATTTAAATGTTTTGGCGATAATGATTCTGTGTGAATCTGACACTGATGTCATGATCACGGAGCATGCGCACTCACTTTGGTTGATTCACTGAGTATGTACGGCCTACACTCTGTCTGGTTGATCCAATGAGCATGTAGGAACTATAGTCTGTTTGGGTGATTCAATGAGCATGTAGGGCCTAAAGCCCTACATTCTGTCTGGTTGATCAACCGAGCATTTGTAGCATTTCTGCTATTTGTGGATGTTTAAATCTACTTTCCTTAGGTTTAATTTGGTAAATGAGGAAGGTCAAGTCAATAGATAGACAGATTGTTGACCAACCGCCTTAGGTACGTAATTACAGCAACTCGGTTGCAAATGCGCTCAGTGGGGCGTGGTGTTCTGTTGCTTGAGTTTCTAGGCAAGCAGGTGGTTTCACTGTTTCTTAGAGAGTGTTCCACAGTGCTTAGCTTGACTTGTATATGTATTAGCCAATATAAATGATGGAAACCTGTCATATAACGTGTAAATAAGACCGCTTATATACATCTGTCATACGTATTTCGCCATCTGGCGAAGGACTGGGACAGATCCAGGGTTGAACGAAACAGGTTACCATGCTGCCTAGAGAATGACAAATCAAGTCGTGAAGCGTGGTGGGAATCGTTAACGTGGGTTACGTTCCCAAGCTTATGTGTGTGCAATATTCAGCGTCCAGAGTGACTGTTCGAGCTTCGAAGAAGCCATGCCGCCACGTCAGCGGTTTATTGAAGCAACTTTCCGGTCGGCCCCAACGTATTTGCGTCGATGAGCGATAATCGCGACGCGCTCACCACAGCTCGGGCCATCCTCGAACAGCGGTCTCACAGCGACATCGTCCGACAGCTTGACCGAATGCGACTCGTAGCGGCCGGCGGAAAGCGTATACTGCCCGTCGTCGTCATTCTCGCCAACCCATTCATCCGACTTCTCGATAGTTTGCGACAGGGCAAGACCTCTCGATCGAAACACCGAATGCGAGTCGTCATTCACGCGAACGTATTCTACTGATTTCGAAATCGTTTGCGACCGTGCGAGACAAGTCGATCATAGAACGGACACGACTCGAGAATTCGCGGCGTACGACGGCAAGCGTCAATTGCGTCAATTGCCCGACATCATCACTCGTGCGGCCGAGATGCACCGTTCTGATGGTTTTCTGAGCTCGGCGTGTTGACTTCAACAAACGTTCGTATAGATTCGAGATGAGACTAGCCCAGTGCAAATATATATTTTCTAATTGAACGTATCTATTATTTGCTGTTTTATGAATGGTAGTTATCTGTAGTTTTGAAGTGAGGTATTATTACCCTTGAAATATTCATATATATATATATTTGTTGTAACCGATTACTGTAATGAGAGTCCGCGAGGGCTAGCTATATGCTGTGTATTTACTTTTATGGGGGTTATTCTTAGATAACACTTGGCGCCTAGTGTTTGGTCGTGTAGTGGAATAATCCGCCTTAGAAAGGAAGAGGAATTTTATAACTGAAAGATTAATTGTATATTTACTTTCTTAGTTAGATAGATTCAAAGCTTCAGTGTTATTGTTTATTATGTTCTGTTAAGATTTGGTTACGGGATTTCTTTATTCTTTTATTTTTTTGCTAATCGATATACTTACCAAAAGAAAGATATCTTGTAATAGTTTATTAAATTTTCCTCGGTCTTTGTTGCTTGTTCACGATAACCGTTCTTTCTCATATGCGTTGACCTTGATATATAAGAACCTTACTTGACAGGAACCATCTAGTGTACGTAGACATTTGCTAATCCGTGACAGCATTTACGACCTGATAGTGACTGGTTGGTCGGAACATGTAGGGTGTACACCCAGTTTGGTTCATCCATTGAGCATATAGTGCATGTTAAATAAGAATTACCCACTAAGCATGTAGGGCCTACATTCGACCTGGTTGATCGACTTAACGTGGCAGGCGACCGACATGATCCCTGGACAACGTCGTGTACTGACATGATCACATAACTCCATGATGGGATGACGTGATCACATGAAAATATTGTTTGTTAATAGGATCCCATGACAACATGGTGAGCTGACTGGATCCCATGATAACATTGTATGTTGACATAATCCCACGATAAAGTAGTCTGATTACGTCATCCAATGACAGCATGGTGTGGTGACAAAATCCTATGACAACATAGTGAGATGAGAGAATACAATAACAATATGAAGTGCTAACAAGATACCTCAACGCTGTCTGCATATAGGGGCAACATAGTATATTGACGATAGTTCATGGCAGAATGAATATATGACGCACATGAGTGATATACGAAATGTATTATGTATGCACAATACATGTTTAGAATATTATTGTGTCGTTTCACTATTCTGGTTTGGTGTTCAATGGTTTTATTATTAGCAATAAAAGATCCACGGCTGTGACCGAACTCAGTACAGTGTTTCGGGTTTTCAGAACGCACGTCATTGGTTTCCTCCAATCCCATCAAGTCGATTTTTCTTCTACGCCCCGCAGTTACGTAGACCATCTGGAACTGCGTTAGCCATTTATCGGTAGATGCCGTCATGTTTCGCTGCTTGGGATTGGTCATCTTCTGCCTCCGTCGGGGAACTATATCAAATGACATATCATTGGTTATGGAACGTCATATAGAAGAAAAATGTAGTCATACGTGTGTATGTTTGTGTATGTTTTTGCGTGTGTGTGTTTGTGTGTGTTTGTGTGTGTGTGTGTGTGTGCGTGCGTGCGTGCGTGCGTGCGTGCGTGTGTGTGTGTGTGGCAAGGCAAACCACAAATAACTAACACTATGTTCTTTGCTAAGCCGTTTGTTGCATCTAAAGGATTCTGATGGCTAAGACCACTGATTTCCAGGCATAACATTGTAGCACTGCTCCAACCACACAGTAATTGTTTACATGTACTTAATTTCTAAGGTTTCACGACGATACTTCAACCCCCTCCTTTCTCGGGGATCGATAATGGGATAAGGCGGTGGTCACACATACACACCTATTAATGTTCCAGTTCATAAGGTCTCGAATATACTGCACAGTGTTTGTACAGAAAAACACAAATAAGATATAGGGATCTATTGCCGAATGACCACCATCTATACGCACTGAAGGATAGTTGCCGAAAGGTCCTCTACCCAGACCAATAAAATACGAAAAGACTACTATTATCCCTCAAATCAATTCTTGCAACTTCGTTACACGGTATACGAGCAACGTCACTTACAAACCTAAAGCATTGACACAAATTATGAGAAACCAAATATACCATGCGTTAAATTAGCAGAGCCCAATATAGAGTTCGTTCATTGTACCTCTCGTACCAGTCGACCGTCGTGGCCCTACAATCGGCTATACAACGGCTCGTATGACGACGCACAGCAAAACTCCAAGAAGGCCTCCGCGAACAAGATTGAAACCTGATGACGTCTTGCCTGCTTTAGTGAAGAATCAACATTGCGTTAAATTTAATTTTAATTTCAAGTTGACGTAAGCGTTTATGTTTCGGCAACGCCTGATAGATTGGAGCAATGCCTGATAGATTGTTCCGAGTGTACAAAGATCATCCTGCTTGGGTGACGTGGAGCAATTTTATTAGCCAGAAAGAAACATCCGTTCCTATTACCATGGATAATTATGTAATATTTATTCACGTAGGCTATAATAATACATAGAAATTTTTTTTTATAAAAGAAAACTGTCGATATTCATGATTTCTTTACTAAATGTTGACAAGATCCGAATATATATATATATATCATATCGCAGCACGAAATATTCCACACTCACACACTAACTTACTCACTCACTCACTCACTCACTCACTCACTCACTCACTCACTCACTCACTCACTCACTCACACACACACACACACACACACACACACACACACACACACACATATATATATATATATACGTATACTTACTGTTATCGCAATCCACACCATCGTATTCCGTGACACACTGGCAGCTGTATCCGGGGAGTTTATCTATACAAGTGCCACCATTTTGACATGGATTAGAGTCGCACTCGTCCACGCCTACAATAATAGCAGACACATATTACAACAAATACGTTAACTACATTTGTTGATAACATATCCATTGATTAATATAACTGTAGGACCTTTAGCTCTCTTGCTGCCAATTATAATACATATTTTAACTGCCATTTAACGAAAATTAATTTTTTTTTTTTATTAAAAGGGGAGTGCAGACAAAACGAAAACACCCTATCATATATATAATATTATATATATATATATATATATATATATGTACATACAGTTGTATATAAATACATACATACATACATATATACATACATACTTTCATACGTATATACATACATTACATGCGTACATGCGAATATACGTACATACGTACATAAGTACATACGTACATACGTACATACACACATACATACAGCTACTTTCATACATACATATATACATATATACGTACATACGTACTTACGTACGTACGTATGTACGTCTACAACAATAGCATAAACACATTACAACAAATACATTGTCTATAATTGTTGGTAACATACTCATTGCAGTTACCGGAGAACTAAGAAAAAGGATCTTACGTAACTCAGTAGCCAGTCCGTATGACAGTTCAACACGTCTTGCACTTCCCCTGGCAGATATGTTAATTCTAACAACAACTATTTTTTTGGGAAGCATGCAGCCACGCAAGAGTTATTACACGAATATTAATATTTCGCACCTTTAACCGCTGCCTATTGCCTACTTATTTATACGACTAGTTGGACAGAGACAGCGTGGCGTAAATGAAAGTACCCGAAACGGCAAAAAGAGGATTGAACACAAGTTTTCTCGATTGAGTCTGTTAGTCTATCCATTATGCCACTACACACCATTCCCTGTAAAACAGAGAACTGTTAAAAGGTAAAAGTGGAAACATCATGACGAATTGTAGGAAACTCAATGCATTTATGTGTTCTACTAAAAATATATATCAGATATTGGAAGTCATGAACGAAGAGTAGTTAATAATGATATTATGCGTTATTTCTTGAAACCCTATTAGACAATACATAATGAAAGTACATTTCATAATGCCGGTGGGAAACGTATTAAAGGTGATAAGTACCTCGTGTTATAAAGACTGCTGCTCCGAGGGTTTTCATCCCAAAGGGGATACGAATAAAACAAAACATTATCGCCGCCTAAGCTGCTAATTATTTATTATAGATTTTGTTTGAAATATCATATGTTTTGTTGTAAAATGTGCGCGATAATATGCTTTATTGTAGAACTAGCTGCCGAAGATTCCATGACAGTATCCATTACCTAAATATATATGTCTTACAGTTTTAACTGACACAAATGCCAAAACGTTTCCCTTGTGGAATATTTTGTGCGAAAGATGTGTTTGGGGGTAAATTTAGAATTCAATATATCATGTTTTACTTTTGGTTTCTAAAAGCACCTCGTTTCTCACATTCACTACAACTACTTAAACAGTTACACTGGCTTCCAATTGCATATTGAATACAATTTACGTTAGTAACTATCACATATCGTGCCTTTTCAACACAACATCCATCCTATTTGTTTATTCTCCTTCGGTTTTACGATATCCCCACGAATCTCAGATCATCTGTTTCACAACAACGTTTTGTTGCTTTTTCTTTAGCTGCACACAAAATCTGGAATCAGCTCCCTATCACCTTAAAATCATATGAGACTATAAGCTACCTTTCTTTAAAAAAACCTGAAGACTTGTTTATTTGAAATTACATTCCCACCCTAACCTTCGGCGGTCCCTTGGTCTAATGACGACTATGTATATATGTATATATCTATATGCATATATATATATATAACTTCGCACGAATTATTCCACACACACACACGCACACGTACACGCACACATATATATATATATACATATATATATATACGTATACTTACCGTCATCGCAATCCACACCTTCGTATCCAATGACACACTGGCAGCTGTAACCGGGGACTTCATCTGTACAAGTGCCACCATTTTGACATGGATTAGAGACGCATTCGTCCACGTCTACAATAATAGCAGACACATATTACAACAAATACGTTAACTAGATTTGCTGATAACATATACATTGATTAATATAACTGTAGGATCTTTAGCTCTCTTTATAATACATCTTTTCACTGCCCTTTAACGAAAACTTAATTTTTTTGAATTTATAATCGCACTACATTTCTATACTCTCATATTCTTCCCAGCTAGATTTGACGTCTCGGCAACAATACATGTATAAAAACCTTCATTGGATTAACATAGACATATCAGCAATACTCGACCACGGAACAACATTAAGAGTAAGGAGAGGTCCCAGGTCATCCATCACAAAAAGGGTCATCAGCACCCCCTTTAATTTCCTCCGCAATGTAGCATCGCCAGAGTGGAACATCTACTCAAGGACGTAGCCACGTTACTGGTACTCCACCCATTTCCGTCTCCGCCCGGCGGTGGTGCGATTCGAGCGTCGTACAGCCGGTCTTGGTGGTGAGGGCAATATTGTTGGCCGTACTTCCGTGCTGCCCGTCGGCGATTGCGAACGGTACATGGCTGGACGGGGTGGTGCTCGGTCTTCGACTGCGAACTGGGGTCGGGTTATCGTTACCATGATTGTGTCTTCTTCATCGTGAGGTGTAGCATTATATTGCATATACTAGTTCCGGAAGGTGTACATCCCATCTCTTTTTCAGAGCTGGTGAAAGCGGCCGGAGTAAGTCATGCAGTGTGCGATTGAACCGTTCGCACTGTCCGTACCCTTGCGGGTGGTACGCAGCAGTCCGACTCTTCTTCACTCCGCAGAGGGCACACAGTGTGGGGTTAAATGTTTGATTCTTACCCAGAAACACACCAACACGCACAATCGTAATGGCGCGCCACGTCAGCAGGCGGAAGTGGTGACCCGCAATCACACTGACCCCGCAACTACCGTAGATGCGTGAATTTATAATCGCACTACATTTCTATACTCTCACAATACGTAAATACGTACACACGTACATACGTACATACGTACATACGTACATACATACATAGATAATACTAAATTAAATGTTTGTTAGAATAATTGTGCCCACCCAATTTGTTAATTGGTCTTGAAGACATTTCTCTTCTAACTCCCTATGGGCACCTAAATGGCCCAGACATATAATAGATGCTTGTCAAATAAAACCTCATTTTATGACAGATAGGTAAAGGTAAGTTCTTGCACAGCGCAGTATCCAGTCCTCGGGACTACTCAAAGCGCTTTTCACTTTACTTCCTGGCAGACCTGTTCAGTCGAACACCATCTCTACTTCTCTGGGAAACATGGTGCTGAAATACCCATATACTTTTGTATTCCTACTAGACCATCACACCGAATCAACGCTTACTTTCTGTTACGGTGAAGTTCAATTGAAGGTCTTCCCAAAGGGTCCTACTAGGCGTCATAGATATCGCGGTGGTGCACGCGGTAACTTTGAATAGCTGATGTCCGAGAAAACGTTCATGAATGATGAACGTGAGACCATTTCCCAGTACGTCATTTGTCTTTGCAATCACCCATCTGTAGGTCCTGGTGGAAGGATTACTGGATGATGCAGTTATGATTAGTACAACTCCAGGCGAATAAGATTGTCGTTCAGGATCCACAGTCAGCGATTTTGGTCCATCTGAGAAGCATCAAAACATTTATTTCCAGGTATAGTTCAAAACACATGGGGACTACATCCTACAATCCACAATACAAGTCAGTTAGCTCGAACAAAACGTTCGTATTTTTACATATGTTTTCTTATATAATTCCTGTAAGTAACAAACAGTACAAATAGCCTCCCCGTCCAATTAAAACTACCGTACTGTATCGTATTATACAAGTAGATACGTTGCATTGCAGGCGCAAAATGTTCAGGATTCATCCACGATCAAACGAGGAGTTCGTCTCGTTTTTATTTGTTTCAAAACTGTGCTTTTTCTTTTTAAGCAGTTCTAACAATTGCCTTAATATTGGACGATTTAAGTAGCTTGCAATATTCGCAACGCCGGTATATATATATATATATATTGTATAACTGTTCAAACGTTTGTTACGAACATTTCATAAAACAGGACCCTTCGAACGCACTTGGATGCTTGTGTACAAAAACAGAATCATATGGAATCGTTTAGAACTGACTACATGTCCCCGTCCGAAGCATGGCTATGTTCTGATACCATTGCCAGGTACATTATAGAAAGAACATAAGCTTACTGAGCTTCGCAAACGTATCATGAATGTAAAAAGGAGCGCCATGAAGTGATACAAATACTACCTAATTCCCAAAACAAAATAATTAATGCTCACAATAAACAGTAATCTGAGGGGATGTGTAGCTGCTCAGCAGATTGACTGTGGTTGGTATGTTGTCTGCGTAGTTGTTTAGAACTGTGCCAGGCTGGGGTTGATCGAAGTAAGTGCGACAAGAGTAAACCATCTTATCATCTGCAGATATCAGCTGAATGACAAGTGTGTATTTCAATATGTTCCCCTTGGATTCATTGTTATGTGTTCTTCCACTCCATCACAGGAACCAAATTTCCCTTGTACTTCACCTCACAGCTGTACGCTACGTAATCATTTTCTACTGCTGCATTGTTCGTGATGTTGGTGGTACACGTGGGATCGGAGTCTGAAATTACATTTAGGCGACACAATTCACAAACTGTTTAGGTGGTAACTTTTACTGTCAGTATTATGGCTTAAATACTACTTACATACGTACGTATGTACGTACATGCATTCACATATACCTACATACATATATACATACATGCATACATACATACATACATACATACATACATACATACATACATACATACATACATACATACATACATACATACAGACACACACACACACACCCACACACACACACACACACACACAAACACACACACACACACACACACACACACACACACACACACACACACACACACACACACACACACACACACACACACACACACACACACACACACACATACTTTGCAGAACAATTGTCCCATTGGTCAGGACATTGCGCCATTTCACTGTGGTGGAGCAATAGTGGAATTGTCAGGGGGATTAGGGTGCGTGAGGATTGCAGCAGTGCTGGATTTTCAACAGTATAGAACATGTAAACAGCACCATACCTTCACATTCCCATTATTATTTAATTTTTTATTCTTACATTTTATGTCTTATTTCTAATAATTATTATTGTATTATTATTCTTAGAACTTCTACTATGTTAATATATTTATTATTCTATATCATAAGTTAATATATTCTAGTCTCTATTGTCGTATCTACCTTTGTGATATTAGTCTGTTTAATGAGTAAACATATTGGTAAGTGGTTAGAGTTATCAGTATATATTAATTATTCCTTGTAATTGATAATTTGCACCAATTAAGTCATTGCAGTATACATTATCTATGTCAGTGCCAGTTGTTGCTGTTATTCTAGTAGGCTTGGTGATAAGGGGTATAAATGCTTGTTGGAATATTGCATCTATGCAATGTTGAGCTTCCTCCCATCTTGAAAGGTCTATTAAAATGTACACTTCAATATTTTCATTAGATAACCAAATTTCACTTAGACCGATGACTTTTATCGATCAGCGACAAGAAATCACCCAGTTTACCAATGTTCTTTGACAAGCTTCGAATATTTAACTGCATGAGAGAGTAAATAATTATAACTCTTGATGTAGCTTCATTAATGTCATCCGCAAGATAATATTTAGTATTTACAATGTTATATGTTGTAAGTAAATTACAATCAGGATCTATAATCCGCATTGCAGCGTTACCAGTTTCATAATCATGTACGTCACCTGCAACTGCTAAGGTAGGATTAGGTAACTGGCGCATAGGATTGATATGCAGTATGTACATACACATTAATACGGTACAGTATAATGCTTCTGTAATTACATATAACATTTACGAAATATATTTTTCATAACAAACAACGTTGTGTGACATCTGTCAAGTTGGAGTGAATTAGTTAGAATACATGGTATATATCGATTAAACATAACAATAAAGTATGTAAGATAAGTTAAGATAATGCTTTATCATCTCATCTATGGAGTTGAGAAATTTGTCTCGGGTGAGAACAGACATGGTTGCAATATGTACATAAAACCATAAAACCATAAAACCATAATCCATTCGATAAAAACAGCAGATAAATAATAAATAATACATGCATACACATTACGTATTCTAAAACAACAAGTGACACTGTGGCACCAGGCATCATGAATTAAGTTGTTTAATGGACAGTGGCACGAATGAGGGTTTGTATATATTAAGCTTGCACCGAGGAGTTATATAACGTCTGCCAGATGGCAGGAGCTGAGATTCATTATGCAGAACATGTTTGGTATCATAAATAATCTTGATTGACTGTCTTCTTAGTGTCTGTTCAACAATCTCCTGAAGGGAGATCATGGGAGAAGTGGAACCTGTGATTTTCATGACAATTCTCATAAATCGAGAAAGCTGTGATTTTAACTGAATAGACATATTGCCAAACCAAGCAATAATCCCATAGCGAAGTATGCTTTCAATAATGAAGCGATAAATTAAGACAGGAACCATATGTAGAATACGAAGGTGTCCTTGGATGTGTCCAAGAATGGCACAGTCCCTACGTGAGCAAGCACTATGATAGGTCGATTAGAAATACTAAATGTCCACCCTGACTTGAGCCAATGTCCAACGTAATTACAGAGCATTTAATTCATCTTCCCGACCGACGGTTTTGATTGTTTCCTTTAGGTCCTTTATAACAATCCTTCCGTCATACGACCAAGAATCTTTTGCTGTTTCTTTAATGACCGGCACAAGAACAGTAGTCTAGCTCTCTTCTGGGTGAGGTCTTCCGATGTAAAGACACTTGATCGTTTTGTGCGTAACCGTTTTCGAGCTTCAATGAAATCATTCTTCGATTTATAGTCTTTGAACTTAATTATAATTTGGCGGGAGTATTTTCTGTTTGTAGCACATCTTCTGGGTTCAATCATGTGGGCTCTCTTGATATTGGTCAGTGTTAGTGGCACGTCCATAACATCAAACAAGTCAGTGATAATCTTATCATGTTGTTCGCCATCTTTGTTTTCCTCTATGCCTGAGATGCACACTGAGGACCGACGGCTGTACTGCTCCAAATTGTCGACAGCTTGTTCAAGTTGTTGTCAAATCCTTTTTCTAGATGACTAAACATACTGTTTATTTTGTTAGCGACTAATATAGCAGTCTGGCTAGCGAGGGCCCCGATTAAGTCATCGTCACCTAGCGCTAGCTTGAATTGTTGTATAAGTTCATCGGTGATCGAAGTCGGTCTCTTGTTGCCCATTGTTACTGTTGGTTTTCTGTTACGCAATAGTTACGTTTAATCAGAGGCTTCAGGCAAGGGCTGACGTGTCTTGGACGTGTCTTGGGCGACAATACGGTTGTTACACGATCCGATATATTTTACCGGTGTGCAAGGTCGAGATGATATTAGAATTTAACACCCACCGCGTTCCTGAGTGTCCACTAATTGGCCATGTTCCCTTAAGCACATACACGGGACTTTGCAGTGCATTCCTCTTTCGTTCTCACCCGAAATCGAGAAGTGCAAGGCAATCGTGCAGTCTTACTCATGGCCACCATACCTCAGCCTCATCACTTCTGCCTTGTATGTAACAATTTATTCAGGCAATGTCTGATCATGATGGTCGGGGGTAAGCATAAGCGTACAGGTTCGACCCCAACTGTATTATGCTCTCTACTTTCCAAGCTTCTTTATCCGGAATTGGAGACATGAAGATTATCAATTTGGCATTCTGTTTGACAGTATACAGGTCTACATGGTGTTTTCCCCAGAATCGAAATACTCTATTCACTACAGTTTGATTCAGACTCCATTCTGATTTCAGGATCTGATCTTCCCTGCTGAGAGAGTCGGCCAAGCCATCCATATGTCCTGGAATGTGTCTTGGAATCATGCCAATCCCTCGACTCTCTGCCCACAGCAGTTGTGGACATGTTGTTGCACATTATGGCCACGTTGAAGTTGGGTACTGTGTGAAGAAGAAGACTGGTGACCCAGCCATTCCGCTTGTAGTTCTAGACCATTAACGTGTGGTAGGCATGGAGACTGGAGCCACAATCCCGAAGCGGTTAGATCCCCGAGGTGAGCACCCCAACCCGACATACTGCTGTCGAAAAACAGGTAACGATCTATCTATGGTGTTCCTACAGGGACCCCGTTCGTTAGCTTGGATACATTTGTTTACCACAATAGAGCTGCGACTCTGGATTCAAAAGGATATGAACCTGAAAGCTGTGATGAACTTGGTTCCAACGTGACCGTAATTGCCGTTGGAGAGGTCTCAGTCTCAGCCTGCCGTAAGGAACTAGTTTCTGTAAAGATACTAGATGTCCCAAAACTTGCAACCACGTTATTGTTTTGGGAGTTTGGTGTTCCAAGAAACACCGTGCAAGAGCTAGTCAATTGGTGATTCTCTTGTGTGATGGTCGGGCTATGTCCTGTTTTGTATCGACAAACATTACAAGATACAATGCTGTCTGTGACAGAATCAATTCCTACTTTGCTTTGTGTACCACCAGGCCTAAATACCAGCAAATTTCCAACAGAAAGTCGATGTCCCTTAGGGACCTCTTCGGAGAATCTGGGTTGACTAACCAGTCGTTCAGGTACACATGCAGACGTATCCCACGGAGATGGGAATACGAACGAAAGAACTGGCTTGAGAAGTTTGGTAAAAAATCGTGGGTTGGTCGATAGTTCAGAAGGAAGTGCCCTGAACTGCCAGACTTTGCCTAGGAGGCAGAACCGAAGATAATGCCTGTAAAGGAGATGCATCAATACATAGAAATATACGTCTTTCATGTAGAGAAACGTCATCCACTGAACCCGTCGTAGGGCAAATAAAATGGAACGAGGAGTTCTCATTTGAAATGAAGGGCAAAGAACGAACTAGTTCAAACTGGATAGGTTTACAACAGGTCTCCAGCCCCTGTTGCTTTCGGAACAACGAAAAGCCGGCTACAGAAGCCTGGTGTTGAAGGGACCAACTCTATTGCTCCCTTCAACGACATTTCAAGAACTGCTTGATACAGAACTGATGGTATTTCCGATCCTTGGCATACATGTGCATAGGCTCGTGTGTCAAATGAGGAAAATCATTGAAGGGTATTTTGTATAATTCCTTTATAGTTTCGAGGACCCAACCAACGGTTCCGATATCCTGCCAAGCCTTCCAAAGTTTTTTTTAATTAAAAGGAATGCCTGCCTCCTACTGGTGGAAGTGATTGGCCGGAAATCCCAGACGGAAAGAGGTGTCTCGTTGCGGAAGCGATCACGGTCGAGATAGACTTGTTTCTTTGCCTTACGAATTTGACCTGTGGAAGGTCTCTTAGGGGGTCCTGTTGAAGGACCTAGGAGTGTTCTTGTATGAAAGACCCTCCAACATCTTGACATCTGAAGCCAGAGACAGATCACCTTTCAGTGATTCGGCCGATTTGGTGACCGTGTCGTCATCAAACCGGGTGTTACAGAGAAATGGGGCTGCCAGAAGTGTGGGAGCATGGTTGTCCTTGACCATCTTGTGACACTTGATTAATGCAGTATTCCTAAGTCTTAAATAATTGTGTTGGTAAACTGTGCCGTAAGACTTTTTTCAAGCTCACCCAGATCCCCGGAGATCTCCATCAAGTATACCTGAAGAAGACTGTTTAGCCTAGTGGAACAATCGGGAGGATCTTGTAGGCGAACCGATTTGATGGACTTTTGTAGTAACAGACAACCCAGGGGAGACATCCTCTGGTTCGTGATGTGAAAATAATTCTTTGGATTAACGTGGAAGCTTTCTCAAAATTTGCGACTTTCTAGCATAATGTCAGGTTGGAGGACTGTAGAAGCCCCTCCAGAATGACCAAACAAATTGGGCCAATCATTAGGATCCTGATCAAAAAGGCTATCAGTCCCCTCACAGACAATCCCAGGTTCTAATGATTAAAGAGCTGTGACAGTGTGACCGTCAGGAAGGTCAATGGACGCACATAATGCCTCACCCATAGTGACCAATGGTCTGCAACGCACTAGGAGAGATTGACTGGTCTGTCGACTGGTCTCTCTGCCAAAGAGTGTGTCACCTGTAGAGGCCAATGCTTTGCGTAGCATTAGGAGAAATTGACCGGTCTGTCGATTGATCTCTCTTTCAGAGAGTGTGTCACCTGTAGAGTGAATATCTGGGAGATATTGACCGTTTGTCGAACGGTCTCTCTGCCAGTGGGTGAAATAGATCGTTTGGTTTTTCGACCGTAAGTCCTGGTATGCCCAAGTCCAAGAGGCGTGCTGGATTGTACAAAAGACAGAGCTTGGAACTTGATTCCATTCGAGTGGTGTGAAATCAACAAAGTCCTGACAACGATCCTTAGGGGCACATAGCGAACAAAGGGAAAAGATGGTTGAACAGAGTTCCACATAATCCGTCAATAAGAACAAAACAGAAAATTAATTTCCATAAAAACAATTCTGATTTATTCCTCACCAAACGTTTTCCCCAACATGAGGCAAAATTATTGAATAAGTGTACCAATGACACAAAAATACCTAGTAGTTTAACCAAGACCAGTTGAAAAAAACAATGCGGTCCTAGTGAGTGATTTTACAGTATTTCATATGAACCTCATTTAAAGTCCAAATTAAACAACAATTAGGGCCAAAACACGTATAACACTGTTCTATATAATGTCATAACATGAAAAATAGCAACTTGGATAATACATAGCTGTGTAAATGACAATTTAAGAATTTTATTGAGAGCTCCTGACATCAGGTGTTGCCAGTAAAGGCCGTCAAGTAAAACAGAAAGGGTGTGGCTGTGCACATGACCTTACTAGTGGAAACGCCGAGGGTGTCACTCTAACAAAAAGCTTTGGTGCCCTCATATATCGACACTAGTCTAAGAATATGAACGTTCTCTTATATATAGTCAAGATGTATGCATAATTTATAAATTGGTATTGTATGTAGAAAACACACGCACGCATGGACGCACGCACGCACGTACAAACACACACACACACACACACACAAACACTCGCAGGCAGAGGAAAATTTTTTTGGTGGGCGCTGAATCCCCAATATTTCGGGTGTGCAGTTCAACCATGCATGTTTTGTGAATTTGTTGACGTTTTCTATCAGAAAAATAATTTCCCCGATGAAAACTATGCGAAGCGTTCGAACAATATTCGAGAACATTCTATTCTGGAGAGGTTACGTTAAACAAGTATTTGAAAAAACCAAGAAACCAGATCATCATTACGTGCAAGGGTGTAACTATATTGTACTGACAAAAACGATATAGCGAGGCACAGATTGCAAGTTCATGCTGAAATAAATGCCTTAGTAAAGGACATTAATTTTTTTATTTTATATATACATATATATATATACATTTATATAAAGCCTTTCCACTGACGTTTGCTTCCAGTGATTGGATTTATTTAAAACTGTCTAGATCGTACATTTTTATATGTACTTTGGATATTCATCTTCTTTGTCCTCGTCCATATCAAAAGTAGTAAAACAATATCGTAGACAACCTTTCATCCAGGGTTTTTTAAATCGTACCCGTCTTGTAGCTTATTGGAAAAAGGTTTAATGACGGGTTTTGCTTTCTGACGGAATTCGTTATCCGAGTGAAATGACGCATGCGTCTGCTTACGGAAGACAACTAAACACCGGAATTATGTACCGTTGAACCTCGCTTTACGGTCACCTCGGCAATACGGCCACCTCGTAATTAAGAACAACCAGGTGTACCCGAAATAATTTCCGTAACAGTAAAGCATTGGAAAAATAATATCGCTAATAAGGTCACCTCGCCATTCAGGTCACCTTTGCCCAGAGGGTGACCTTTAAATGAGGGTCCACTGTACACATATGATGTCTTGAATAAATTAATAGGTGGCTTACCAAACACGATGAGTTCGGCGCGTGCGAACACGTTGGCATCTCGCCTGTAGCTACACATGTACGTGCCGCCGTCCCACAGAAGCACAGAGTTGATGGTCAGTTCAAAGTTTCCCTCTGGCACATTGTTCAAGCTGTATTTAGTTCCAGAGTTGAGGCGAACTATGTGAACCAAAGGTGATCTCCCCTCCGTTCTCTCGAGATTTTATTAATTCAAACCATTGGAGAAACTTTCCACCACACGCGAAAGAAACCGCATCTCCAACCTTATTAGCAGCATTGCTTGGTCTCTTGGTCAGATCACCCGTCGCCCCTGTAATATCATGCATATTTACCATGAACTTGTTAATGCTCTATGTACAATTTTTATATTCGAAATAATCTGTTGCATCTGTTAAACAAAACAGTAAATATTATTCCATGCCAAATGCCATGCGAAATTCCCCCAATCAATCAAATAATGTTTGTGATTTATAATATTGATATATTGCGCCAAGCCTC
Organism: Paraescarpia echinospica; assembly: GCA_020002185.1. Lineage (NCBI taxonomy): Eukaryota > Metazoa > Annelida > Polychaeta > Sabellida > Siboglinidae > Paraescarpia > Paraescarpia echinospica. The sequence continues at coordinate 49,400,350 of CM034541.1, forward strand.
ACGGTTCTTCACGGTTTCGTCAATGACTGTTCTCTTGACTCAACGTATAAGGGCCCTCCCCAAGTGGGTCTGTATTGGGAAATGTGTACAAATATTGTCTTGTTTCTTCAATATTTCTCAACACGGCGTATGTCTGTTTTGGGAAATGTGTACAAATATTGCCTTGTTTCTTCAATATTTCTCAACACGGCGTATGCTATATATTAGGCGCGCACATATTTAAAGGATTTAAAAGGAGGATGTATGTTCCAAGTTTTTCATTAATTAATTAATATGATGTTCATAACACTATACTAACTATGTTAAAGGTATGCTGCTGTCAAATTGTGTTTAGTAAGCCCTTTACAACGGTCGCAATTTGAAGATATGACCACGGGAGCATGTTTAAATAGTAAATAAAACACAGTACCAAAACAAAGTTGCTTGGAAATAGGCCATGTTGGGCTGAGTTAACTGCTATGCCCTTCGATGTACATTTCCCCACGTTCAACACAGCAGACTTCCTGTTACAAATTACTACGCCCGCTAATACCGGATAGACAAAGAGATTGGCTCCCTTTTATATTGCATAGGTCAGCGGTTCTTAACCTTTTTTGCTGCGACCCAAATTCTAGTCGCGTGATTTATTTGGGATAATCTCACGGCCTACCGTTTTAGTTCTAACATCTTCCTTCAGACCGATACGGCAAGGTTTAAAAAGTAATTACCTAATTTTCAATCGAACTATTCAGCCTAACCAACATTTCAGATGTCTCATGATAAGTAAATATATCCTATATTTGAAAAACCTTCCGGCCGTAGAGCGTTTCCCATGCCACTCCTCACGACTGCAGCACGAGGCTCTAGATTCTCTTCTACCGCCAGTAGATCAAGGATTGCAGACGCAGTCCGGAAGGTCGTAAGATCTCCATTGAGAAGTATTCAATTACCTTACTTCCTATCAGTGCTAGTAAAGAAGGTAACAATCAGATAGTTAGGTGTTAAGTTAGTTAAGATGGCATTAAATTGCTGCGTAATTTATTCAGTATATTTCAATAACACAAGATTGTAAATGTATGCAATAATCACATGGAATCAATTGCTCGTTTCGCGAACATCAGATACCGTGGGCAACCACAGAACCGGGACAAAAGGAAAATTCGGTCAGTTACAGGAGACTCTTGGCGACCCACTCAAAATGGCCTCACGACCCAGGGGATAAAAACCGCTGGCATAGGCGATCATGCAATCATATCGTTGCCCACTTACCATGCAACGCAAAACACAAGACCGTGGTGACTTCTAAAATCATAATAATGGATGCCAGGCATTTTATTCCGTGCAGGAACTTCTTGAAATACCCATAAGACGCCGGTACAGTCTTATGCACTCTCCAAGGAGAGGTTCACTTCCGGTCGCGTTAAGAGTGTATATGCCACGGGTGAGGTAATCATCTCGCTTTTTGTACAAGATCGTAACGCTTTTGCAAACAAAAATATGTCCATAGCAAGGCATCAGTTATCTGTTAGGGATTCACAAATCATGTGACTGCAAGATTTCGATCGCCAAAACATATCTACAGGGTTTGTTTTATATTAAAATTAGGCGATGATTTTCAGGAAATCGTTATATATACGGGTAACTATACGGCGCTGTGAGTGCTTCGGCCAGTCAAATTAAAAACAAACATAATATAACAAATATAGCGGCGTCCTGCGTTTCCGAAAGCTTTCCAAAAAGATATAAATACAATAAATTACGTTCAGAGGAACGTCATCAACGTGACAACATCCCTGACAACGATATCGCCATATTTGTTTGTGGGAACGCGTTCCATGTAGACCAACATCTTAAAATACTGTTCAAGGAATATGTGAACATAAAATGTCCCTTCGTTGTATAACGACCAGGCTATTAAGCACGAGTGGCTAAGTCGGTATCTCCATTCGACCAACACAAAATAAGTATTAGATCTAATGCAAGACGGTTTACTCTTCATGAAAATATTCAATAAGAATCGAACAAAAGACGACTATAATATATCATCCAGAACAAAATTAATCTTGTGTTATCTTCAAATTGGTTGACAGAAACAAGAACACGATTGACCGACGAACATATGTTTCGGCAACTCGGTACTTCGTGCAGCAGCGCCGTGACTGGGGAACGAGTTGCCGGCGGACATTCGTGCATCATTATTTACTTGGCCTGCTGCAATCTAACGTACATCTACTGGGAAATTAGAATACGTAAAAGTGTCTGTAGCTGCGTACTCATTGATACAGTTGACTGAACAATAATAACTATTTATGTATGAACGCACATCACACACTCACGCACGCACGCACGCACGTACACACACACACACACACACACACACACACGCCGCTTACACATCACGCACGTAACGCACGAGTGCTCGCGAGCACACACACGCGCATTGGCTTGGAGATATAATGTTCCAAAATATACTTATACTAGCTGAAGCGCTTACTTGCAAAGATAAGTCTTGCTCCGGAACGTGACTGTTATTATTGGATTTTATAATCACATAATTGATATCTCAGGTCTTTAGAACATAATGTCACAGTGAGTAACATCTGCTAAACGAGCTGCATATGAACTAAGCGAGCAGTAGAACCACCGAACAGACCGATTTAAATGCCCCCCCTTCACACACCCAGTTGTTACATCATTGGAAAGCATCTCCCCATCACAATAAGACCTGTCGTATAGTTGCCAAGTGGTGCAGTAAGCGTGAATTCAAGGTCAAACAACGTCACCATCAAACGATCAATTTTAGAAATTGGGCGCTTCCGAAAACCTCTTAATATTACAATGGCTATCTAGCTACTTTATTTAAATAGAAAATGGTCATGTCATAGATTCTTGGAACGCGTATTGTCTCACCTTTAAGACGGTGTGCGATATGATGCTGTATACAGGATTGATAAGAGTGACGACTAGGTCAAACAAGGTCACCTATAAAATGACGAATATTCGAAAGTTTACAATGCCGCGAACATCATAAAGTTACACCGACTGTGTTTCTACTTCACAACTACGGACATGTCATACACTGTATGAAAGGACAATTACTCCCCGTCAAAATGTTGTGTGACATGGTGCAGTGAGATGAAACAGTTTCTGTGGAGCAGTGCTCAAACAGGGTCACCGTCAATTGATGAATGTTAGAAATTGCGCCAGATCACAAGCTTTACCAAATCTTAATGGCTGTGGAGCTACGTTACCTACTTACTGATGTCCATTTCATATACCTTTGGGAAGCTTACTGTCTTCCCGTTACAATGAGGTATACTTTACAGCTATTAAATGGAGCATTATGTGTGTAGTGAATGTCAAACAAGGTCACGAGAAATTATGCTTTCCAGTGGTATATGACATGGCCATGAATATGTAGGTGACGTAGATATACGCAACCAATGAAATTGTTTAACGTTTGCGGAATAGCGCAATTTCTAACATTCATCAATTGACGGTGACCCTGTTTGAAGTTGCTTCACCTCACAGCGCCATGTCAAACCGCATTTTAACGGGGAGAAATTGTCCTTTCAAACAGTATATGACTTGTCCGTAGTAGTGAAATATAAACACAGTCAGTGTAACTTTATGATGTTCGCGGCATTGTAACCTTTCGAATATTCGTCATTTGATGGGTGACCTTGTTTGACCTTGTCGTCACTCTTATCATTCCTGGATACAGCACCATATCGTATACTGCCTTAAAGGTGCGACAATACGCTTTCCAGAAATATATGACATTTTCTGGTTAAATAAAATAGCTAGATAGCCATTGTAATTTAAAGTTTTCAGAAGCGCCCAATTTCTAAAATTGATCGTTTGATGGTGACCTTGTTTGACATCGGATTCACGCTTGCCGCTTGGCAACTCTACGACAGGCCGGGGAGATGTAGGGCTTTCCAATAATATAACATTTGGGTGTGTGTAGGGGGACATTTAAACTCCTAAAATAAAGCACTTTTGGGGATTTGCCGCTCGCCTAAACATGCAGGAAACGCACAAGGAAACCAGAAAGTGCAGTAATTTCTTACGCAACAGCAAAATGGTATGTCCTTTGATTTAATGAAGCAAATTCGTCTTCGATTCAGATATAATAATAATAATTGTAATAATATTACACTTTTATATCGCCCATATCCACACGAATCTGTGCTCAGAGGCGCAACGTACATTAATTATAAGGCAAAATCGTGAATGTGGGCACACGCAAGAGTCATCATTAGAGCACGGGACATATAGGGTGGGAATGTGGTTTCGAACAAATTGCCTTTTGTGAAACTTAACAAACTCACCTTACGAAAAGAATCCCTTTTCCAAAATATTTTAATAAATAAAATCACAAATCGTTTTCAAAAGGAAATATCTAACATAATATATACATGAAACATTTCACTGCCCCGCAGCTTTGATGACATCTCAGATAGAGGCAATTGCGAAACTGTGCGCGCAAGCCCTGTCGTGACATTTCCAGTCACCTACAGAACAGTAGTCTAGGTAGTGGAGATATCGCAACTACCAATGTCACGCATTCAGATAGTGTGAATATATCCATTTTATATATTGAATCAATTGTCCAGGAATTGGATGGCAGGAAGACACGTGGATTACATAACATACGCTGACCACTTAAAGCACTGCAGTAGGTACGGTAGGTGACGTGTTCGTATATGTAAGCCTACGTGACTGTCCGTATATATGGATTATTTACTAACTGACCCGATGCTATCACTTGCATCCGTTTTGGTAATCAAAGAAAAATGTGATAAAATAAATAGTACCGACAATCATATGCCTACGGCATTAATAGGAACTGTACGTAAAATTATAGAAACAATTATTTTACTTATACTGTATGATGAAAATCAATATTAACTAGCAGTAATCAATTTGGATTCAAGCGTAAGCGCGGTATTGACATGTGTATGTATGACGCCGTTGAGGAAATTATTGATCAATATAGATGTTTAACTGGTATCATATGTAGGTGCTTCTTTTATGTGTCAAGAGGTTTCGAGAGAATAAGTCGCACCATGCGAATGAATCCGAGAAACTCATGGTGAATCGCCTGTTTAATAATAATAATAATACGTTTTATTTTCCAACATAACGATAATATATATATATATATATACAATGTTTGTGGCACATAAATACGTATTGTGTTAGAAAAAGGGGTATACTGAATAAAGTTCTTATAGTTGTATACCTCTGAACAAGTTTCTTAAATATTACATAGTATACAATTTAGTTTGTGACAGTACAGCATAATCTTCATATCTATTTTTGATATGGAATATAGCACGGATACCCGGTAAGTGAAGACAAGCACTGGCATTATTAGTGTATAAATTAATATTAAGCATTCAAATACAGTACATTATAATACAATCATACATTCATCAGGACATTTCCCTAGCCATTTGTCTAGGACGAAAATGCATATGTAAGTTTAGTGCGCAATTTGTTGAAAGTTTTTATCATAAATATCTTTTGAACATTTCAGTTTTTAATTTGTTAACGCATGCATAAAAGGGTTGGCATCGTTGTTGTACGGGCTGGTAGTGAATTCCAGCACTTTACACCATAAATTGATAAGCATCATGATTTAATATTTGTTCGGATACTTTGAAGTATATATTGTCATGGGCCTCGAGAAGAACGTAAATTAGTTTGCTTCACAAAGAGGCACTGAACGTTGATTGGTACTGGCATATTATTGTATGTCTTATACATTATTGAACACAATTTCACATCTACTAAGTCTTTAATTTAAGTATTCTACACCTATAAAATAATGGGTTTGTGTGATGTAGTCTACCAACACCACATATCAGTCTGACCACCTTTTTCTGTACCGCTGTAATACAGTGTACATTAGTAATACATGCATTTCACCAAATTTCACAGCAGTAACACAGTATTGGTAAGAACAGTGAGTAATATAGGGTAAATACGTTTGTGGTTCTTAGGACATGACTTGCTCTGTAAATCACACCGTTTATTCTAGACAGGTTTGTCTTGACATCATTTATGTGATCTTTCCAAGTCAACTTTTCATCAATCAGAACTCCAAGGAATTTGGTCTTACTGACTCTAGTAATTTGGTTATTGTGAATGTTTATATCCATATCACAATTTATTCTGCGGTTGCCAAAGACTATATACTTTGTTTTTGATACATTCAATGACAATTTGTTCACACTGAACCATGTGTACAGTTTCTCAAGTTCACAGTTGACTACACTTATAAGGCCATGTACATATGTATCTGAATACAAAATATTGGTGTCGTCTGCAAATAGAACAGTTGTGATACATTACAAATATCATTAATATACAGGATAAATAGTTTAGGTCCTAGCACTGAACCTTGCGGTACACCGCATGAGACATTTATTAAATCACCTATTTTGACAAGTTGCTTTCTGTCACACAGATATCTCTTGATCCATTTCTCTGCCACACCACGAACACCATATTAATTGAGTTTTCCGATTAGTACAGCATGGTTTACTGTATCAAAAGTTTTTTTTAAGTCGATGAAGACACCCAGTGTATATTTCTTTCTATCCAGTGATGCACTAATTTCTTCCACCAACTCAAGCAGTGCATGTGAGGTAGACATTGAGGAACGAACTGTTTGATAGGACATTGTTTTTATGAATAAATTGTTCTAGTCTTTTATTATAGAGCTTTTTAAGTATTTTGGAGAACTGACACAGTAGAGATATTGGTCTATAGTTATTGAAATATGCTTTTGAACCTTTTTTAAATATGGAGATAATTGTTGATACTTTCATGCTAGATGAAAAAATTCCACTTTCAAAGGACATGTTAAATATTGCTGTCGGTGGTTTAGTAATAGTTCGTTTGGTTTTCTTAACAACATTCATACTTATGCCATTAATATCTGTTGATTTTTTGTTTTTACAGGTTCTGACAATGCCAGTGATTTCTTCTTCATTGATTGGGCTCAAGAACATGCTAGCTATATATTTCTGTTCTCGAGATAATCATGAATTGAGGTGCCATTTAATATAGATCTATTTTTGCAGCTAATTCTTGACCAACATTTGCGAAGAAGATATTGAACCCATTTGCTATGTCGTTCTTATTAGTACATTTTTACCACCCGTTTCAAAACAATCAGGGTAAGAAGATTCACTCCGTTGTTTATTTATTATTGTGTTCAATATATTCCATGTTTCTTTACTGCTTTGTTTTTGGTCTTCTAACAGTTTCCTGTAGTATGTTTTTTCTGCATTTCTTAGAATTGTGGTTAACTTATTTTTATATTTTTTTGTAACAGTGTTCCTCTTCATTTGATCTACTTTTCAGAAATCTTGTATACAATTAGTTTTTCTTGTGGCAAGCATTTGCCGGATGTGCATGGCTAACTGGCTCGGACAGTAAATTCATTGCATTCAAATAAGACAATGCTTACTACATGAGATTACTTGCCATCGGACGTGATTTATGTCACTGTTCAGGTTGATCATCACCATCATCATAATTTTTGTGCAGCCGTAGTGTCCAGCATTTGAGCGAAGGCCTCAGCATGTCATATCCAGATCTGCCCGTCTTGCGCTATCTTCTGCCATATGGTGCCTTTCCAATACTCGTCAGTCCACCGCCTCGCCGGTCTTCTCTAAATCGTTTCCCTTCGTAAGGTATCAAGGTGGTGATACATGATGTCCATCGGTTACCTTGTAGCCTACTGATATGCCCTGCCCATGTCCATTTCTGTCTTCTGATTTGTTTGATCACGTGAATGACATTTGTCTTCTCTCTTACCCAGATGTTTGTTTTTCTCTCCCGACATGTGACATTTAACATACTTTTTTCCATCTTTGTTTGTGCGGCTGGTAGCTTTTTCTTTGCCCGGTTGGTGAGTGTCCATGTTTCCGCGCCGCATGCCATCACTGGAAGTACGCATGAGTTGTAGATTTCAAGCAGGTTCCAAAGTTACCCTTGAAGATGTCGCGGTGTTTGGCGAATGCTGTCCAACCGGCCGTGATTCTTCTTTGAATATCCTTGTCTTGTTTTTTGTTTCTGATGCTGTCTCGCTGTCCCAGGTTCATGTAGTTTTCATCGTTCTCTATCTGCGTGGTGTTGATATGTGTTTGTGTGTCGTTTTCTAACATAACTTTTGTCTTCGAAATGTTCATCTTCAGATCTTATTTTCAATTTTTATCAGCTAGCTCCTGCAGCATTGTTTGTAGTTCGTGCGGTGTAGTAGCGCATATGAGTATGTCGTCGGCGAAGCGAAGATGACTGAGATATTCTCCGACTATCCTCAAACCTCTGGTTTCCCAGATCAGTCTTCGGCAGTGGTGGCATGTAACGAAGTACAAATACTTCGTTACAATACTTAAGTGGTTTTTCATGTAATCGGCATGTAACGAAGTACAATTTTAATGAAATACTTTTACATGTAACGAAGTAGTTTTTATCAAAAGTAACATTACTTTTTATTCGTTACTTTCGTGTACTTCGCGAAATATTGTTGTCACAATATTTCCGTGTCTAGTCGCCAGGGGATCCTACCGCCGATTCACCGGCCAGGTCGTAATCGTATTTGCATACAAACCTTGCTTTGACTTAGCGCGTCAACGCTGACCTCTATAAATAAGAGATAACCGAGCGGAAAGTCGTTTAGATTGATTTTTGTGTTATGGATGTTACTATTATATTGCTTGTTACTACTATATTGCGTCTTAGTGCACTTTTAATGTTCAAAGAGCGACCCGGTTTCCATCAACATACGCTGCTATATCGCTCACTGCGGTAATGCACGGCCGCAGCGGCGCAGACTGGCGCAAACCGGACCGTTTTCTTGGCCACACAAGTTCGCTAAGACGCATTTAGGCAAAAATGTAGTTCTATCGACGACATTGAGGTGGGCCGGATTACAGCACTTTGATCGGTCATCAGGACTGGGTTTTGCGCCACATAAGTTATAATCTATTTCTGTCATGAAAAATAAACCAGATGATCAAAATGATTTGCCAGTAGGGTAATTCCAACTCACTCGTTTCTAGTTCAGATAGGTGCACATAATCTTCTTGTGGAAAGACCGGTTTTGATTTTGTCGAGAAATACTCTTTTGTGTCAAATAATATTTGTGTTTGAATGGATCAAAACGAGCATCTCCCTCGAACCTTGCGGGGGAGACGGTGCGCTTTGCTTTGATGCTAACCCTGTCATCCGGTATATTAGATAAACGACTGTCTGTATGGTACGTATCATGGTCTACTCGCTGGGTCATGTTTCCGTAAAATCACGGACTGCTATTGGTATAGGAGCAAAGAACCAAAGGCGTTCGGTCAATAGCATATGCGTTTGCCGTTTGTGCATGGTTAATCACTAAAGCCTTGTTTTCATGGGTCAATATAAATATCCTATTTTTGAAACGCGTTTATCTCGATATCACTAGGTTCGCCATTCAGGAGTGGTTCACTGGGCCCCATTGAAAACATTGCGCCAGATGCATCCACTGATCTCTATAAATAATAATTTTATAAATATTATTTATAGAACTCGGCGTATGAATCCACTTGGCGTCGTGCCGCGTGCAACTGCGGTGCCATGCGACGTCTGTGGCAGGCGATATCAAACAACCTTGATCTTCCGGCATTGTGACAGCACTGTCACGTCGGATGCCGTGTCGTGGCGATGGTATCACCTCGCGTAGTCGCCCCGTGATTCGTGTCATGTTGGCTTTCATATCATTTATGAATGCGTTATTACCGTAGACGCGTGAACAGGGGGGCAGCTTCCCCTGGAATTTCTCTGTGGGGCAGACGTATGGTTCTGCCCCTCCCATTAAATGTGAGCGTGAGTGTTTGTTTTTGTGGCGAGCGTCAATGGACATGTAAATATTATTAAACGATTAATGTGTAATTTTGTAGACTGTGAAAGGTGTGTGCAATTGGAGGGTAGACATATTGTTTTCTGCCTCCCCAGTAATAGGCGGCGTGGTGGCAAACTTTTTGAAAACACCCCCTCCCCCTTCTTCGGATGTCAAATAATTTCAGGGGAGACAGCGGAGAGAAGGTGGAGAAGATAAATTGACAGTAGCGGCGCGACATAACAACGTATTTTTTTAATAGCACTCCCCCCGTGTTTGTTCAGATGTCATGAGTTCACAACCAAGACAGCTGACGTTACTGCGAGGAAAAATTTCCAACAGCACACGCGTAAGGATGGATTAATCGGTTAACGTCTATCTAACATCTGATACGATGTCGCGCTTACGTTTATCCGGACGTTAAATAATATCCGGGTGACGTTTCTGCGCGTGCGCGTATCTAGAGGAATGCAATAAATGTAAGCGCGACAACGAACCCCATAGCCGGTAAAATTGTTAAGCCATAGAGAATTTTAAAACTTTTGAAGCGTTACTTTTCTTTCCAGGGGCCGTAAATAAATTCCTGAACGTTTGACTCCCGAAATACAAAGCAGTATCTCAGAAGAAACGTTAACATACACATACTCACACATACTCACACATACTCACACATACACACACATACACACACGCGCATGCGCGCGTATACGCTCGCCCACAAACACACACATACACACACACACACGGACACGGACACGCACACACACACACACACACACACACACACACACACACACACACACACACACACACACACACACACACACACACACACACACACACACACACACACACACACACACACACACACACACACACAAGTAAGGTTAAATGTCAATTCAAACGCCAACATAATTTGGCTTGTCTGACATAATTTTCGCCGGCCCGCATATTTGCCCTAGCGTCTGTCAATGTTAAGACCAGCCAGACGTGATGTCTTGACCTTCGGCAAAGTGACAGGGACGGCGTAGTCCAATGGGACCCTTGTGACACATTCACAATACAAAGCAAACCACGATATTTGTTAGACATATCGTCTGATTGATTGCGCATGCAAATTCAATGTGAAGTGTTATTTCTGACGCGAAATGATAACTGCCATGGTCAATGTTCTATCTAGGCCTACTCTACGAAACAATACAAGGGCCCACTCGATTTTAAAACGCTTCTGACGAAAGCAAAAACCTTCAGCGTAGGCCTTTGTCGTGTAGCGAACGGTAAAATGTAGACAATGAATTAAATCAAGCACAGTATACATATTATAAAACACAATGAAACTGTTATGGTAATTATTATTGTCACTTAATCAAATCCGCATTATTACTTGACGATTTTTAAGTTGACATGTGGAAATCCAATACATTCGTCATTATGACACCGATATTCAAACAATGACTCGTGTTGATTATTACATCGCATCATTGCGTGAAACTTATCAAACTTATCAATATGACAATTACGAAATTCTGGAAGATTCAAACTGTCGACAAAACAAACAAAAAACACTCTCTCTTTAGTTACAACTTTGTCTTTTCATACTTTTGTTTCCTTACATATGTACCGCTTTAACTTATACTTTGAGGCAAATGCAATAAAAACATATAATCGTATTCGCATGCTGGTTTGAAATGTTGCGGAATTCTTATTTCAAGAGGAAATCCTTTTTATACACGAGAGAGATACTAAGTTGGAAACAATGACATTTCCACGATGTTGTGTAAGTCTAGATTCAAACTACAAAACTGATGTCCTAAGTGGGACAAAGCAAGAAATAACTGTTGTCGTAGCGTATTTAAACGAAGAATGATGAATGTTACATGAAACAAAACAAAGGCGTTTCCAACTTCTTCATTCCCTAGTTCCCTTGCTGGCTCGGTTCAAACCACGTGATCTGTTGCGCTCTTTTCATGAGAGTTCTCAGCCTATCACGACCCTGTACCATTCTCTTCCAGTCTCTTGTCTTCTCTTCTGCTGTTTCCAGATATAATCTTAATACTAACTGTCCATCTTAATGTTGTTCTTCTCCTTCTCCTTCTGCACCACCCTCTAGGCAAACCTAACAGGTGTTACACGTTATACACTACTTTGTCGACTAATGTGGTTGTTTATCTGCACGACGAACTGTTAATGTTAATGTTACCGATATTGCTAGACGTCAGATAATATGAAAACTGATAACGTTGCAATCCACGTTAACTACTCACTAATTGCAAACACATGCACAACCGAATGCGGTGTTTCGTGAGGACAAAAGCAAAGTAATGTCTTCGAAATTATTAACTGTCTAATGAAGTTAGTAACTAGCATTGTTCACACAGTTGAAGATTTAATGTTGTATTCACAAACTATTAAATCCTATTTCATTCTATTAATTTTCTCAACACTGTGTCGAAAAACATGTTTTGCAATGTAAGAAAGTAAAGGTAAATTCTTACATAGCAGTAGAATTAGTAAAAGCGCTTCACATTAGCATTATTATTATTGCCATGTTAGTACGGATTTGCTTGGTATGTAATAATCGTGATAATTTATCTCTATATTCATCGTAAGCATAAATTTAAATAACAAATATATATATATATATACATATATATATGTATATATATATATATATTTGTTATTTAAATTTATGCTTACGATGAATATAGAGATAAATTATCACGATTATTACATACCAAGCAAATCCGTACTAACATGGCAATAATAATAATGCTAATGTGAAGCGCTTTTACTAATTCTACTGCTATGTAAGAATTTACCTTTACTTTCTTACATTGCAAAACATGTTTTTCGACACAGTGTTGAGAAAATTAATAGAATGAAATAGGATTTAATAGTTTGTGAATACAACATTAAATCTTCAACTGTGTGAACAATGCTAGTTACTAACTTCATTAGACAGTTAATAATTTCGAAATAAGAACGATTTTGGCGGCGTAGAATATGTATATATATATATATATTATATATATATATGTATATATATATATATATAATATATATATATATATATACATATTCTACGCCGCCAAAATCGTTCTTATTTTCTTTTGGGGGGGCATAGCTTCTCGGTTGGATTATTTACGATCAATCGCATCTATGTCCGGCTGCTCGCCCTAATAATCATTTCGGTGATTATGGTAGCGTGAAGGAATATAATATTAATATATTGTACCACGGGAGGACATATCATGTAAGACATCCATATCAATTGTATGCTTGGTTAGTTCTACCATGCAGGAATATATGGCCTAGTTCATTCTTAAAATGAAATAAATTATTGTTTACCAGACATACAGTACGATCGACGATGATATATATATATATATATATATATACATATATCATGATATATATATATACATGACATTTCTTTCGTTTGCATATACACAACACATTATATATACTGATGAGGTACTCAGCTACAAAGCTGCGTTAACAGGAGACAACAATATTCGAAAAGACAGCATAGTGTATATATATATATATGTATATATATATATATATATATATACATATATATGTATATATATATATATATATATATACATATACATATATATATATATATATATATATGATGGGGGAGAATACAACGAGACGACACGTTTATGATTCACTATGCTGTCTTTTCGAATATTGTTATCTCCAGTTAACGCAGCTTTCTAGTTGTGTACCTCATCAGTAGAGATAATTGTGTTGTGTATATGCAGGCGAAATGTCATCACACAATAATTATAGCGTGGCTGAATGCTTCCAAAATACGTCAAGTTGTGTTGCACCAGCACAAGGGTGAAGAGTAAAGCGCTTTGGTCGGTCATAAGGACAGGGGTTCGCGCCACATAAGTTATAGTCTATATATATTTCTGTCATGGACAATAAACCAGATGATCAAAATGATTTGCCAGTAGAGTAATGTCAAATCACTCGTTTCTAGGTCAGATAGGTCAACATAATCTTGTTGTGCAAAGACCCGTTTTGATTTTGCCGATAAATATTTTTCTTGTTTCAAATAATCTTTATGTTTGAACGGATTCACCGTGCCGAAACGAATCCGATCAAAACGAGCATCTCCCTCGAACCTTGTGGGGGAGACGGTGCGCCTCGCGTTGATGCTAACCTGGTCACCCGGTGTATTAGATTTAAACGACTGTCTGTAAGGTACGTAATACTACGTAACATGGCATACTCGCTGGGTCATGTTTCCGAAAAATCACGGACTGCTATTGGTATAGGAACAAAGAATCAAAGGCGATCGGTCAATAGTGTATCCGTTTGCCGTTTGTGCATGATTAATCACTAAAGTCTTGTTTACATGGGTCAATGTTAATATCCTATTTTTGAAACGAGTTCATCTCGTTGCCACTGGGTGGGTCAATCAGGAGCGGTTCACTGTGCCCCGTTGAACACATTTCGCCAGGTGCAACCACTGATCTCTAAAAATAATAATTTTATAAATATTATTTATAGAGCTCGGCGTATGAATCCACTTAGCCTCGTGCCGCGTGCAACTGCGGTGCCATGCGACGTAAGTGGCAGGCGATATCAAACAACTTTGATCTTACGGCATTGTGACAACACTGCCATGTCGGATGCCATGTCGTGGCGATGGTATCACCTCGCGTAGTCGCCCGGTGATTCGTGTCATATTGATAATTGTCTTTCATATCATTTATGAATGCGTTATTACATTTCCGTCTTCTTGTTTTCGTTACAGAAACAAATCAGACTTGACACGTCACATACGGAATTCCCTAATACAAGAAGACAATGTGGATTTGTTCGATTTATTTTAAAGGAATACGGCCTGTGCATATTATTTTAATACTGATTTGTTTCAAATGAACGCTATTAAATCAAGCACAGTGTACATATTAAGTCGGTGCTTTTAAACTGTTACAGTAATTATTATTATCACCTAATCAAATCCGCATTGTTACTAGACACTTTTTAAGTTGGCATGCGAGAGAGAGAATGCCCCCTCTCCCCTCCCTCCCTCTCTCTTACACTCTCTCCCCCTCCTTCCCTCCCTCCCTCTCTCTTCATTTGTCCTCGTCTTCTTCCTTCCATCAATCCAACCGCGCCCTTTACATATTTTCTTTCTCTCTCTCTTCCTCCCTCTTTACGTCTGTCTATATTCCTCCTAAATATTTATTTCCTTCCTACACTTTCTCCACCTCAATTCTCCCTCACTTCCGCACTCGTGCCTTGCTCGACAACTCCGATGTTCAAACTATTCTCTATATCAGATTACTTACAGCCTTTTTCGCTGTATATATAGAACAATGGTTGCTGATCAGACGATGTCGTTCGTCCTGGCTAATAATCAGCTATAATTACGTTGACCATAACGTAAATTCATCGTAAACAGAAAGCCCCGATAACTACCGTTCTCAGTGCTTAGTGCTCCCAGGTCAGACATATGACACACACCAACCACGAAACGACGAGTGGACGAAGGTATATTAGTAGAAATGTCGTGACTTCGATACACGGAATGGTTGACGTAACACGGCCATCATGCACGGAACGACACCCAAGGGAGCTCGTATCAGTGCTACAGGCCTTTCGTTTATAACAGTACTCATGTTTTTTAACGGGACTGCACACTCTAACTTTATGTCCCGTCGTTGTCATCAGCGTAACGCGATGACTGAACTAATTACGCAATTGGTAAACCATATCAATGGCAGGCGGCGCGAAGGTTCGTAATGTCATGCCGAGAAATGTAACTGTGAAATAAAACGTCAGACAGCGTTATATGATACATATGCTACCAAGTGACAACACATACATGTATAATATATACATCATGCATATCTACATTGTTAATAGTAATAATCATTCAATATATATATATATATATATATTGAATGATTATTACTATTAACATTTAGATTAGTAATAATCATTCAATATATATATATATATATATTGAATGATTATTACTATTAACAGTAATAATATATATATATATAATCATTCAATATATATATATATATATATTGAATGATTATTACTATTAACAATGTAGATATGCATGATGTATATATTATACATGTATGTGTTGACACTTGGTAGCATATGTATCATAATATATATATGGGTTATGTATAGAGAGCATATCGTAATTGGTCTGCAATACGAGAACGTCTGAGACACTTCAGCTGTGTTCTGCCGATGTATCCTTGAATGCAGGACGCGTTCCTCATACGGCTCCTGCATGGATAGAAATTCAACTGCCTAGTGGCACTCCTTCTTCGACCTTGAGGTAGTGTACTATTAAAAGCAACACTTTAACCAAGCAAGTAAACCGGGAATTAGCGGTTTGCGTAAACTGTCCACGCCTCTTGAGCAAAATGCCAATTCCCATGCATGCTACAGAACGTCACAATACGCTCAAGAAGCAACCGAAGACACACTTGTTTAAACGTGATTTTTCATTCTAGTTACCAGATTTATGGCGCCGGAAAATGCTGTGAAATAATAATAATTACTGTGTGTTTACATTCTTCATTAAAGGGACGTCGTCTGTTCGTCTACCCGGAATTAGCGGGCATAGTAATTTCTAACTGGAAGTATGCGGTGTTGAACGTTGGAAAGTAAGAATCGTTGAACATCAAAGGGTGTAGCAGTTAACTCGGGCCGACTTGGCCATATTGCCAATAAAGCTTGTTTAGAAACTGAATGTTTTGTTTACTATTTGAACATGGTCGTGCCTTCAAATTGCGATCGTTGCTATAGGCATCCTAAACACAATTTGGCGGGCAGTATACCTTCAACATAGTTAGTTAGTCTTAAGAACATTACATTAATTGATACATGAAAAACTAGGAACAGACTACGTCCTTTTAATGAAAATATTCCGCTTGTCCAGTTTTAAATAGATAAAAAAAACAGCTGTTCTCTCTGACCATGAAACCCGATTTTGTGTCCTTCTTCCGTCCTCTGCTCCAGTTTTACAGCTGTCCCCATACTTCTATATCCCCCTAGTTTTCCACTCCCCTTTAAATCCTGTGAAATCTCACATCGCACAGTCCTCCAATCTCAGTCGTTGTCTTCTTCGTTTCCGTGTAAGCCCTCTATCCATAACAATGATAACGCAAACTATTGAAAATAAATACAGTAGAGCATCACCATTAAGGTCACAATAGGGATTTGGCAAAAGTGAGCTAAATAGTGAGGTGACCGTATTAGCGAAAATTAATTTATATACCTTCCTGTTACACAAATAATTTGGGACTGTCAAAGGGTGACCTTGATTGCGCAGTGGCTGTATTACTGATGTGACCGTAAGGCGAGGTTCCATACTGTACTTATTTGCTTAAACGTAAAAACAAACACTTGTTTCTTTCTACGACAAATTAATGTGTACGTTTCCTGGGGTAGTACCCGTTCACACTCTGTCCGTCAAAAACAATTGACAATTACGCTAACCACAAGTTGTAGCACCGACTTACTCCTCAAAAGGCACAATAACAGATCTATCCCATGCGTGGATTCAGTAAGCACCGCGTACTCCCGTGTACAACCAATTATCGATCATTTCGGCCGCAAGTCGTTTCTCGCCTTCAGAGTCGTGTCTTGTTATCTATCATATAGTACTGCTATCTTTCGCAACGACGCAATTATGTGAGTATCTTGTCAGAAGCACACGACAAGCGCAGTATCGCCATGTTCTCAAGCTCTCCGGGAACGATATTGTGAATGAATGTCATCTAATTTCTTTAAATATGTGTTTCTATCAAAATATTTTGATATTCAAGATAACACTTTGAAATTCCATGTCATTGTTTAACAGTCGTAATATAAATAAACTAATAAGAATGTGTAGATTTATCAATGTAATTTCAGTAATTTTAATACACGTTGCTTGTCTTCTGATTGTAGAATGTCATGTGTACATGTAAGTAATCTACCATAGTTTCATACACCATCGAATGGTACTGGAGAATAAATGTTTTGTCGTCTTGGATAATTAGGGGTCGGGTCAAAATCTGCGCATGCGTAAACATTTATCATAATTATACAATTGTATGATATGACGAGTGGCGACATTGTTCCAAACAGGCCACATATTCTTCGTTGAAATCTGTACTTTTGAGTTGAAATGCTGTACAAATCCCGTTAATTAACTTGAACATGGCATTTCTAATCCGATCGAATGTCGTCGTATATATCTACTACGTTAGTAACCGTACCTACACCAAATAGTATGCGCTGCCTTTTACTAGGTATCTGCTTTGCATTAAACGTGTTTGTTTCTCTATCATCGAATGATGATGTGAAATAAAGAAAGCAACAAGATCAACATCAAGAGAGGAGTACGACGGAGTGACACCATATCGCCCTAGCTGTTTACGTTAGCACTCGAAAGCATATTCCGAAGGCTGACCTGGGAAACCAGAGGCTTGAGGATAGACGGAGAATAACTCAGTCATCTTCGCTTCGCCGACGACATACTCATATGCGCTACTACACCTACACCACAAGAACTACAAAAATGCTGCAGGAGCTAGCTGATGAAAGTGGAAAATAAGATCTGAAGATGAACATTTCGAAGACAAAAGTTATGTTAGAAAACGACACACAAACACATATCAACACCACGCAGATAGAGAACGTTGAAAACTACATCAACCAGGGACAGCGAGACAGCATCAGAAACAAAAACCAAGACAAGGATATTCAAAGAAGAATCACGGCCGGTTGGACAGCATTCGTAAAACACCGCGACCTCTTCAAGGGTAACTCTGGAACCTGCTTGAAGAGACAAGTCTACAACTCATGCGTACTTTCAGTGATGACGTAAGGCGCGGAAACTTTGCCACTCACCAACCAGGCAATGAAAAAGCTAGCAGTCGCACAGACAAAGATTGAAAGAAGTTAAACATCACATGTCGGAAGAACAAAAACATCTGGGTAAGAGAGAAGACAAAGGTCATATAACAAATCAGTAGACAGAAGTGGACCTGGGCAGGGCATATCAGTAGGCTACGAGATAACCGATGGACATCATGTATCACCACCTGGAGACCTTACGAAGGGAAACGATCTAGAGAAGACCGGCGATATAGGAAAGGCACCATCTGGCAGAAGATAGCGCAAGACAGACAGATCTGGAAACGACATGCTGAGGCTTTCGCCCAAACGCGGGGCATTACATCTGCACAAAAATATGATGATGATGATCAATCTTAACAGTGACATCAACCAGGTCCGATGGTTAGCAGTCGCATGTAGTAATATTGTTTGATTTGAATACAGTGATTTACTGTCCCAGCCAGGTAGCCACATCCGGTAAACATTTACGTTTCACCATGAGTTTCTCGGATTCATTCGCATGGTGCAACTTAAACTTTCGAAACCTCTTGAAACATAAAAGAAGCACATACATATGATACCAATTAAACATCTATATTGATCAATCATTTCCTCAACGGCATCATACATTCACATGTTACTACCGCGCGTACGTTTGAATTCAAATTGGTTACTGCTAGTTAATATTGATTTTCATCATACAGTATACATAAAATAATTGTTATACGGACAGTGACGCAAATCACATAGGCCTATATATACGAAAACGTCACCCCGTACCAACTACAGTGCTTTAAGTGGTCAGCGTATGTTATCTAAACCACGTGTCTTGCTGCCATCCCAATCCCGGACAATTGTTTCAATATCTATATTGGAACACTTATCTGAATGCGTGACATTGGTAGCGATATCTCCACTACCTGCATAACTGTTCTGTACATGTACATGAGATGTCATCAAAGCTGCGAGGCAGTGAAATGTTGCATTTATATAATATGTTATATCTTTCCTTTCGAAAATTATTTGAGATTTGATTTATTAAAATATTTGGTAAAGGGATTCTATTCGTAAGATAATTTCGTTAAGTTTCACAAAAGGCAGATATTTGTTCGAAATCACATTCCCACCCTATACAGTCCCGTGCTCTAATGATGACTCTTGCGTGTGCCCATATTCACGATTTTGCCTTATGATCCTTGTATATTGCGCCTCTGAGCACAGATTCGTGTTGATGTAAGCGATATAAAAGTGTAATATTATTACAGTTATTATTACTATATCTGAATCGAACAAGAATTTGCTTCATTAAATCAAACGACAGACCATTTGCTGTTGCGTAAGAAATTACATCACTTTCTAGTAGTTCTTGTACGTTTCCTGCATGTGCATACACAGCCCGTTTAGCAGATGTTACTCACTCTGACATTATATTTTAAAGACCTTGGTTATCAATAAAGTGATTATAAAATCCATTAATAGCATTCCTGTTCAGGAACAAGAAACAAATAAGCGCTTCAGCTAGAACAGGTATATTTTGCAAAATTATATCTCCAAGCCAATGCGTATGCGTGTGCGTGATGTGCATGCGTGTGTGTGCACGTGAGTATGTGATGTGCGTTCAAACAAAATTAATGATTATTGTTCAGTCAACTGTATCAATGAGTACGCAGCTACAGACACTTTTACGTATTCTAATTACCCAGTAGATGTACGTTAGATTGCAGCAGGCCAAGTAAATAAAGATGCCCAAATGTCCGCCGGCAACTCGTTCCCCAGTCACAGCGCTGCCGCACGAAGTACCGAGTCGCCGAAACATATCTTCGTCGGTCAATCCTGTTCTTGTTTCTGTCAACCAATTTGAAGATAAATAAAACAAAAGATTAATTTTTTTCGGGGTGATATATTATAGTCGTCTTTTGTTCGATTCTTATGGAGTATTTTCATGAAGAGTAAACCGTCTTGCATTAGATCTAATACTTATTTTGTGTTGGTCGAATGGAGATACCGACTTAGCCACTTGTGCTTAATAACCTTGTCGTTATACAACGAAGGTACATTTTATGTTCACATATTCCTTGAACAGTATTTTAAGATGTTTGTCTACATGGAACGCGTTCCCACAAACAAATATGGCGATACCGTTGTCAGGGATGTTGTCACGTTGATGACGTTCCTCTGAACGTAATTTATTGTATCTATATGTTTTTGTAAAGTTGTCGGAAACGCAGGACGTCGCTATATTTGTTATATTATGTTTGTTTTTAATTTGACTGGCCGATGCACTCACAGCGCCGTATAGTTACCAGTACATATAACGATTTCCTGAAAATCATCGCCTAATTTTAATATAAAACAAACCCTGTAGATATGTTTTGGCGATCGAAACCTTGCAGTCACATGATTTGTGAATCCCTAACAGATAACTGATGCCTTGCCATGGACATATTTTTGTTTGCAAAAGCTTTACGATCTTGTACAAAAAGCGAGATGATTACCTCACCCGTGGCAGATGCACTCTTAACGCGACCGGAAGTGAACCTCTCCTTGGAGAGTGCATAAGACTGTTCCGGCGTCTTATGGGTATTTCAAGAACTTCCTGCACGGAATAAAATGCTTGGCATCCATTATTATGTTTTTAGAAGTCACCACGGTCTTGTGTTTTGCGTTGCATGGTAAGTGGGCAACGATATGATTGCATGATCGCCTATGCCAGCGGTTTTTATCCCCTGGGTCGTGAAGCCATTTTGAATGGGTGGCCAAGAGTCTCCTATAACTGACCGAATTTTCCTTTTGTCCCGGTTCTGTGGTTGCCCACACCGCCACGGTATCTGATGTTCGCGAAACGAGCAGTTGATTCCATTTGATTATTGCATACATTTAAAATCCTGTTTTACTGAAATATACTGAATAAATTACACAGCAATTTAATGCCATCTTAACTAACTTAACACCTAACTATCTGATTGTTAGCTTCTTTACTAGCACTGATAGGAAGTAAGGTAATTTAATAATCCTCTATGGAAATCTTACGATCTTCCGGACTATGTCTGCAATCCTTGATCTACTGCGGTAGACGAGAATATAGAGCCTCGTGCTGCAGTCGTGGGGGGTGGCATGGAAAATAGGGAACCGCCCTACTGCCGGAAGATTTTTCAAATATAGAGTATATTTACTTATCATGAGGCACCTGAAATGTTGGTTATACTGTATAATTGGATTGAAAATTTGGTAATTACTTTTTAAACCTTGCCATATCGGTCTGAAGGAAGATTTTAGCACTAAAACGGTAGGCCGTGAGATTATCAAAACAATTAAGTAAAAGGGTATGTTCTACAGCCAAAGCGGGTTGGCACAACTGTAAAATACACAAGGGATTTCCCTTTCCTACGTCGATATACCAAAGAACGGCGTTGATTTGCTTATTCAGATATGTTCAGTAAGTAACTTAAAGCACATGTTTTCATTTATCATTAATTTTATTCATGTTATGTCTATTTAGTTTTGATTATACATTTTATAATTATTTATTTTTTCAAGTTAACTGCTTGAAGGCATGGGTCGTCAAGCACGTTTCGCGACCAGAATTTGGGTCCCAGCAAAAAAGTTAAGAACCGCTGACGTATGCTATATAAAAGGAAGCCAATCTCTTTGTCTATCCGGTATTAACGGGCGTAGTAATTTGTAACAGGAAGTCTGCTGTGTTGAACGTGGGGAAATGTACATCGAAGGGCATAGCAGTTAACTCAGCCCAACATGGCCTATTTCCAAGCAAGTTTGTTTTGGTACTGTGTTTTATTTACTATTTAAACATGCTCCCGTGATCGTATCTTCAAATTGCGACCGTTGTAAAGGGCTTACTAAACACAATTTGACAGCAGCATACCTTTAACATAGTTAGTATAGTGTTATGAACATTATGTTAATTAATGAAATGAAAAACTTGGAACATACATCCTCCTTTTAAATCCCTTAAAGATGTGCGCATAATATATAGCATACGCCGTGTTGGGAAACATTGAAGAAACAAGGCAATGGTTGTACACATTTCCCAATACAGACCCACTTGGGGAGGGCCCTTATGCGTTGAGTCAAGAGAACAGTCATTGACGAAACCGTGAAGAACCGTGAGGCTTGGTCAATATATCAATATTCTAAATCACTAACATTATTTTATTGATTTGGGGAATTTCGCATGGCATTTGGCATGGAATAATATTTACTTATTGTTTAACAGATGCAACAGATTATTTCGAATATAAAAAGTATACATAGAGCATGTTAACAAGTACATGGTAAACATGCATGTTATTACAGTGGCGACGGGTGAGCTGACCAAGAGACCAAGCAATGCTGCTAGTAAGGTTGGAGGTGCGGTTTCTTTCGCGTGCGGTGGAACGTATCTCCAATGGTTTGAATTTATAAAATCCCGAGAGAACGCAGGGGAAATCACCTATGGTTCTCATGGTTCGCCTCAACTGTGGAATGCAACTAAGTACAGCTTGAACAATGTGCCAGAGGGAAACTTTGAACTGACCATCAACTCAGTGCTTCTGTGGGACGGCGGCACGTACATGTGCAGCTACAGGCGATATGCCAACGTGTTCGCACGCGCCGAACTCATCGTGTTTGGTAAGCCACCTATTAATTTATCCATGACATCATATGTGTACAGTGGACCCTCACTAAAAGGTCACCCTCTGGGCAAAGGTGACCCGAATGGCCAGGTGACCTGAATGACGAGGTGACCTGAATGGCGAGGTGACCTTATTAGCGATATTATTTTTCCAATGCTTTACTGTTTCGGAAATTATTTGTGGGTACACCTGGTTGTTCTTAATTACGAGTTGGCCGTATTGCCGAGGTGACCGTAAAGCGAGGTTCCACGGTACATATTTCCGGTATTTAGTTGTCTTCCGAAAGCAGACGCATGCGTCATTTCACTCGGATAACGAATTCCGTCAGAAAGGAAAGCCCGTCACTGGACCTTTGTCAAACAGGCTACAAGTCGGGTTTCATTGACAAGACCCTGGATGAACGGTTGTCTACGATATTGTTTTATTACTTTTGACATGGAAGAGGACAAAGAAGATACATATCCGTTGTCTACCCTATTACACTCCTAGTTATTCCACACCAAAGTACATATGAAAACGTACGATCTAGATAGTATTCAATCAATCCAATCGCAGGAAGCAACGTCAACGGAAAGACTATATATATATACATATATATATATATATATAGATTATGGTTAAAAAAAATGGTCAAAAAATTTAATATCCATTTGCATCAGCACGAACTTCCAATCTGTGCCTCGACATATGTCGTTTTTATCAGTGCAATCCATATAGTTACACCCTCGCACGTAATTATGATCTGGTTTCTTGTTTTTTATATTTGTTTAATGTAACCTCTCCAGAATAGAATTTTCTCGAATACTGTTCGAACGCTTCGCATAGTTTTCATCGGGGAAATGATTTTTCTGATAGAAAACGTCAGCAAATTCACAAAACATTCATGGTTGAACTGTACACCCAAAATATTGCTGATTCAGCGCCCACCAAAAAACTGTTCCTTTGCCTGCGAGTGTTTGTGTGCATGAGGTTCATTTGAAATATTCCCCACTAGGACCGCATTGGTTTTTTCAACTGGTTTTGGTTGAACTACTGTATTTCTGTGTTATTGATACACTTATTCAATAATTTTGCTTCATGTTGGGGAAACCTTTGCTGAGAAATAAATTCAGAAATCTGTTATGGCAATGTTTATTTTCTGTTTTTTCTTACAGACGGATTATGTGGGACTCTGTTCAACCACCTTTTCCCTCTGTTCACCGTGTGCCCTTGAGGGTCGTTTTCATGATTGTGTTGATTTCATTCCACTCCAATGGAATCAAGTTCCACGTTCTGTCTTTTGGACGTGGGCTTACCAAGACCTATGGTAAAAAAAAAGGTCTATTACACCCATTGGCAGAGAGACAAGTCGACTGATCGGTCAATATCTCTCAGATCTTCACTCTATAGGTGACACACTCTCTGAAAGAGAAACCAGTCGTCTGACCGGTCAATTTCTCCTAATGCTTCGCATATCATTGGCCACTACGGCTGACACACTCTTTGTCAGAGAGATCAGTCGACGGACCGGTCAATCTCTCCTAGTGCCTCGCAGAGCATTGGACAGTATGGGTGATGCACTCTTTGTGTCCATTGACCTTTCTGACGGTCACACTGTCACAGGTCTTCAATCATTAGAGCCTGGGATTGTCGGTCAGGAGATTGATAGCCTTTCTCATCAGGATCCTAATGAATAGCCCAGTTTGTCTTGTCATTCTGGAGGGACGTCTACAGTTTTCCATCATGACATTATGCGACTCAACTAGAAAGTCGCAAATATGGAGAAAACTTCCAGGTCAATCCGAAGACGTATTCTGACATCACAACTCAGAGGATGTCTCCCCTCGGTTGTCTGTTACTGCAAAAGGTTCCGAGGTCTGAGTTACTTCTGGGATTTCCAGCCAATCTCTTCCACTAGTAGGAAGCAGGCTAGCCTTTTAGTAAAAACGTGTTATTGGTTGGGTCCTTAAAATACAAAATACCTGGCTGGAGACCTGTTATAGACCTCCTACGTAAAGTCTGGCAGTTCATGGCACTTCCTTTTGGACTATCGATCAGCCCTTTAGAGAAACTAGTCCCTTAGGGTAAGCTCTGACTGAGACCTCTCCAACGGCGACTACGGTCGCATTGGAACCAGGCTTATCACAGCATTCAGGTTTATATCGCTTTGAATCCAGAGTCCCATGTAGCTCTACTTTGGTGGACAAATATATCCAACCGGACGAATGAGGTCCCTATATGGACACCAGAGATAGATCTTTACCTGTTTCGGACAGCAGTATGTTAGGTTGGGGTGCCCACCTCGGGGATCTAACCGCTTCGGGGTTGTGGCTCCAGTCTCCATGCCTACCACGCATCAATGTTCTATAACTACGTGCGGTATGGCTGGATCTCCAGTCTTTTCTTCACACAGTATCCAACTTCAACGTGGCCATAATGTGCGAAAACATGTTGACAACTGCCTGCCTGAAAAATCAGGGGGAACCAAGTCGCAGGAAATGTGGGACTTAGCAGTTCAGATCTGGCTGTGGGCAGAGAGTCGAGGCATTGGCATGATTCCAAGACATATTCCAGACATATGAATGTCATGGTCGACTCTCTCAGCAGGGAAAATCAGATCCTGAAATCAGAATGGAGTCTGAATCAAACGGTAGTGAATAGAGTATTTCGATTCTGGGGAAGACCTCATGTAGATCTGTCTGCTTCAGACAGAATGCCAATTGACAATCTTCATGTCTCCCATTCCGGAGAAAGAAGCTTGGAAAGTAGACAATCTGATACAGTCATGGTCGAACCTGTACGCTTATGCATACCTCCGACCAGCATGATGAGACATTGCCTGAACAAAATTGTTGCAGACAAAGCTGAAGTGATGAGGCTGAGGTTTGGTGGCCATGAGTCAGAATGCACGATTTCTTCGCATTCCTTGATTTCGGGTGAGAATGTAAGTAGCGTGGTGCGTGTTAAATTCTGATATAATCTCGAACTTGCACGCCGGTAAAATATAATGGATCGTGTAACAACCATATTGTCACCCAAGACACGTCCAAGACACGTCAACGCCTGTGATTATGCTGCGTTCCAATGGGTTCGTGGTGATCGTAGTCGCCACTCGTGTTCACCACCAAGCCCATCAGCAGTGCATTCCGGTGATTGTACGTAGTGAGCATGCGTAGGTATTGTTGATATTAGTTACAAAACAAATTTTGTTTGTACGAGATAGTTGACCGAAATAAACATGGACTTTGTTAACGTTGTTGCGTAGCAGTCCTCGCATACTAAGTCTACATCTTTACAATTATGAAATCCATTACGATTATTAGCGAAATCAAATGGCAGCGCTAGAAAACGAGGCAAGAAACATTTATTATTGAACAAACTGTAATATCTCCCGCCCACACGTTCTTACTGTCACTGATACTTCATACGTTTTTGCAATACAGCCATTACTCGCATTAGCGAAATTATAAAGTGTAAATGTAATGAAAATTAAAAAAATAAACGCCAATGATAAAAAAATTAATACAAACGTTATTTGATATGTCAAGTTACTAAAACACTGACGTGCACAGGCTACAAAATATATATGTTGATATCAGATTAATTCTAGTTCCGCGTATTCAGTTGAAAGTTTAGGTCGGAATCCATATTGATGGTCAAGAAAAAGCTTAGAGTCTTTGAAGTAAGATAACAAGTGGTCAAAACTAATTTGTTCAAGTACTTTTGAAATAGCTGGTAGAAGAGATATGGGCCTATAATTATTGAATACTGTTGTTGAATACATTTGTTATAAATTTGAATTACCTTAGCAATTTTTAGTTTATCAGGGAATATTCCTGAGGTTAATACTTGATTTGTTAATAAAGTTAAACATTTGGTTAGATCAGGTTCAAGCATTTTAAACAGTTTGGTGGAGAGACCATCACATCCACAGCTACTTGTGTTGGGTAGATTAATTATTGTTCTCTTTATCTTCAAACAGTGCAATTTTATTTATATTTTCAAGCAGTGCAATTTCATGTTTTTTCATCCAGTTGCTGTTGAAAGTTTTTGAACGTTTGTCTCAATTCACGAATCTCTTTGGCGAGTTCATCCGGAAAGAGAACCTGTTTCATTTTTTTCAACACTGCTAAATCGTCGAGTGCTGCAATTGATCTTAGTGTTAACTGATTTTCTTGGTTGTCCTCGGCATTGCTTGATCTACGCAACTTCGGCATATTGTATGCCAACTTGCAAACGCAGTCATGCGGAACATAAGAAGAAACTTAACTGAGCTTAAACAGCACTCATATCACCAAGTCCTGATGATTACCTCAAAGCAGTGTATATAAATTCAATGTATCTGTCACCAGCCACACCACATAAGACAAAGGGTATTATTCAGAATTTTAAAAACTCAAATCCTGGATGGGATGGTATAAAACCTATTATTATCAAGCAGACCTTCTCAAAACTCCTTGAACCTTTAAGTTACATTGTAAACCTATCATTGCATCAACGATATGTTCTTGATCAACTAAAAATAGCTGATATAGTTCCCGTTGTTTTAAATGGCGATGCATCATTAATTAATCATTACAGGCCTATTTATGTTTGCCTGTATTTTCAAAGGTGTTCTAAAGATTAATATACAATACATTAATAAATTACATAATAAAACACAGCATATTGTCTTATTCTCAATTTACGAAAGGGTGTTCCACTGATAAGACTCTTTCATTGGTAATTGATAAAATTAGTAAGGCAATCGATAATAAAGAACATGTAATTGGGATATTGCTGGATATAACAAAATCCTTTGAAACCAACAAGATTTAACAAGATTGCCATCCATAAAACATAACTCTTGATGGCAAGTGGACAAGGAGGCCTTTTAGCTTATTGAGAGTCCAATACGTTTTATCTACGTGTATCCCACACTTTTAAAATATGTGTCAATTTTATTTTTAAACATATTCACGATACTAGCACCAACGCAATCAGGAGATAATATGTTCCATTCACGTACAGTCCTTTGCGAGAATGAGAACTTTCTTATATCTAATCTACACTGCTCCTTTACTAATCTTCATGTTCTCGGGTCTTCTATCTTTCTTAACTGACAAAAAGTATTTCTATCAATATTTTCATAACCATTCAATATTTTAAACACTTCTATATGACCTCCTCTCAATCTCCTGGTCTCCAGTGTTGTTAAACAACATTTGTAAGGCGTATTTCGTTACTAAGATCCCTCAGTTTTCGTATCATTTTAGTTGCTCTCCTCTGTAATCTTTCTAACATATGTATGTCCTTCCTGCGATATGGCATCCACGCTTCAATACAATATTCTAAATGAGGCCTAATTATTGTTTTGTACAGCGGTATTATTAGCTCTTTTTGCTTATACGTTATGTTTCGCCTAATTAATCCAAGGATTTGATTTCCCTTTGAAGCGGCAATACCGCACTGCTCTGAAACCTTCATATCAACACTAATGGTTAACCCTAAGTCCTTTTCTTTTACAGTAGTACTTAGTACAGAACCTCCCATTTATATTGAACATCTTCGTTATCATGTCCTGTGTGGAGGCATTTACATTTCCCAAAATTGAACAACATTTGCCATTTTTCAGACCATTTTTGCAACCTGTCAAGATCATCTTGTAAATGCTGTCTATCTCCATCATGTTTAATCCTTCTAAACAATTTTGTATCATCCGCAAATTTCATCACCTTGCTTGTTACACCATCGTCCGAATCGTTGATATATATTAAGAATATTATAGGTCCCAGTACTGATCCCTGTGGTACCCCATTCAAAACTGATTTCCAGTTTGAAGCCTCCCCATCAACTACTACCCGTTGTATTCTGTCAATTAGCCTTTTTTATCCAGTTAATTAAACCATTTTCTCTGCCAAGGGCAGTTTAAGCAGTAACCTTTGATGTGTCACTTTGTCGAAAGATTTCTGAAAATCTAAGTAGATGATATCTGCTGGTGATCCCTCGTTTACCCACTTAGTAATATCTTCAAAAAAACATAACATATTTGTTAAGCACGACCTCGCTTTTAGAAACCCATGTTGAGATGGGTTTAACAAGTTATGTTTAACAATCCACCATATGATCTTTAATTAGTCTTTCTAACAATTTGCAAAACACTGACGCTAAACTCACTGGTCTGTAGTTCTCTCACTTGTTTCTGGAACCTTTTTTAAATAACGGTATAATGTTTGCTTCTTTCCATTCTAAAGGAACCACTCCCTCTTCTAATGACAAGTTGAAAACTGTTGCAAGTGGTATGCTAATTTGTCCTACAATTTCCAATAGTAGTTTGGGCGGAATCCCATCCAATCCAGGTGATTTATTATCCTTCATAGCCCCAGTTTTCTTAGCTACCATTTCCTGGATTACAATTCACTGTCCTAAATAGCCTGATTCTGCCCCCTTGAACTTAGCCTCTGGCACTGGCAGTGAACTAACATCTTCCCTGGTAAACACTGACCTAAAATACTTTTTCAGGTCTTCTGCCATTACGAATCCCTCTGATATTATATTTCCAGCACTATCTTCTAGAGGACCGACCTGATCCTGAACCTTCTGTTTGCAAACATCATTTGTTTGTACTTAATTTTTTTAATAATAGGTATAACCGAATCATGGGCCACCATTGATATATCAGATGCCGAATTGGGACTAACAGGCTATGTAATGTTCAGGAAAGGTAGAATAGGAAGAAGGGGAGGTGGAGTTATTTTATATGTTAAAGAATGTATCCAGGCTTACGAAATAAAATTAGAAAGAGAAACATATTGCGAAGAAGCTGTTTGGTGTAACATAGTTACATGAAACTCAATGTTAACGGTGGGGTTAGTTTATCGAAGTTCAAACATAAGTGTAGAAGAGAATGAAAAACTACAAAACGCTATAAGGGAAGTTAGTAAATGGGACTGTATTATTATGGGAGATTTTAACCATGGTCATATACAATGGAAATCTCTACAGAGTACGGGGAATGAGGACCACAAGTTTTTAGTTTTAGTACAAGACAGTTTCCTTTCTCAACATGTGTTAGAGCCAACCAGGGGTGCGAATGTGTTAGATATAGTTTTGTCCTCACAGAATGAATTAGTTAATAACGTCAAATTATGCGAGCCACTGGGAAATAGTGATCACAACCAGATACGTTTTACCATCAAAGTATAATCAGAAAGAAATAATAAAAAGCAGTTCATGAGAAATGTCAACAAAGGAAGATATAAGGTAATGAGGAAATATTTAGCAAAGATAGACTGGAATAACACACTGAAGAATAAGTCAGCAACAGAATGCTGGAATATCTTAAAGAGTGAAATTAAGTGCATCTTCGATAAATTTGTTCCTTTAAAAAAACAAGGGCAACGGTCCAGAAAGAATTACTTATCGAAAGAAGCCATAAGAAAAAATAAGTACAAACAAACGATGTGGAAGTCATATAGACGTACTGAAAATATCGAAGACTACAACATTTATAATGAAGCACTAAACCAAATTCGAAATTCGAAGAGAAGCTATGAAAAAAATTTAGCTTGTAATATAAAACAAGACAGCAAGAGTTTTATGCATATGTTCGGAGCAAACAGAAAGTTCATGATAAGGTCGGTCCTCTAGAAGATAGTGCTGGAAATATAATATCAGAGGGATTCTTAATGGCAGAAGACCTGAATGAGTATTTTAGTTCAGTGTTTACCAGGGAAGACATTAGTACACTGCCAGTACCAGAGGCTAAGTGCAAGGGGGCAGAATCAGAATAGTTAGGACAGTTAATTGTAACCCTAGAAATAGTAGCTAAGAAAATAAGGTCTATGAAGGAAATAAATCACCTGGAGTGGATGGGATTCCGCCCAAACTACTATTGGAAATTGTAGAACAATTTAGCGTACCAAATTAGAAACTTTCATTTTTCATATCCAAGAATCATGTTAAATTACCTGGTAGAGGCTTTCGTTGACGTGACTTCATCAGTACCTATGACGCTGAATGACGTCATCGTACACGTGAGGCAGTTCGTAATTACCCTCGTCTCTGTTGATGGGTGTTTTGGTTTTTCTGATCCAGATGGCTTCTTTGATATGCCGAATTCTTCTGTTGGTTTCTTTGTCTACAATTTTCACTCCCTCCCAATCTATGATATGGTTTTCAGTTGTCGTATGGTCTGTAAGGGCGGATTTATTGATGGTAGACATCAATCTTTTTTTCCCGCTCCTTGTGTATTTCTAATTTTTCGTGTTGTCTACGTCCTTTCTGTGTTCCTCCAGTCTTGTTTTGAGTAGTCTTCCTGTCTCCCCAATGTATTCCCCACCACAATTCTTGCACGGTATTTGGTACACCAGTTCGCCCTGTTCTTCTAGTTGTATTTTGTCCTTGGGATGTACCAACAGGTGCCTGATGGTGGTGTGGGGACGCATGGCCGTTGCTACTCCATACTTTTTCAGTACTCGATGTACTCTCTCTGAGACCCCCTCTATGTATGGAATGACTACTTGGCTCCGATAGTTTTTGTCCTTAGTCTTTTTGTTGGTCTTTTTCCTCTTACTGCTATCTGTCACCTTTTTCAAGGCCCACGACGGATAGCCACATACTCTTAGAGCTCCTCTCAGGTGTTCCATCTCTTCTTTCTTGTCCCCCTCCTCCGAAGTTATTGTCTCACACCTGTTCATAAGGGTTCTGACAACTCCCAACTTCTGATGTTTGGGGTGGTGGGATGCAAAATTCAGGTATTGGTCAGTGTGCGTCTTCTTCCTGTACACTGTGGACTTCACACTGCCATCTTTCTTTCTGGTGAACTTTGCATCCAAGAAGGGCATGCTGTTGTTCTCTTCGTCTTCCCGCGTGAAAATGATGCTACCTGTGGGGTCTACAGTGTTCATGTGTTGTTGTAATTTCTTTGCCTTTCCTGTGTGTACCAGGCAAATTACATCGTCCACATATCGCTTCCAGTTTCTCGGTTGGCAATCGACTGGTGCTGTGGCTATGATTTTCTGCTCCAGGTCCTCCATGTACAGGTTCACAACAATAGGGGACACTGGACTGCCCATGGCTACCCCAAACTTCTGTTGGTAAATTTATCCTCCAAATCTGAAGTATGTCGTCTCCAAGACAAATTTCAACAACTCCATGATGTCGTCTACGTTTATATTTGTTCTCTTCTTTAGTGTCTTGTCATTCTCTAGTGTTTATCTGATGATTTTGCAAGCTTCTCTGATTGGGGTCTTCGTGAACAGTGACACAACGTCATATGACACAAATGATTCTCCTTCTTCCATTCTCAGCTTTGTCATTTCTTTCACCAATTCTTGTGAATTTTACGTATGGTGTTCTGTTTTTCCAACAAGTGGTTGTAGTATGTTGGCCAATTCTCTGGATACTCTGTATGCTATTGTCTGTGTGTAGTCGACGTCAACGAAAGCCTCTACCAGGTAATTTAACATGATTCTTGGATATGAAAAATGAAAGTTTCTAATTTGAAAACGAACTATCCTGAAGAATGTTCAGTAAATTTAGCGTACCGCTTGCTACAGTTTTCAATTTGTCATTAGAAGAGGGAGTGGTTCCTTTAGAATGGAAAGAAGCAAACATTATACCGTTATTTAAAAAAGGTTCCAGAAACAAGTCAGAGAACTACAGACCAGTGAGTTTAACGTCGGTGATTTGCAAATTATTAGAAAGAATAATTAAAGATCACGTGGTGGATTTTCTTGTTAAACATAACTTGATAAACTAATCTCAACATGGGTTTCTAAAAGCGAGGTCATGCTTAACAAATATGTTATGTTTTTTGGAAGACATCACTAATTGGGTAGACGAAGGATCACCAGTTGATACCATCTACATAAATTTTCAGAAAGCTTTCGACAAAGTGACACATCAAAGGTTACTGCTTAAACTAAAGGCCCATGGCAGGAAATGGTCTACTAAACTGGATAACAAAATGGCTGATTGACAGAAGACAACGGGTAGTAATTGATGGGGAGGCTTCAAACTGGAAATCTGTTTTGAGTGGGGTACCACAGGGATCAGTACTGGGACCTGTTTTATTCTTAATATATATCAACGATATGGACGATGATATAACAAGCAAGGTGTTGAAATGTGCTGATGATACACAATTGTTTAGAAGGATTATACGTGATGAAGATAGACAGCATTTACAAGATGATCTTGACAAATTGATAAAATGGTAGGGAAATCAAATCTTTGGATTAATTAGGCGAAAATTAACGTATAAGGAAAAAGAGCTAATAATACCGCTGTACAAAATAATAGTTAGGCTTCATTTAGAATATTGTATTTAAGCGTGGAGGCCTTATCGCAGGAAGGACATATATGCTAGAAAGAGTGCAGAGGAGAGCAACTAAAATGATACAAAAACTGAGGGATCTAAGTTACGAAATACGATCAGGAGATTGAGAGGAGATCAGATAGAAGTGTTTAAAATATTGAATGGTTATGAAAATATTGATAGAAATATTTGTTCTCAGTTAAGAAAGATAGAAGGACCAGAAGACATGAAGTTACATTAGTAAAGGAGCAGTGTAGATTAGATATAAGAAAGTTCTCATTCTCACAAAGGATTGTACATAATTGGAACATATTACCTCCTGATTGTGTTGGTGCTAGTAGCGTGAATATGTTTAAAAATTAAATCGACACATACATTAAAAGGGCGGGATACACGTAGATAAAAAGTATTGAACTCTCGATAAGCCAAAAGGCTTCCTTGTGCACCTGCCATCATGAGTTAATTTCTGGATGGCAATCTAGTTAAATCTTGTTAAATCTTTCAGTCACATGTTCTATCCTAGCTCCCCTTCGCTTAGTGTCTTATCTGTCTTTCTGTGACTAGAGTTGCCCATAAACACCCTCTCTCTTCTCAATCACTGCCTCAGAGTATTTAATAATCTTAACATATTATTGAGAAAATTATTACATTAGCAGAGGAAGTATACTCGAATGGATTCCTATATATTTCAGTAACAGACAACAACGAGTCAAATTTTATGGAACAAAACCTTCCCTTAAAACATAAAACGTGGTGTTCCGCAGGGTTCAATTCTGGGACCTTTATTCTTTCTTAAGTATATAAATGATTTATCTACTTTATCTGACACGACTTTTACCATTATGTTTGCTGACGGCGAGCGTCTTCATTCAAGGCAACAATAAAGATGAAATGGAAAACGAAGACCGGCGAGACTGTGGAGAGTCGAACTAGACGAGTTCTGGAAGGACACCATCTAACATAGGATATCGCAATACAGGCATATTTTAAAACGACATGCTGAGGAATTTACCCAACTACGGGACACTACGGCTGCACAATGATGATGATGATGATTATTATTATTATTATTATTATTATTATAAATGCTCCTAGTAGCACCCGTCTGGCCAAACCAAGAGTGCTTCACAGATCTCACAAACCTAGCCGTAGACTTTCCAGTAAAGCTTCTGCCTGTAAAAAGGTTACTCAAGCAAACATTCTCTCATCACTTCCACCCAAATCCTCAGATTCTATGTCTTTACGTTTGGAGATTATCTCAGGATTCAACTCTCAGAGAGGGTTTTCTCAGGAAGTGTCCACGGGAATATACGTAACACTGAGACAATGTATCCACTATCAAGGCCATACATCTTGTATTTCTCAAGTTATGATATCTAGAGGCATTAATAATGTCAGATGATAATGACCTTCATATATTGATTAGAAGCTTCTCAGGTGAGAGACCTATCTCCCATAGGGAAATTCCTAGGTGAGATCTTGCTGTCGTTTTGAAGCTTCCTTACGAACCTATCACTACTGCATCTTTGGCATATCTTACTAAGACGACAGCCGTTTTTGCTTACTCTCGCTACTGCCAAGCGCAGTAGTGAGATTCTTGCTTTCTCTGCTAATGTCAAGTTCAGTAGGACTCCAAGTTCCGCAACTTTGCCTTTTTTACCAGGTTACCTTGCTAAAACTCGGCTCCTGCTAGGTCTGAAACGTACTTTTCTCATGTCCTGACAGTGCGCTAAAATGTCATCTAGACAGGACAAAGGTGGGCAAGGATCGCACCAGATATCAAAGGCTCTTTGTAGCATTTAAAGCACGTCACTCAGGTGATATTTTAAAGCTACTGTGTCTGGTTGGGTCAAACATACCATCGAAAAGATATATGAGAATGTTCAGGAGTAGGGTATACCTCACCTCACATTTTCCAATTTTCAGGCCAGAGAGTTGAGGACACTTGCAACTACTCTGGCCTTCTCCCAACATCACTCTCTATCCCAGTTGATGCAAGCAGCTTCTTAGAGGAGTGGCGGAACGTTTGCTCAATTTTATTTAAGAGATTATCCCACTAACTTAGATGACATTACTTCACTTGGTCATGTTGTTGATGGACAAGTGGTGGTGTATATGGTCTGAGTATTCCTTCTAATTCCACAGTTACACCCTGCCTGTGGGTATTACTGGTGGTACACTCGTGACAACTTCCTCGGGGGCTCAGAGAGCACTACCTACCAAGGGTCTGAGTGAGGAGCGTAATTTACCAATCGTGG
>CM034541.1:49441274-49508774 GCA_020002185.1 Paraescarpia echinospica
CGCGGAGGCCTTCTTGGAGTTTTGCTGTACGTCATCATAGGAGCCGTTGTATAGCCGATTGTAGGGCCACGACGGTCGACTGGTACGAGAGGTACATTGATCGAACGCTTTCTTATGCTATGCTAACTTAACTCATGGTACATTTGGTTTCTCATAATCTGTGTCAATGCTGTAGGTTTGTAAGTGACGTTGCTCGTATACTCTAACTAAATTGTAAGAATTTATTTGCAGGATAATAAGCTACTCGTAAACACAATGAGGCAAACAGTAGTATTTTCTTATTTGATTGTACTGGGTGGAGGACCTCTCGGCACCTGTCCTTCAGTGCGTATAGATTGTGGTCATTCGGCAAGAGATCCCTATTTGTTATTTGTGTTTTTCTGTACAAACGCTGTGCATTATACTCGAGACCTTATGAACTGGAATACTAATAGGTGTTTACGTGTGACCACCGCCTATTCCCCTTATCGTCGTGCAACCTTAGGAATTACATACATGTAAAATGAATGTGTCGTTGGAGCAGTGCAACAATGTTATACCTGAAAGTAAGTGGTTTTATCCATCAGAATCCTTTAAATTCTGCAGGACTAGAGCATTAATGTCAACAAGCGACTTACCAAAGAACATATTGTACTGTTGATCATTTGTGCTTTGCCGTGTTTGTTATTGACACTGCCTTGTCTGTGATGCGAGTCAAAATGTACGCGCGCGCGCACACACACACACACACACACACACACACACACACACACTCACATACATACTCACCCACACTCACCCACACTCACCCACACTCACCCACACTCACCCACACTCACCCACACTCACCCACACTCACCCACACTCACCCACACTCACCCACACTCACCCACACTCACACACTCACACACTCACACACTCACACACTCACACACTCACACACTCATGCACTCACACACTCACAAACATACACAAACATACATACGTATGACTAAATGTTTCTTTCGTATGACGTTCCATGACCAATAACATGTCATTTGATATAGTTCCCCGACCGAGGCAGAAGATGACCAATCCCACGCAGCGACCCATGACGGCACCTATCAATAAATGGCTAACGCAATTCCAGTTACGTATAACTGCGGCGTGTAGAAGAAAAACTCGACTTGAAGGGATTAGAGGAAACCAATAACGTGTCTTATGGAAACACGACACATTGTACTGAGTTCGGTCACAGCCGTGGATCTTTTATTTCCAAGAATAAAACCAATGAACACTAAATAAGAATAGTGCAACGCCACAATAATATTGTAAACATGTATTGTGCATACACGATACACTCATGTGCGTCATATATACATTCTGCCATGAAATATCGTCAATGCACTATGTTGCCACAATATGCAGACAGTAGCGTTGAGGTATCTTGTCAGCACTTCATATTGTTATTGGATCCTCTCATCTCACTATGTTGGCATAGGATCTTGTCACCATACCATGTTGTCATGGGATCCAATCAGCTCACCATGTTGTCATGGGATCCTATCAACAAACCATATTTTCATGTGATCACGTCAGCCCATCATGGAGTTGTGTGATCATGTCAGCACACGACGTTATCCAGGGATCATGTCGGTCGCCCGCCACGTTAAGTCGACCAATCAGGTTAAATGTAGGCCCTATATGCTCAGTGGGTCATTCTTATTTGGTAGGCCCTATACGCTCAAAGAATGAACCAAATTGGATGTACACCCTACATGTTCCGATCAACCAGACAGATTCAGGTCGTACATGCTCGGTGGATCAACCAGACAGAATAAATGGTAGGGCTCTAATCCCTACACGCTCATTGGATCGACCACACAGACTATAGGTCATACATGCTCTGTGGATCAACCAGACAGAGTGTAGGCCATACATACTCAGTGGATCAACCAAAGTGAGTGCGCATGCTCCGTGATTATGACATAAGTGTCAGGTTCACACGGAATCATTATCGCCAAAACATTTAAATAAAGGCGGCAAGACATGCACAAGTACCCAAGGGGGCGTGCATGCGTGTGTGTACGTAGCAATGCTAATCCAATCTAGTCGTGCTAGATTCAAGTACGCACTTGTACACCGGAAGCAAATTTGTGGTGCACCAGCAGAAACAAACGACTGCGGCGCAAAACAAGAACAGCGCACCTTCAGAAACTAACACATCCTTATCTCGTAAGTTACGGCCAAATGCATCCCGTGCCTGAAATACTGAGTGTGCGGTTGTGGCGCTCCTGGTAGTTGAGATGGCACAGTCAATGCCAGACATGCATTCAGTGCACGGCTACACATTTTGAGACTCCTCAACAACTCGTTTCCGACGACGTTTGTTGGTTGCGTCAGACAGATAAGAACCTTTTGGTGGACGAGGATCTTATTGATTTCTGTTGTTTCCGGCTGGTCAAATAGCTTGATTGCTGCTCGACGAATACCGCCAGGTATTATGCTGCACACAGGGAGTTACCGTTTGACGCGGCTATTAGCGCGTCTTCCGATGACGTCATATTGTCGGCGATTAACCTGCAACTAAAAACGTATGTCATTACCAGTTAAAGGTCCCCTCACTTCGTTTTTATAGTCTTTTTCGTAATTATTTCGCGGAATATTGAATAGCTTAGTATACATTACAACTAGGTACCTAGTTTACACAAATTTGTAAATGATGTTTGGCCGGGTAATGTAAAAAATTCATTCAGCATGAACATTTTAAAATGTCCGGTTCTATGTACTGTAGTAAATGGGTATTCAAATGTTTGCAACTTTATCTAACAATTAAAGTAAGTTCTTTCGACGATTATAATAAAGCTAGGACCTACGAATTCCGAGTCCAGCCCCGTAACCAGGGGAGGGTTCAGGGGGTTCGTTCGTAAAATCCCCCTTTTTACGAACCCCCCTTCAAAAACGAACCCCTCCCTCGAACACTCGCCTATACCCTAATCCCCACCTCTGCTGGTACACACTTGACTCTGGTCGGCGCTGTCATGCTTCGAGTATCTTCTTCTTGTGCCGTGTCTGTCGCTCCTTTCAAACCACGTCGACCTACTGTCTGTTATTGTTATTCTCTGAAGTCCTCTGTGGTTTTTCACCTGAATCTGTCCTGATGTTACTAACAGTTCTAACTTTCTCTTTCTCCTTGTATGGCCTATAAATCTACCTTGTTGTGATCTACGTGTTATTGCAGTGCTTATATGTATATAGGTATATATATCTATATATAAATATATATAAAGACAGGACTATTAATGAGCGAACACATTGTCTACTGATTTAATAAATGCTATCATCGTGAATGTTTCATAATAAAATTGGCAAATATCTCAGAAGGACTGGTTTCACTTGGATAACACAAACGGACTCCCCATAAGCCTAATACTCACTTGTCCATTTGACATCTGGGTTGTTTCCACGGGATCGTATTCCTTTTCAATCTTGTTAGAGTGAAGTCATATAATATTCCGT
Source organism: Paraescarpia echinospica (assembly GCA_020002185.1). Taxonomy (NCBI): domain Eukaryota; kingdom Metazoa; phylum Annelida; class Polychaeta; order Sabellida; family Siboglinidae; genus Paraescarpia; species Paraescarpia echinospica. The sequence goes on from CM034541.1 coordinate 49,444,752, forward strand.
AGTATTTGTACTGGAGACACTAAGCACTTGCAATCAACTACCAAAAAGCAACAGGATGCTATTGTATACCGTCAACTTTACGGTAGTTTCAAATATCACCACCTCGATGTTGCAACTGCTTAGCATTAGATCATTCTGACGCTTACGACGACAACAGTGGACAAGCACCAGTGAAACCTTGTCTAATGCAATTACCTACTACCATTAACCTGGTATAAATAAGACACGCGTCACTCATCGTACAGATTATTGATAAGATCGCGTTTGCTGATAACATCACCAATAAGATGTGGTGCACATAGTGAACATTGGCCCCATCACAGAGATGTATAGCACTCCACGTAGATGTCTTGCTTGACGTGTTGTTCCCGATACCGTATCGGAGTCTCTGACAGATAGGACACGAGAGAGTGGTTTTAGCTAATGCAAAACCACTCACATCGAGTCTACTTTTGATCCGACGCAACAAAATTGGGTGATCGATTGTGTCAAAAGCAGCACTCAAATCAAACATCACCAACACCACTGCTAATCCGGTGTCCACTGCTAATATAATGCCACTTTGAACTTTCAACGACAGTATTTCTATCTCACGGCACCTCTTGAAAGATAATTGCAACACTGCGTTTCGTCTGTTTTCTTGCAAGTAAGATGACTACTATTACGCAACCATTCCGTCTATGATAATCTTTGACAAGACTTTGCAAAAATTATCTTAATGGCTTCGTCCGTTGGATGTAAAAAATACAGAAATTCACACGTGTTACGACGATAACAGTCTAAATATAACACCTATTTTTGCCACAATAATAGTAAACAGTTCGCAGCGAATGCGGCTCATTTTCTTCGAGTAGTCCCGTACATCAAGAGCGGCTGAGTTCATTAACGTTGCAAATTGGAGTTATACTTTGTCCCAATTGCTGTCGTAGCTAATGATAGTATGACAAACCTAAACATTTGGATGCGTACGGACACTTGAAGTAGCTTCATTACCTCACGCGCCTAGCATGATTAATTGTGTTTTGGTTGCGTTAACGGCATGGGAGTGCACATTTCTAAACAAACATCCACCGGAGCCTCGATGGGAGTAATGATGGAGACATGTCGCGGTCGAAGAGGTAATTATTGGAGATTGTTCACAGTCGTGAAGGGGTTGTGTTGAACATCGTAAGAAAATTTTTACGTCACGATTTCAAATCAAGCACAACTAGTTCCCTGCAAGCGGAACTCTTCAGCGCGGGAAGTACGCATGCGCCAATTGCAACAGCAACCTATTGGCCTCTACCTTGTGCGAATCGGGTTTATTTATGTCCAAATTATATATGTGACTTGTTTAAATAATATCCGCAGTCGTTTGAATAAACAGAATGCGATGGAGCTAAATTTATTTAAATGGTCAAAATATTGACTGTTGTCGTTGCATCTGTTAACTTGCCTATGACAATTTCCAAGCCGACATGTAGCATTTAACCCACTGAATTTGTCGGTGTTGAGACAGTCGACAAGATCAATACAGAAACACTTGCACTATAGTATGGCGCATTCACGTGAATATTCCACGTTTGAAAATCATTTCAATTGATTCTGGAGATATAAGTTAAATACAATAATTGCTTGTCTGTTGATTTTGCCAACACTTCAATTAAAACGTTTCACAAACGAAAGAGCAAGTCGTAATTGATGCCAAACATTAGGGATGCATTAAACAATACACCAAACTATTGATTTAACAAGATTTAACAAGATTTAACAAGATTGCCATCCAGAGAATTAACTCTAGATGGCAGGTGGACAAGGAAGCCCTTTGGCTTATCGAGAGTCCAATCCTTTTATCTACATATATCCAGCCCTTCTGAGGTATGTGTCGATTTTATTTTTAAACATATTCACACTACTAGCACCCACACAATCATCAGATAATCTGTTCCATTCATTCACAGTCCTTTGTGAAAATGAGAACTTTCTCACGTCTAATCTACACTGCTCCTTTACTAATGTAACTTCATGTCCTCTAGTCTTTCTATCTTTCTTAACTGAAAAAAACATATTTCTATCAATATTTTCATAACCATTCAATATTTTAAACACTTCTATCTGATCTCCTCTCAATCTCCTGGTCTCTAGTGTTGTTAAACCACATTCTTTTAGACGTTTTTCATAACTAAGATCCCTCAGTTTTGGTATCATTTTAGTCGCTCTCCTCTGTACTCTTTCTAGCATATCTATGTCCTTCTTGCGGTATGGCCTCCACGCTTGTATACAATATTCTAAATGAGGCCTAACTATTGTTTTGTACAGCGGTATTATTAGTTCTTTTTCTTTATATGCTATATTTCGCCTAATCAATCCAAGGATTTGATTTCCCTTTGAAGCTGCAATTCCACACTGCTCTGAAACCTTCATGTCAGCACTAATTGTCAGCCCTAAGTCTTTTCTTTTACAGTAGTACTTAGTACAGTTCCCCCCATTGTATATTCTACATATTCGTTCCCATGTCCTGTGTGAAGGCATTTACATTTCCCAAAATTGAACAACATTTGCCACTTTTCAGACCATTTGATCAACCTGTCAAGATCATCTTGTAAATGATGTCTATCCCCATCACTTTTAATCCTTCTAAACACTTTTGTATCATCTGCAAATTTCAACACCTTGCTAGCTATATCATCGTCCAAATCGTTTATATATATTAAGAATAATATAGGTCCCAGTACTGATCCCTGTGGAACCCCACTCAAAACTGATTTCCAGTTTGAAGCCTCCCCATCAACAACTACCCGTTGTCTTCTGTCAATCAGCCATTTTTCTATCCAGTTAATTATACCATTTCCTATGCCGTGGGCTTTTAGTTTAAGCAGTAATCTCTGATGTGGCACTTTGTCGAAAGCTTTTTGAAAATCTAAGTAGATGATATCTACTGGTGATCCATCATCTACCCACTTAGTGATATCTTCCAAGAAACATAACATATTTGTTAAGCATGACCTCGCTTTTAGAAACCCATGTTGAGATGGGTTTATCAAATTATGTTTAACAAGAAAATCCACCATGTGATCTTTAATTAGTCTTTCTAATAATTTACAAATCACTGATGTTAAACTCACTGGTCTATAGTTCTCTGACTTGTTTCTCAAACCTTTTTTAAATAACGGTATAATGTTTGCTTCTTTCCATTCTAAAGGAACCACTCCCTCTTCTAATGATAAGTTGAAAACTGTTGCAAGCGGTATGCTAATTTGTTCTACAATTTCCAATAGTTTGGGTGGAATACCATCCACTCCAGGTGATTTATTATCCTTCATAGCCCTAATTTTCTTAGCTACCATTTCTGGGGTTACAATTAACTGTCTTAAATAGTCTGATTCTGCCCCCTTGAACTTAGCCTCTGGTGCTGGCAGTGAACTAGTGTCTTCTCTGGTAAACACTGAACTAAAATACTCATTTAGGTCTTCTGCCATTAAGAATCCTTCTGATATTATATTTCCAGCACTATCTTCTAGAGGACCGACCTTACCCTGAACTTTCTGTTTGCTTCGAACATACGCATACAAACTCTTGCTGTCATGTTTTATATTACAAGCTAATTTATGTTCATATCTTCTCTTTGAATTTCTAATTTCAGCTGTAGCTTGGTTTAGTGCTTCTTTATAAATGTTGTAGTCTTCGTCATTTCCAGTACGTCTATATGACTTCCACATCATTTGTTTATACTTAATTTTCTAATGGCTTCTTTCAATAAGTATTTCTTTCTGGTCCGTTTCCCTTGTTTTTTGAAGGGAACAAATTTATCTACGATGCTCTCTATTTCATTCTTTAAGATATTCCAGCATTCTGTTGCTGTCTTATTCTTCAGTGTATTATTCCAGTCTATCTTTGCTAAATATTTCCTCATTTCCTTATATCTTCCTTTGTGGAAATTTCTCCTGAACTGCTTTTTATTATTTCTTTCTGATTTTACTTTGATGGTAAAATGTATCTGGTTGTGATCACTACTTCCCAGAGGCTCACATGATTTAACATTGTCAACTAATTCATTATGTGAGGACAAAACTAAGTCTAACACATTCTCTCCCCTGGTTGGTTCTAGCACATGTTGAGAAAGGAAACTATCTTGTACTAAAACTAAAAACTTGTGGTCCTCACTACCCATACTCTGTAGAGATTTCCATTGTATATGCCCATGGTTAAAATCCCCCATAATAATACAGTCCCGTTTGCTTACTTCCCTTATAGCGTTTTGTATTTTTTCATTCTCTTCTATACTTATGTTTGGACTTCGATAAACTAACCCAACTGTTAACGTTGAGTTTCCTGTAACTATGTTACACCAAACAGCTTCTTCGCAATCTGCTTCTCTTTCTAATTTTATTTCATAAGCCTGGATAGATTCTTTAATATATAAAATAACTCCACCTCCCTTTCTTCCTATTCTATCTTTCCTAAACATTACATATCCTGTCAGTCCCAATTCGGCATCTGATATATCGGTGGTTGCCCATGATTCGGTTATACCTATTATGTGAGGGTTAATATCTTCTACCATAATGTTTAGTTCATTTCTTTTGTTTACTATACTCCTTGCATTTAAACAAACACATTTATACCCAGCTTCAGAACAGTTTTCCAGACTGTTCTTTGCTGAATTATTTTTGCTGCCTTTATCTATGCCTCCAGTTTCAGGCTTCTCTGCGAGTCCCCCCTGCGAATTTAGTTTAAATAGATGCAACCTGTCCCACTGTCAACAGATCGCAGCAGATTCTCTGAGAATACTGCTGCCCCCTTTCCACTTAGATGGAGGCCATCTCTCATGTACATATCTTCTCTCCCAACAAAGTACCCCCATAAATCTAGGAATCCCACGCCCTCTTCCTCACACATCTGCTCAACTAGTGCGTTGATCGCCATCCTCTTACAGTTTTTGTATCTTGCCCCCCTTCCTCTCATTACTGGCAAAATTCCTGAGAGAATAACCTGTTCCACTCTTGTCTTCTTTAGCTTCCTCACTAGATGTCTGTACTTCTGAACTATCCCAGGTGTTCCCTCCTTGTCTGCATTGTTTGTCCCAACGTGTACTAGTATAGACCCTCCCTTGCCATGCCCCAATACCTTCTCTACCCTTTCGGTCACATGCTCTATCCTAGCCCCCGGTAGACATACAACAACGTCCTTCCCCTCGCATATAGTCTTGTCTGTTTTTCTCAGAATTGAATCGCCCATAAACACTCTCTCTTTTCTCCTTGCCCCCTCAATCACTGCCTCGGAGTAGCTCCTCCGGTTTGCATATGTCTGGTTGTTGTCGTTTCCTCTTGTCGTCTTCTCTCCTGTCACATTCTCTTCCATTCCCTTCTTTCCTGTCGAGGAATATTCCTGTCTTATAATGTCGAGGATCGAGGCTATTTTTGGCGGAGATAGATCGTAGAAATTGGTGGTGCAGAAAAGTTGAAAACAAGTGGAATTACTTATTCAAAAGTATTATTATTGTATTAATATCATTCATAAAGTAGCAGTAAACATATATTGAGTATAAGTTTTGCTTAAAGTTAGTTAGATAAAGTATTTTAGAACACTTTAGTCTAGTGAGTGATAATAGGGTAAGTTAGCCTACGATAAGTTTGTAAACAAGATTTAACAAACCTCATTATGTGGTAAATATATAGGTGATAAAGTCGAAAACATAAAACTACTCACATAAGATAATATTTGTATAAAAAAGACATTTTGATTAGGTAGCTTTGTTGTTAAAATTAAGCATTTGCGATAACCGGGCGAACTAAGTTTAGTAGCTAGTGTCCCACGTATTCGCTAGGGCGCGATATAACCTAAATAAATAAGACAATCTAGCGTAAAGTAATTGACTGTATTTAAATTAGGTCACTACCAGTAACGTTAGTATTTCTGATAGGATAGACAGTCAGCTGTGACTATAACCAAAAACTGTAACCGAAATACACAAGGCAATATTACGTAAAGTGCAACATTTGTGCATAGTAAATAGTCTTCTTTTAAAGACTACATAGACAGCAAATAGTGTAAACACAGTTGACTAAACTATTTTAAATAGCTAATTATATTATTATTATTAAATAAATTCTGGTATGGCGCCTTGCAAGTAGCAAGTCAAGGCAAAGAGACATTTGGTGTGCGACGACTGCCACAGTTTGGTGTTTTGCCCTATCCGGCTGTGGGAAGTCATGGGCAGAGACCAAGGAAGAGGGATTCACCTTTCAGTGCGTGGGGTGTTGGAAGGTGGAATGTCAGGAGAAGGGGGTAGCTAGGTTGGTTGATATTGTGAAGGGGTTGGCGATGAGAATCAGCAAGGTGAGAGAGGAAAGGGAGAGTTGGGAATACTGTAAGACTGAAGGAGCAAAATAGTGGCAAGAAGACCGAGAAAAGGGGTCTGAGAGAAGGGAAGGTGATCGGAGGGGAAGAAATTGGAGGATCGACGACAGGAAATGTGACTGGCGTGAAGGTGACATGGGAGAAAATGACCGTAGCGAAAAAGGTAGGAGGGAAAAGGGGATGGGAGAGGAAAAAAGGAAATGCAATGGGAGGAAAGATGACGGAAAGAAAGGAAGTGAGAGTAAATGTGACTGAAGATGCAAACCGGAGAAGGAGTTACTCTGAGGCAGCGATTGAGTGGGCATTGAGAAAAGAGAGGGTGTTTGTGGACGACTCTATTCTGAGAAAGACAGATAAGACACTAAGCGACGGAGAGGACGTCGTTGTTTGTTTGCCGGGGGCTAGGATAGAATATGTGACTGAAAGGGTAGAAAAGGTATTGGGGCATGGCAAGGGAGGGTCTATAGTAGTACATGTAGGGACAAATAATGCTGACGGGGGGGAACAACTGGGATAGTACAGAAGTACAGACAGTTAGTGAGGAAGTTAAAGAAGACAAGGGTTGAACAGATTATTCTCTCAGGCAGTTTGCCTGTAATGGGAGGAATGGGGCCAACATAATTTATAGAAACTGCATGAGGATGGCGATCAACGCACTAGTTGAGCAGATTTGTAAAGAAAAGGGGGTGGGGGATTCGTAGATCTACGGGATACTTTGTTGGGAGGGAAGATATGTACATGAGAGATGGCCTCCATCTAAGTGGACAGGGGGCAGCAGTTTTAACACTGCAATCTGTTGACAGTGGGACAGGCTGCATCTATTTAAATTAGATTCGCAGGGGGATTCACAGAGAAGCCTGAAACTGGAGGCATAGATAAAGACAGCATTAATAAATCAGCAAAGAACAGCCTGGAAAACTGTTCTGAATCAGGATATAAATGCGTTTGTTTAAATGCAAAGACCATAGTAAACAAAACAAATGAACTAAACATAATGGTAGAAGATATTGACCCTCACATAATAGGTATAACCTAATCATGGGCCACCACTGATATATCAGATGCCGAATTGGGACTAACAGGCCATGCAATGTCAAGGAAAGATAGAATAGGAAGAAGGGGAGGTAGAGTTATTTTATATGTTATAGAATCTATCCAGGCTTATGAAATAAAATTAGAAAGAGAAGCAGATTGCGAAGAAGCTGTTTGGTGTAACATAGTTACATGAAACTCAACGTTAACGTTTGGATTAGTTTATCGAAGTCCAAACATAAGTGTAGAATAGAATGAAAAAGTACAAAACGCTATAAGGGAAGTTAGCAAACGGGACTGTATTATTATGGGAGATTTTAACCATGGTCATATACAATGGAAATCTCTGCTGAGTACAGGGAGTGAAGACCACAAGTTTTTAGTTTTAGTACAAGACAGTTTCCTTTCTCAACATCACAGAATGAGTTAGTTGACAATGTCAAATTATGTGAGCCACTGGGAAGTAGTGATCAAAACCAGATACATTTTTCCATCAAAGTAAAATCAGAAAGAAATAATAAAAAGCAGTTCAGGAGACATTTCACAAAGGAAGATATAAGGAAATGAGGAAATATTTATCAAAGATAGACTGGAACAACACACTAAATAATAAGTCAGCAACAGAATGCTGGAATACCTTAAAGAGTGAAATAGAGTGCATCGTCGATAAATGTGTTCCCTTGACAAAACAAGGGGAAGAGTCCAGAAAGTTAATTAAGTACATTAAGTACAAACAAACGATGTGGAAATCATATAGACGTAGTGGAAGTGACGAAGACTACAACATTACATTTTATAAAGAAGCACTAAACCAAGCTACAACTGTAATTAGAAATTCGAAGAGAAGCTACGAACAAAAATTAGCTTGTAAAACAAGACAGCAAGAGTTGTTATGCATTATGTTCGGAGCAAACAGAAAGTTCAGGATAACGTCGGTCTTCTAGAAGATAGTGCTGGAATATTAGAGGGATTCTTAATGGCAGAAGACCTGAATGAGTATTTTAGTTCAGTGTTTACCAGGGAAGATATTAGTTCACTGCCAGTACCAGAGGCTACGTTCAAGGGGGCAGAATCAGACTATTTAGGACAGTTAATTGTACCCCCGAAAATGGTAGCTAAGAATATTAGGAAGGATATGATGAAGGATGATAAATCACCTGGTGTGGATGGGATTCAGCCCAAATTACTACTGGAAATTGTAGAACAAATTAGCATACCACTTGCAACAGTTTTCAACTTGTCATTAGAATAGGGGATGGTTTCTTTAGAATGGAAAGAAGCAAACATTATACCATTATTTTAAAAAGGTTCCAGAAACATGTCAGAGAACTACAGACCATTGAGTTTAATGTCAGTTATTTGCAAATTATTAGAAAGACTAATTAAAGATCACATGGTGGATTTTCTTGTTAAACATAACTTGTTAAACCCATCTTAACATGGGTTTCTAAAAGCGAGGTCATGCTTAACAAATATGTTATGTTTTTGGAGGATATCACTAAGTGGGTAGACAAGGGATCACCAGTAGATATCATCTACTTAGATTTTCAGAAAGCTTTCGACAAAGTGCCACATCAAGGAATACTGCTTTAAAAAAGGGCCATGGCATAGGGTTTAATTAACTGGATAGAAAAATGGCTAATTGACAGAAGACAACGGGTAGTAGTTGATGGGGAGGATTCAAAATGGAATTCAGTTTTGAGTGGGGTATCACAGGCAACAGTACTGGGACCTATATTATTCTTAATATATATCAACGATTTGGACGATGATATAACAAGCAAGGTGTTGAAATTTGCGGATAATACAACATTGTTTAGAAGGGTTAAACGTGATGAAGATAGACAGGATTTAAAAGATGATCTTGACAGGTTGATCAAATGGTCTAAAAAAGTGGCAAATGTTGTTAAATTTTGGGAAATGTAAATGCCTCCACACAGGACATAAAAACGAAGATGTACAATATACATTGGGTGGTTCTGTACTTAAGTACTACTGTAAAAAAAAAGGACTTAGGGTTAACCATTAATGTTGATGTAAAGCTTGACCGCATTTTGCAACTTTTCATCGAATGCCAACAGCATGTGGGCCACACTTTAACTGAAAGTTTCCAATAGTGGTTCCGTCCAGGGCAGTCAAACATTAATTAATAATTTGTCCGAACATTTCAGCAAAACAACATAAAAAACGTTGCACTAAAATGAGACGAGCAGAAAGTTTAAATGTACAGTCAGTTTAACCTACTGGAATCGTCGTTTTTGTCAACACACATTTATCTTGGTGATACGCTGCATGCTGTAGCGCATCGTGTCAAGCAGTCTTAAGTATTCATCAAACTGAAGTCCGTAGACTCTGTTGCGCAGTGATTAGTGCCTGTTTACGTGTCCGTCCGGACAACCTCGTATTGACTATAAGTACTTCCTAGCGGAACATCAATTTACATCTATTTATCCCCACGCCTTCTTCCCAATTGGCGTATCCGTGCGCCTGTTACGTTAGCCTGTGCATACACCCATGCGCTCTCCCCTCGGTTCTATTCAAAACAACCTCCGATGTTTGAATACGATTCGCGCAAACATCGCCCGCCTCGGTAACACGCCGGTCCTGCAGCGCCAATCAAATCTGCGTAAAAGCTGGCACATCGCTAACGCTACTACCGCCGACGGAAGGTTCCGTTGATTCAGTAGTCTCGACGGCAGCGACGATATTTAAGTCATCCGAAGCGCACGGCTCAGGCAGTGTCCCTCGTACGGCACACAGATAGCAGCTTCCGAAGATGGCACGCTTGCTCAGCACGATTTCTCTTGGACTTTACCTTGCAATTCTCGTATTTGTGGGCCTCTTCAAAGGTGAGTAACAATAATTATAATATACGATCGTATCTGAAGTTGTTCGTTTTGTTGCAGCGTCCTTATTTTACGATTTTGAAATGATGATTTGATTATATTTGTCAATGATGGAGGTTTGTGCTTGTTTACGTTTTTATTCTTTTGGATATCGTATTATAATTATATCATATTGTCGCAGTTAACTTTGTCCTATGGTTTTACATATGGTGAATTGTGTAATGCTTGTTTTATCTCATCGGCTATATGCATACTTAGCCAACATTGCATTGTGCTCAAATAGTACAACGTTCATCCAGGGTAGCGTTATCTTACTAGACATTGTCCTGATATGTTACGTGCCTCGTGGTACAATGTTCTCTTACGTGGCATTGTCTTTCGTTGTCGTTATCGTACACTTCTTCTTTTAGTGCGGTATTACTCATGTGTGTAGGTATGCCGTTATCCAGATGTAGCGTAATATATTGCATTTATGTCCAAACTTCATCCGTATTTCATTATGGAAGACCATTAGCGTGGCGTTTAGCCAGATGTTTCCAGCTCAACGAGTCTGTCTGCCTGCTTACGGCGCTACTAAGCTTGTCTTAAGAGAAAACTCTGTACTATATATAGTATTCAAGCTACTGTGTGTTGCATGAAATGAAGATATTTACCAAATTAATGCGTCTACCAACCCTCTTAGTTGTAAGAGAGATATGCATGATTAACCAAACACTTAACAATATTCCCTTAATCGTTTGAACAAAGGAACATGTCGTTCATGCTTGGTTTGCTGTTATATAACGTAAAACTCATTCGTTTAATAATAACGGTATAAATAATTCAGTTGTCGGGTGTTTGTGAATACAAATAATGAAAAGGCTGGCGGGGATTGCGATGATACAATGAAAACCACATAACAGTAATAATAATGACGCTGCGTGCTCTGGAGACGGCGCCGTCGCTGCCTCAAGACTTCGTTGGGTCGGGACGGAACTCATGCTGGGACTACGTGGCGAGCCACGACACCCGGGAGGTTCCACTGCCTTGGGAAGATGGAGGAGGTGATGTTAGTACGTAGAAGAACAAAAGCGTTATGAGTGTGAGGTCAAGTACGCGGAAGAGCGCAGACATCGTGTGTGAGAGGTGTATAAAACGACATCATCTGGTAACGGAGGGAGCACACTCGGAACACGGTTTTTATGGTGAATGGCACAAGAAGATTTTCGTAGTAGAGTTGGCGTATAAACATACGTGACTTACGAGTTGTTCAATTAAAGATTTTTCGGGGGAATCGGAGAGGGAGTTTGCGGGGGGCCGAGACTAAGCATGAACAACAGAATAACCTTGCTGGAGACAAAGAAATAATCCAATAATACATTAGTCTTTATGGTCATTTTATGTGGCAACGGAGAATAAAAAGAAAAGACGGAAATAGTTAGGCCACATGCATCATAATGCCGACGTTGCCAAGGAGCACTGAAAGTCGCAAGATCGCTGAAGTCGTGAGCAAGAAGTGTTTAAGATGATCAGATCGCTGTTCGCGGAATTTCACCGTAACACATACGAGTAACGAAAGCGGGTTACTTCTGTCTTGCGTTTCTGTTAATACGACACCTTGTGTTGAATTATGGGAAGACGTGTGTCACAACCAGGTGACGATAGCGATGTTGGCTTCACCGAGTAATGCCACAGACCACCCTATTCAGAACATAGACCGAAACAACTGGAATCGCTGTAGCAGGATCATACTATTTATCTGACTTGTACTGTAGAATTGAAATAAAAATATTACGGAGGAGTATATAGTTGTCATATTAAAGGTTTGGGTTTGTGTTTCACTGTTTTTGGACAAGTATACATATTGTGAAGTTGTTGCACGGACAACAATTTTGCATGATTATTATTTCAATGTTATTATGCACATAAGAAGAATATATATTCAGGGGCAGTTTATTTCCAACACCGCACGCTGCTACGGAAACCTACACGAAACATGATGTGATTTATGTGCAGACGCTAAAATAACAGGAAATGACAGCGTTGGAGTACATATAATCTCTACCAAATTCAACACTTTGGCAACTAATGCAGCTTGCAGACGTGAAAAACACTTCCGAGTTATAGTTCGTCGAAATACAGTGTATATCATTCAATGTCGTGTGTAAATATCATAAGTACATTACACTTTTCGATGTGCCAAACATAGCGTCTTTTACGCGTGGTAAATACGTTACCTCAACTCATTCTAAGTGGACTGTTTTGCTCCGATTTGCAAAGCTAGTTATGAATTTATGTATTGCTGAAATCTCCTGAGATAATGAGAGTCAAAAGCGTTATTTCATCCAAATTAAAGCTAGCACAGAATGTATACGTGGGACGCGGATATTTCACCCTCGGTACTGATTAGACGATGTAGTTGGGTCTTATATGAGCAACCTCGGCCTTTTAACGGCTGAGATATGGCTACTTACTGAGAGAGGCCGCAACTACATCCCACAACACGTAACAAAACGAATAACTGCATTGTCTCAGTGGTTGCTTTTTAGGCCTGCGATTGACTGAAAGGCGTCTGTTTTTGTTTGCGATATCACAACGCTCACCTCGCCAGCTGGTGGGCGGCCGAGTCGGCGCATAGGTGTTGATAAAGTCAATAGTCGTAGAAGAATTAATTAGGCCAGACAACATTACAAGTGTACAAGACCATTAGGCCAGACCACGGTACACGTGTTCAATAGCATTAGGCCAGACAACACTACATGTGTACAAGAATATATGGCCAAACATCGATAAACGTGTTCGATAACATTAGGCTAGCCACCAATAGCAAACTATGGAATGGCCTCACGCTAGACGGACAAGGACCCGTGTCACTAACATTCTCATGAGCTCATGGGCCTGATTTTGCTATTTAACCTCGACTTCGTTCCTTTAGAGTAATCCTGTCAGTTGTGTACTGAAAATTGTCAAAATCACGACGCTCTACTGGGACAATTTCGCTGGTGATAGTGTCCACAGGGAGAAGGCGGGGAAAGGTGAGAAGTGTCCTCGGTTATGCGTTACCAGATTTTTTAATTTCGAAAAATCTTAAATTTAATAACGGATTATGTTTAATGATGGATTGTCCTTTTGGTTCCGTGGTGTATAAGGAACGTTCAGACCTGAACAATGGATATCCGTCCTAACAAATCACTTGTAGCGAGAATCCTTTGAATATACCACATTCTATTAACGTGCTTAAAGTCAATAGGTTCGTGCCAAGTAAAATCAACACTCTAACGACATCCGAGCGATGAAATCATCATTACACACGTCATAAATGTTTAACAACGAGATATTTATAGGAAACGGTCGATGCATTTCTGGTAATGGGAATATTGGTAAAAACAGAAGGCTGCTGTACACTGCTCCCACACATTGTTATTGATCAGGCGCGGTATCGATAGGCGCACGGACGCAGTTGACGGAATCTTGCGATTTATGAATCTCGTAGAATATCGTTAACGACATGTGACATCTTCAATCAGGCAAGCAGAAAGAGCTGTTGATACAAAATCCGCTATTGCTCGGAGATGGCAAAAGTCCTCCAATTCAGATGTCTGCTGTGTTGTTTTAGAATAATCTTCTTCCAATACAGCTAGAGTTTGTGTGTAGCTAAAGTATTGTCGAGCTGAGAAATAATTAAAACTATCTACGACATGCTAGTTAATATTATGTGCAAATGTGTTATTTGGTATTCAGTAAATCATTATACGTAATATTATTAAATTGGTGTTAACCTATCTGCTCAAAATGCAGCTAAAATACAACAAAAGGGTCGGATTTATAATGATACTGTATGTGATAATGCCATTCACTCTGTCCCGATCTAACGACCAAAGTAATAATTATCAAGAAGATATTTACAAAAATACGACCTCTTTTATGAATTAGACGGCGTATGTTGGGCCTACTTAAACTATTCACAAAGTACACAACTGAATATCAGCGAACGTGATTCGTGATGCGCCCTATCAATTACAGAAGGGGCATGAAGGTCACACAAGGTTATGGACCAAAGTGAGTGATGACTGTAATACAAAATTCCAAAGCGTCTGACTTCGGAGTAATCGAACACGGCACGATTGATTGTAGTCGACGTGACAAATCGCAATTATACTCTTCTATTGCTTATATTCATTAGTAATTTATAGTTACTTTTTATACAGCACTGAGGACGATGTATGTGGAAATAAGCTTAATTTGAAACGCCGAAGCAAGCAGGCTCCTATATCTTGATGACATCTTGATACATGTGTGATTACTGAACGCTTCGGCAAGCGATGTTGGTGGATATAAAATAATTGCGGGTTTCGCAAATGGACACATTGGGTAGCGCAAAAGGGAAATGTCCATATAGTAGAGACAGCATCCGGGTTATTCACTGAAACATGACATTTACGTGTCATTTGTTAGAACGGAAAGGACGAGGAAAGCGAATGACAGCTCGACAGAGACGTGCTGGGTTGAACAGAGTTATTAACACACCCGACAAGAACAATGATGACGACGATGATGACAGTGGTGATGATTATGATGATGATTATTATTATTGTCATGATAATGATGATGGTGGTGATGATGATGATGATAACGATGACAATGATGATGGTGGTAATGACGACGATGATGCTGATAATGATGACGATGCCGCCGACAACAATGACCCGATGAAGATGTTGATGATATTGGTGATGATGACAACGATGATTATGATGACGCCGATGTAGCGATAATGGTACTATATGAAAAATGAAAAAACGTGTTGGGTGCCAAATCATAGACGATTGATGCAGACAGAACAACGGTCGGTACGAGTGAGAGTTAGTCTGCGGTAGTCACTACTAGTGGTCACAGCTGCTCCGGTCGTTGCGCAGTCCTTGGCGGAGGTGTGACGACGGGGCCAAGTCTGTTAACCTTCCGCTCCGTCCCCGCGCCAAGGCGTCGTGGATCGATACGGGGCATGTTGCCTCCTCGGACGCGTCTACGCTGCCTGCGCTGGTGTGATATAGTAAATGGACCACCAGTCGTATATGGACCAGGGGTCCATTTAAAATGCCACGGAAAATGAAGTTTAGAAACGGTTTAGAAGTGGTTCACTGGTGTGCCTGCTATAACAAACAAAAACCTATGCAAAAATATGTCCAAACCTTACTGGTATAAATCAACAATGTCCATTTCAGTGTCTTCTTTATGGTTATTAATATTGTTTTGGCAATTTTATGGTACACTTTAGCTTTTCAGAATAATAAATTTTTAAGATCTATACATCAGTAAACCATGTCTATGATTTCCAAATCACTCAAACATAAACAGTTTCATTTTAAACAGGGGTCCATGTACGACGCCGTGGTAAATGGACCCATAGGGTAAATAGACCTACCGCGAACGAGGACAGAGTATTATTTGTTTTTTCCACAGGCGACCGTTTTATCGGTGTTTTGTGTTGTACGCAAAATAACGATTTGGATTTTATCACAGTGGCACAAGCTTTTGCATGTCGTGTCAATATTGTGCTGTAGATTGTCATCAACATGGGTGATATCCCAGTTAATTGTGTCCAGACCAAAAAGATTGTGTCTCTATCAGCTGAAATACTTCCCTCGGTGACCAACATAACTGTTGCAGTCTTCATATACTTCATGTGTCCATTCCCCTCTTCATAATTGTTTATCCGGCTGCATAAACTCTTAGAAAGGATATTTGGTCTCGAAATCACTGGCATTTCATTCGTCTATGCGGAAACCGGAAGTAGTTTGAAAATCTGTTCCAAGATGTCCGTCGGTCAGTCCACTTCACGTGCGGCCAACGGTTGTATCTACGACGATAGCGTCGTGCAACATTTCTATCACACAACTCTCATTTTCCCTATAGAATTTGTTCCAATGACGTGCTCGTGAGATACGATCTGTATCGACGTTATGCTGGCGGCGCTGCGAATATCAATTGCTGTGATCTCTATATAATTTAATTTACGCACGAAAAAAGATGAGTAGCGCATTGATATTAAATGCAACCTTTTGTCGTTTTGTGTAGAGTAGCCCCGAGATTACTCCTATGCGTGGGCGCACGTGCATTACAATGTGCATGCTTAGAGGATATAAACGCAATTGATCAATGAGGTAATTGGAAGTACAGTGAAGGCAAAGGTAACTTCTCAGATAGTGCGGTATGCAGTCCTTCTGACTACTCATTGCGTCTTACAGTCACTCCCTGACATACCTTTCAATCGAATACCAACTCGGACACATATATGGTAAGCATTCAGCCACTCTGCAATTTTGCACGAAACATATTTATACACACATATTCACCACTATGTG
The DNA here is from genome assembly GCA_020002185.1 of Paraescarpia echinospica. Lineage (NCBI taxonomy): Eukaryota > Metazoa > Annelida > Polychaeta > Sabellida > Siboglinidae > Paraescarpia > Paraescarpia echinospica. The sequence goes on from CM034541.1 coordinate 49,461,310, forward strand.
TGTATGTGTGCGTGTGCGTGTGCGTGTGCGTGTGCGTGTGCGTGTGCGTGTGTGTGTGTGTGTGTGTGCGTGCTTGCGTACGTGCAAGGTCTTAACATGCTGGATATATTCACTGATGTGGCATATGTCATTCCGACATAGGAGACAGGAAGTGCTCAAATAGGCCCTGTGTAAATATTGTTGGAAAGGCAAAACTTGATAGAGTTTATGTGCATAATGTTGATTGTGACGTAAGCAAACAGTGACGTGCTGGTTTCGTCAAATGTCTGTAGTGGTTCGAACCTTGTTTGTAATATATACAGTAGTTTTCTTACTGCATTCCAACAGTATTTTGCCTGCTGATTTCAAATATGTATGCAGCAATGCATGAAAACTTGAGCATTTAGTTAACATTTGCATTTTTAAATATGTATTTTAATAAAGTACAAATAACTAAAGCTCCACAACAGAAGGTCATCGCTAGGAGGTCATCGCTAGGAGGTCATCGGCACAGTCGAAAATACGAAGGGAAAATAGCTTTTTTGGAAACACAGTTGTTTTACCATAGCTGCACACAACTACGAACGACAAAATACATTCCCAACGCAGACATATCCGTGCACTTCTGAGAGCACAGAACAAAATAAACTGACATCACTTTAAAAATGAAAAAATACACGCGCTGCGTGACGCTGAAGACAGGGAGCAGTTATTGGAGTCCGGAGCTCTACAGACATTTTCAGATCGGGATGCTATAGTTAACCGGTCCGAACCTTGTTTTGCAATATATAGTTGTTTTGTTCATGCATTGTAACAGTATGTTACCTTCCTATTCCAAATCCGGCTGCAGCCAAACTCAACGCAGTGAGCATGTTGTAAAAAAGTGTTTGTGTGCCACTTCTAGATTCTAGGGCACTGTTTACTGCACAAATCGGTTCAGTCCAAAATCCGAAGTGAATATAGCTTTGATGGCAATACAGTTGTTTCGCCCTAGCTGCATACTACTGCGAGTGACAACATTTATTCAAACAAAATATATCACTTTGTACTTTTGAGAAAACAGAACTAACTTAATATTATTCAAAATAACATACCAAATAAAAATCAACAGAAAGCCGACACCCCTCTAAAAAACGACATATCCGAGCGACGCGGATATATTGAACAGGTTTACCTAAATATCGACCTCAAGACAACCTTAACTTAATTAAAACAAAACAGTTTAGAACTCATCAACGTCCACACATGACCACATTAAAAGCTTAGCAAAATATGTCAAATGGAAAAGGGAGAAATTCAAGATAACCTGAGAAACTGTTGCAGAACGCCAGATTCAATACAAGTGACTGCTCCCAGTCTAAGCTGGTTACATTTAATGCACGAGCGCCCGTGCATCAGTAACTCATAAAACTGATTAAACCAGACACATTATTGTGTTTAAGCTAATCCAGAACTTAATATTATTTTCATATGTGCCATTTGACATATATAACTAACATCATGGCTAATTTCATAAATGTTTATGTTGCTTGACGACTTGTACGTGGCTCGGTGGCAACATGTTCGAAGGGGGCATTTCGTGTTTTATTGAAAATTTTTATTATTATATTAAAAAAAATTGCCAAAGTGTATCGTCTGGCTGCCAACAGATTTGGTCTCAGCGCCTAACAATCATTCAGAATCAATTAAAACATAAGCTTTATATCAGAAAAGCAAGGTATACATCCGTGACTTCCTGGCTATTATGCATGTTTCTACAATCGTTCCAAGTTACGTAATAATAATAATGACAAACTTCTATAGCACCTAAATCCCCAGGAATCTGAGCTCAGAGGCGCAACATACAAGAATCATTGGGCAAAATCATTAACAGGGACAAGTAAGAGTCGTCATTAAAGCAAGGGACCGCCGAAGGTTAGGGTGGGAATGCAATTTCAAATAAATAAGCCTTTAGTTTTTTACGGAAGGTATTTATAGTTTCGGATGATTTTAAAGCTAGTGTTTCGTGAATCTGCGTATCATGAGACACAAACCCGCGATGACGACACAAAACGACACAGTCGAATAAAAAACAGATACGGGAACGTAACGAATTCTACTGACGAATCTATCGGCTGCAAACGAAATAATGTTAACTCGTCACAGCCGTGGGTATGTTGTACGCGCCTGGACGCGCTGGCATTTGAGTAATGACACTCGTTCCTTGGTTTAATAACAATCATGGCGCTGCGCCCGGAAGAGGTGCGAGGTTTGTCTAGAGGTGTCCCCCGTGCCCGACCCCGCGATGATCCGTCTGCTCCGTTACGCCGAGGCCGGGAGTAACACTGGATCGGATAAAGCAGAGATATTTAGACGAGGACTTTCCACATGCGATGTTTCGTAACGATACTATGCTTTCGTTCGACGAAATTCCCGCGAGAAGTTAGTAGAACAGGCCGGGCTCATCAGCAGTTTGTGCCATTGTAGAATACTCAGGGCTGGGGAATGGAAAACATACTTCTGAATTGTGTCTTCTTTGGGAAGCTGCCGTGCACAGAACAGTAGGTAAACAAGACCACTGCCTTCATCCAATCGGTGAAAGGCACGAGGCGTCGGATTGCTTGGTGAAACATGCACAACGCTGGAGCAAGTCTTGCTGACGAGTAACGTCGCACAAATGCCACGGTAGGCAGATTCACGTTGATGTGGTGAATACAGAAAACCTTAAGACACAAATATGGAGGTGGCTTGGTCATATCATCAGGATGAGTGACGACAGTCTCGTGCGCCATGTGCTGTTGGCAACATCCCCGCAACGCCCGCCGTACGATCCCGGGTCGGTTATGACGGAACTTCGATTATTTGCATAATTGTAAATTACGCAAATAATGGGACACGGTGGACATTAGCCGAAGCCACGTGTCCACCGTGATCCACTGACCCACCAAGCGGACGCCTTCCCAACAACTTGACAGATGACCCGCGTGCTGAGTCCGATTAACGACGGACAACTGAAGTATCCGGGCGGGCGGAGATTGAATCAGCGATGACGATTGTCCTTCATACGTCTGTGTTGGCGAGATAACGCGCGAACACGCAACGTGTGCGTGTCTACAGATCCCGGGACAGTCCGACTCCTCCATTCCCCGTCATGTCACCGGGATTTCTTACTGGGAGAACTAACCAGATACGCTTCCAAGAAATATGACTTTGATAAACGGCGCGAGTAGCTACGACTTTGTGCGTGATTTGTTTGGGATGGATGGAGGGATCTTGTACGTTATTTGGACGAAGATAATGCGATGCAGCTGAGACAACGTCTTGAAGAAACTATACCTATATAATGTTAACATATATGACGACGAAATACATTTGATCTCGCCAGTGACAAAAAGCAGTAAAAAGCAAATCATGATGTAGACGTAATATGAACCGAAAGGGTGTCGTTGCGAATCTTTTGCAGACAAAAAGAGATTAGTTAAATATTGCATTCTTAATCTATAATCTAAAGACCGACACGTGTAGAATAGTATCGCCTGAAAAGAAAACAATGCCTTTTACTTGTGTGATGTTAATTTAATAATTTTTTTCTTTTTATTTGTCGGTGTTTAACCGAGTAGATGTGAGCTAATATCGAAATTGACGCGCATTCAATTTGCAAGGGGCACTTTGACATAAGTAATAATTTAAAAATAAAACAAAAATAATAGCCCTTCGATCATCTAATGCCATGCACAACTCTCAAGTATCGACGCTAAAACAGTTCGCATATATTTCTTTATCCAATTATTCGCCTCATTTCCTCACCAGTGACGTCTAGCGTTACATTAAATTACGCCAGTAATGCAATCACTAATGTGCTAAGAGGTTTTTTTATTCCATAAAAAAGTTCTCTCTGAACACGGCTAAAGTCTCGTGACAGGTATCACATAAGGTTGCTCTGACCATACGAAATCTCCTCTCCCACCAAATCGTCCCATGTCGTGGTAATTTGTACGTGACAGTACATGACGCAGAGGCCGGTTTCCCAAAGTAGTTGCCGTGCGAACGTGGTTTCCGCAATTGCTAAGTTACGTTTTACGTTGCGAAGACATTGATTTACCCTAAAAACCACTAAAAACCCTTCACATCTAGGATATTTCGTAAACATCGTTGCATACCAAGCCGGTGTATGCACAGTTGTTCTATATACAAAGTCGTTGTATACAAAGTAATTTTTACCAAATCGTTCTACACCAAGTCGTTGCATACAAAGTCGTTCTATATCAAGTCGAAGTATACCAAGTCTTGTTAAAACACGTCTCTGAATACCAAGTGTTTCCTTACCAAGTGTTGTATACCAAGTCGTTCCATAGCCAGTCGTTTCACACCAAGTCTGTCCATACCAAGTCACCCCATTTATTTAATGTAAGGCCTACTGAACAGACAAATGTAAAATAGATGGAAGTGGTCAACATGACAATATGACGAGTTGAAAGTGGGCCGAGTTTGCCACATCGAACCAGTTGGTACGATTTGGCAACAGACGGGATTGGCTAGAAACTGGCTGCGTAACACGTTAAACGCGCGTGTTTTCACGATACGTCATCTTTGTTGCTACAGTCGTATGTCACGATGTGATCTGTTATACACATCTACAGGAATCCTCAAGCGAGTGGCGACGTCAGACTAGAAACTAGCGTTTGTTTGATCTTTGATATATCGGCTGTGTAGTGTTTAGGGCCTCGGCCGGTCGCGCGGGACACGGGGATTCAATAAAGCTGGACGCCGCTAGACGTCTCGGCTATTTTTGAAAGTTCACACGAAAGAACAATAATATTGCTGCTTAAGGGGAATGAACAGCAATTTCTTTTCTTTACGCAGCTGATTGGAGGTTCCGTATGATTAAAATGCCAAAATGTTCGTTTTCGTGTCGATCTCAAGTTAACAGTATTAATCTTTATATTATCTTATTCTTTATTTACGTAGTATGATAACCGTCATAAGTTGTATAAAACGAAAATTCGGTGATATATTAATACATTATTCCGTGAAAAAACGTTATGTTTCACCTTCAGATGTGACGATTTAATGGTCGGTCTTTGAATACACTAAAGCGGTCTCTGTATGCGTCGTAATACTAGCATGTTTGTTTGATAGACAAAAGTGTATTTTCGAAAATATTAAGATAATACATTTGTTTGTTTTATTTTACATCGTATAAATACCAATGCGTTCAGTGCTGTCATGTGCCGTCTTTCGGTTAACCAATAGAAACTGCCGTAAATTCCCTTTAAACGATGACTAATTTCTTCACAGTAGCATATGTGAAGAGCAAACCTGCTCTGTCCTCCCACTCGCCCAGTCATCCCCAACATTACCTGCCGACTCCCTGAGTAACTGCCTTCATGCTCTGTGGAAAAAGCCGATTTAGGAGGCGTATCTTCGACGTAACATTTGCCACATTGCTTCGGCCAGCATATTGAGCATCGTTAGCTAAGTGCGCTAATGCACCAAGTTATTTCTGCACGTACACACCTTAGCCACTGATGCAGCTCCCCTTGGATGTCGTCATATTACAAAGACTAGCAAAAATGTCCGTCACCTAAGGGATGCCTTGGTAGAAAACAGTCGTGAAAGTTATATTTACCAAATATTAGAAAACACGGAGCATCGAATTATAAACATAATAATAACGCGCGCGCAAATTCTCTTTGTTTGTTCAAAATGACGAAGGTCGGAGAGAATATGAAGTGTAAAATACGTGAGCATAAATACTGAATACTGTACTTCATAAGAACACAGTATTTTTGGCACTTTTTGTTGCTGGTGTGCTTTACCTGTGGTGGAGTGGCTAGAGTATCAGACTATCGACCGAGAGACCTTGGGTTCGAATCATGTGCTGTCGTGTCGAGCCTTTGACAAGTTCGTTCACGTTCACGTTGCTCCAGTTCACTCAGCTGTATGAATGAGTATCTGGCTATAGACAGTGGTGGATATTTATGTACAAATATTCTTCGCGCATTAATTGCAGCATGGCTGAATGCTTCCCATAGAAGTCGATGTGGTTTTCGACTGAACAGGTCTGCCAGGGACTAAAGTGTAAAGGGCCTTGAGCAGTCGTAAGGACTGGATATTACGTACCTATTACGAACGTACCTATACTTTACCTAATTAGACTAATAAAAGAGCTGAGTGCGTCATCTATGCCGCTTCGACATGTTGGTAAACAGCTCACGTTTAGAACAAGTGCTGATCTTTCACACAGACCATTTATCACTTGGCTGTTGATCCTGAATCTGACAGGCAGCAAGAATCGATGTTGACACGGGCGTGACAAAAGGACAATAATTTTGCACTTAAGTCATTATAGCAGAATGAGACAACTAATCAACCCAAATGGTTATTAAAACTGTTTTCGAATAAATACCTTCGTCAATTAGATGGCGTTGTTGACGCTTTGCTATATGACGCAAATGCCTTGCGCTGTGAATACTGGGAACATTCGGTGTGTGAAATGAAATGAAGACGGATCACTGTCTCTGGATTCGGGATAAGCTAATAAAATGCTAATGATGTTGAAACGATACACACACTGCAATTTTCTGTTCACCTAAATATGTTTTGACAAGGAAATTGCATATTGAAGAATAATAACATTATACTAATGTTCTTGCGGATGTTTAGGAGAGTATGAGTGTGTCAATGACGATAGGATTCCATGCGTTAATAGACAGAATCGTTTTTTTTCGAACTACATTTGAAGGGGGTTCCCATATATTTAATATCTTGTTAAAATAAAACAAATTGACAACTTTTCCTAGCAACGTAATGCAATAATAAATATTGACATGTCCAATTTCCAATTAAATGAAAACGTAACTTTGCGTGAAACATCGATAAATGTTAACAGTGCCACCCAATGAAAGAAATTAAATGACCCGTCCTCCTAATTGTTATTATATAATTTTTTTCTGAAACTAACAATACGAATATTGTTAACACATTTGGAAACAAATAACCAGTAGATTGATACAAACACGTATGTTACTAATATAAGTAATGAAACGTGTAGTCGTATATTATTCGTAAATATTTCTGCTTTTAATAAATCGCACTAGAGGTCCCCATAACGTACGGATATCAATTAATGCATGCATATAGGCTTATAAATACATTTGCACACAATGGACGACTCACATGTGAAATGTACGATCACAACGAGGCTAAAAATACAGCATTGCTGGCTGTAACTGTCGTTGGCGTTTACTTTTCTGTGGCGATTACCGTCAAAACACGATCGTCTGCATTTGCAACGGAGCGGGAAATAACATGACTGATATTTACGGCTGTCATAAAGGAAGGAATTGTACCATGTCTGAAACGATGTCATAAAACTATCCTACCGTATATTCCACAGCGCCTGAAAGTATTAGTGCGACACGTTTTGGCAGTAAACGTCAAGCATTTGTGAATTTATTCCAACATCAAAACTGCAGACTGGATGCAACAATTCTTACTACGTTACAACTACGTTGATTTTTTAAGCAGTAACGATTACAGCAACAACAATACACAAATATTAGATAGTTAGATATCAACATACAACACACATACCTCAGAAGGGCAGGATACACATATATAAAAGGGTTGGACTCTCGATAAGCCAAATACTTCCTTGTCCACCTGCCACCTAGAGTTAATTCTCTGGGTGGCAATCTTGTTAAATCTTGTTAAATATGCAACTATGACGTGCAACAAGTGTCGCATTTGGGGCTTTGGTTCATGTCCTTTGGCTTCGGAACAAACAATTATACTATGTTGAATTGGAATACTGCTCCGACTAAATACCCTAAAATAATTAGAATGGTTCCCTTTTTCATAGAATTTATCAGCACAACTGCATCCAACATGGAATCACGTGATCTAAGTTATATAACAGCTAGTAGTAACCAATAATAAACTATATATATCAAACTTATATAGTTTACGACCATTCGATAACATGTTGTATAGGCCCGTCTATACGTATTGACCTGCAATCTGCGTAGAATGTTCAATTGCACACATTTGCCTAAGCTAATAATACTATTACTAACTAGCGAAAATGCCCGCCTCTGCACGGGATAACTTGGTAATTCATACGTGACAGTCACGATAGCAATATTTACCAAATGTGCAATAGTCGTTGTTCAACATTACGAAGGTCGGAGAGAAAGGGAAGTGGACGTCCATCATTAAGCTCTAGTCGTGATAGTGTATTACTGTCAAATGATATTCGTATTGCTATGGTATTGGCATGAGGATAGACATAAGTCTATTGTGTTAAATTACCCCCCCAAAAAAAAACCCGAACATACGAGATTTTCGAACAAAATAATGGGCTTACGTTTCATTAACAGGATCATAGAGCAATCCATGAATGTTTGGCGCCCGAGGCGCAAGCCGTGTAGGAGGGAATCGTTAAGAGACATACAAACTTAAGCTCGCTCGGTTATAGTTATATATCAACAATTTGGACTCACATACCCAGTAGTTTGATCAAGGCGTGTGCATGTTTAATACAAATAATTGTATTACTGTTAATAAAAACTTCAGTAGTCAATACATTGTTAATAGATAATGCAGCTTAAAAACATACTCAAGTACATATAGATGTGTAAAAAATAATATCTAAAAGTGTATTGAGAATAGATAGCACATAAAGGTGACGTAAAACAGGGTTGGACATGTGCAACTTGTGACACCTCTGGGAAACAGAGACAGACGAGGGAATTACACATTGCTATTTTGAACACATGACATCGACTGTAGAGTAGACTTACAGCTAAACATCAAGGTAACAAAAGTCGAGATCTGGAAGATTTACGAAAATGTCAACTTGGTGATGCAACTATTGACAAATTTGACAGTTTTGTATTCCCTGGTGCATTCATAGAAAGAGTAGATGGCAGAAACGGGAGGTCAGAAGGCGAACATGAATGGTAAGACTGGTGATGGGCAGCCACACAAAGAAAATGAATGAAAGATAGAGGAATCACGCGGGAGACAAAAGACCAAGCAACGCGTAAATTATTATAGTCTATTTACACGATAGTGAAAGCTGGACAATGAAAAGAAAAGACCGAAAACAGATCGATGCTTTCCAATGATGGTGTTGTCGTGGAATGTGCGATGAACTAACGCTGATATATGTTGAAGTGCTTACAATGGATGCTTGTGAGGCAGAGGTTGAGTACTGTGAACGTGGGAGCAGAAGCAACAAAGGCTTTAAAAACAATAATGCAACGCACAAATTAAAGAAGAACAATACAAGCCAAGGATGGGCAGGATCGAAGACGTCAACGACAGTACCAACAAGAAAATTCCAGACGTAATAATTATAATAATGACGAGATATATAATGGATTAGTCTGCTGCGTTGTCTGGAGGTTCAGACATAGTCGAAAGCGGCATATGATTGAACGATGATGTACAGTTGCAATAGCACGATCATACGTCCAGAGAGACACCCGAAGCAACGAACATCCATTTAGGAAGTGTCTTCTAAAACCGAATGCATGCTGCGACTCATTCGATCACCGCGAAACCAATGTTATAATTTCGGACGGATGTCAGAAGGCTTATGATTTAAGAGACCGTTGTTGAACACACAATTCTATGGTAATTTTAGACAAAGGCGACTGTGGCTTACAACCTATCTTATCTGTCCAACTCTTATGCGGCTATAGCTTGCAATCCACCTAATTTATCATCTACTTGTCTGCTTATAACCCAGTTCGTTACAATTACAAAAACCGGTCATGTGCAATTTATGCTACGAGAACTATTTCAACGATGCATAAGGTAAGCAAATCCATATGATATGTGTGCTGTATGATTTTTACGTTATATGTTGATACCAGTGACTGCTAATGGCTATGGCGAATAAGCAATATGCGAGGTTGGGCGAATGGTCCGTCCACTTTGGTCTATATACAGAAGAATCAATCACACGCATCGTTAACGCCGATGGCGGTGAGGACTGTACCACAGAAACGCAATTGTGTGATTTCAACGACCCGATTTGACGCGATGTAATAACATAGCCTTTAGAGTTACCGATCAGTGTTACCAATCGTTGGTGTGTGTGTGTGTGTGTGTGTGTGTGTGTGTGTGTGTGTGTGTGTGTGTGTGTGTGTGTGTTTGCTTGTGCGGTGTTTATTGTTTATTTAGTGTGTGTGTGTGTGTGTGCGTGCGTGCGTGCGTGCGTGCGTGCGTGCGTGCGTGCCTACGTGCCTATGTGTGTCTGCGGTCTGTGTGCATATGACAGGCCTATATGTTCACACATACACACATGCGCATCCTCATGCCCCAACAAACGCATGCACACACACACACACACGTAAGAACACACACATACGTGCACACACACGTGCACACACACACGTACACACACACACACACACACACATATATATATATACTTATATATATAATGTTATGCCAGACCAACTCATTGCTCGCTTGGTGGTGATTGCGCTTCATAATGAGCAACGAAGAAGACATCGCCCATGTGTAAGTGGGCGTGTGGTGGCTCCTTCTTTGTCCAACGGGTGTGTGCTCAGCATAATCAAGGAGGACTGGTCAACTCAGTAACCTTTCACGGCTGTCCAGTACGTTTTCTCATCATACTCGCCGCAGGAGCAGATTCAACGTCGACAAAAGCAACTTGGTGCAATGCCAACACGGGGACAGTTCATTCTTCATTGGCTAGTGTCAAAAATAACGACTTGAATGTATCATAATTACGCGTATAACAACGGTATGCTGTGTCGCTGTTCGTTACCAGAGGTTTCATCAAATAATGAGAGTTTCGTATTGCGATAATCACCAAAGGGATGCTGGATATTGTCCAAAGACGATTACATTTCATTCACTTATTAGTCAAATAGTTCTACTCTGAAGGATTTCAACGACATTCCATATGATTTCTGCGTCATTTAATGGTCATTATGCATATAGTAAACCACTATGTATCTTTATTAGCAACATTGAGCAAGTGTCATCTACAGCAAAAACAGATGACAAATGACAAGAAAGCTTTTGGGAGTAGGTCCTAGTGGGATTCCAACTTTTTGTTATCTATAGGGTACATATATCGGAAGGCTGTATCAATACTTTAAAATTGCCAAATACTTCTTAAATGGAATTCATTGTCACTGTTGAATTTACCAATTCACAATCACTTTACGTTGCGCCTTCTCTGATGCACTGTGGCATATTGGCCAACCTGTCATAAGGTTTTTTCCAGCTCAAACCTCTCCAAAGAATGGAGTTGCAAATGTGCTAGTCACACCGGAAATGAGATACGCAATGCAGGAAAAGACGCTGGGTAAAAACTCGACGATTGAAGTCAGTAGCCGTAACGTCGCTCAACCTAATGACTGGTTAAATTGGTAGCAATGCTAACGGATGATTGTGATCTTTTGTGAGGGTTTTTCTAATGATTCGTTGACATAGTTATCTACTGTCAAGGTTTAGTAGCTGCTGCGATCGTCTATCACGATGATTAGTGTTGTTCGCGGGTTGAATGTGTAAGTTTAATCGTTTTTAACGACCGATTGTGAACAAAAAGGCAAGTGGCTGTGACTGTGGTAAATGTGTTTCATTGCGACGGGCGTTTTTTTTTAAGTTGAGTGTTTGTAAATGACACCTAACCAATTAATCACAACGTTGCAGCCTTGCGTGATGCCAACTGCTTGAATTTCTCCAGAAAACAAAGAGAGAGAAAGAGAGTACATGTTTGCGGAAACAACTGTGTGAGACGACTTGCAGGAGTGAAGAGATTTGACAAGCGATGCGCTTAGGCGCTCAGGGAAGAGATTAGTGTGAAATAGAGTTTCAATTGCCGGTGAGGAGTCATCTAAAGTGGGCTAACCATTTGGATCAAATGGACGGAAAACAACTAATGACAAGAGTGGATACTGCTCTCTTAGAGTGCAGACGGAGAAGAGGAAGACAACAACTGAGATGGGAGAACTGTGTGAAGAAACCTGAAGGGATGGGGGGAGAAAGAGTGAGAAATAGATAGAGAGATAGAGAGAGAGAGAGAGAGAGAGAGAGAGGGGGGGAGAGAGAGGCAGGCAGGCAGGCAGGCAGGCAGGCAGGCAGGAAGGCAGGCAGGCAGGCAGGCCGATAGGCAGGCAGGCAGGCAGGCAGGCAGGCAGGCAGGCAGGCAGGCAGGCAGGCCGACAGGCAGGAAGGCAGGCAGGCAGGCAGCCAGCCAGCCAGCCAGCCAGCCAGCCAGCCAGCCAGGCAGGCAGGCAGGTAGGCAGGCAGGCAGGCAGGCAGGCAGACATATAGAAAAACAGACAGATATACAGACAGATATACAGAGACAGTCAGATATACAGAGACAGAAGAGATACAGAGAGAGGGAGATAGAGAGAGGGATGTTAAAAGTGAGGGATGGAGAGAGGGAGAAGTAGAGGATGAAGAGACAGAGTGAGAGGGATGGAGAGAGGGAGAAGTAGAGGATGAAGAGACAGAGTGAGAGGGAAGGGAGGAAGGAAGGGTGGGATGGGATGGGAAGGAGAGATACGTATAGAGAGGGAAACACAGGGAGAGAAAGACAGACAGACAGACACACAGTCACACAGTCACACAGTCAAGCAGTCGCGCAAACAGACTGACAACCAGAACGACAGAGAGTGAAAGAAAGAAAGAGGGGTGGTGGCGACGAAACGACAATGTGGGCTCTTTGACAGAAGTAAGAAAACATAAATTGAGGACACGTATCAAGGGCGGTTTAACCCCGCACGACAGTCGAATTTGATTTTTTAAAAACTGTTATAGTATCTATCTTGGGACGTTACGACTTTTTACACGCTTTATATATGCATATTGATGGACAGAATCTTAAACGTGACATATTGATACAAAGACAAGTCAACCTTCTATTTACACGCAGGTGCCACCTCGTGTCGCTTACAGACATTAGAAGGAAACGATCGCCTTCAGAATCAAATTTATTGAAACTTAGTATCCAGAACATTGACAGAGGCCACAATTCAGATGGATTCTTGCGCCATAACAAATGTCGCTTCGACGCACGAGGGCAATAAATCGCACTAAAGTAGCTATTCTACAAAACAGGTAGATCATTATTATATGAGAGTAACTCGATTTATGCAATAAAACACGACCGGTGTCATGGGAAGGCGGCAAATCAATATCGATCTGTGGTAACGTGGTGTCAAATGTGTAATCCCCTGGCTTTTTGCATGAACAAGTGTTCTCTTTAATTCATATAACTCACTCTGCAAGAGTTCTCTTTTGCAATACCGGTGTAACAGCGACGACACTAATTAAATATTATTATAGAAGATATATTTCGTAGAAAATATCGGAATGTCGGTCTAGTTTTGCAACCCGAGTAAAATAGATCGAGATTTTTTCAGGGAAAATTGACTTATTTACTTATTCGTACATAGTGAACTCTATGTTTAGGGTATATTCATGCCTAAACTCCGATGATTTAGTTAGCTGAATATTGAATTTGGATTTAGTTATTCGGTATTCAATTCGATTGGTCTAATAACCAAAATAGTTTTTTGTTCTCGAAAAAAGGCATCGTTACGATCACAAGGCAACAGCGAGCTAAAATAGACTTTTCTGATAAGTGGCTATCAAAGAAATAGCTCGTCTTGCAATACACTAGGGATTACCGGGGTGAGGCGGACATATCGGACAAAGTGAACAACGTTATTTTAATATCAGACCACTTGCGCCATGTATCGTGTATGTGATGAAAGCATTGGATCAGAGTGCAAAGAGTTATAAATAATAGGTAGGTACTTATGCATATGGGCAATATTAGTTGTTTATTTAGGGTGTCCGCATTGCCCCGGTCTCCCCTATATACACGTCAAATGTGCATCTCATGAACGTGCATTACTTATCTATGATGAGGCATCAGACGAGTTTTTGTTATTTTAGGAACATGTCATTTTCGACGAGCCATCAATAAACTAACATCATACAATTATCTAGAAAGCGATATTTGATTAGCTTAAAGCGCACTGTAGAATGTAAACGAAATCATTGTTTATCGCGGAAACAGATTGTGTTTTTGTTTAAACAATTAATTGATCAATATCAGCTAATTTAGGCAATGTAGATTAAGGTATGCCTTGTTATGTGATCTGGGTAAATAATGATGCAGCAGAATGTTTGCAGATATCGCTAGTTGAATAAGGACCATAATTTGCATCACACTGTTACGTATATGTATGCTGAACATTTCACGCTGTTATGTATGGTGTACATTTCGTATTGCTCCTTATGGCGTACATTTTATGTCATTACGCATGTTGTACAATTCACACTGATAACTATGGTGTACGCTTTACCTTGTTGCATACATCAAATCTTTACATATACTGTACATTTCACAATGTTACATAAGACATACACTTCTGTATAGAACACAACAGATTATTACGTAAACGTAGAACATATCACATTATTACGTATGATGTATAGTTCACATTTTTACACATCACATATATCAACATAGTTACGTTGAAGAATTATGCGCGTAAATACACAATAGAATTAATCTAATGTGTATGTGACTACCAAACCGTCGTTAACACTACTCATCGTGTGATTTGTGAAGAAAAAAACATAATAAATTACAGACTGTACTTCACAAAACACGGGTATCACTATTGTTATCACACGTCATCTGATTCCAACAGGCTACTCAACACGATGGGATAATTACAATATCGTTTCCTTTCAAATCACGTTAGTGTAATTATGAACGCATTCCAAGTTTTACATAATGTGGCGATATGTTAAAGCCGGTTGCCATAAACAAGGTTTTTGTTTTGACTGTGCAGTGGTCGCTTCATTGAAGGGCACCGAGTTTGCATTACTCAACGTCTTAACCGTAATAGCATCCCGTCTCTGGTCCATGAATATCTAAACATCCCTCTGTCTCTACTTTATGCATCATCAGTATCATAGTCATCTTCATCAACATCGTCATCATCATCACTACTATTATAGTCATCGCCATCATCATCATCGTCATTAATCATTATCACCACCATTGGTGTCCTCGAATAGCAGTTGTAGTCCAGCCAAAATCATGATGGTTTCGTATTCTATAGAATTGGATTATTCTCCAGACTAATGTATCGGTTATAAAAGGGCAGGATTTCATGTTTTGATATCCTCAAATCAGAACAATCGCGTTAGTATTATATTGAAATTGTACCATTCTGATACACTAAATTATACGCTAGATTGTATATTACGTTCTTGATGATGCCGTTCCCGGTTCACAACTGTTTTCACAAAGTATGTTATCGCCCTTCATGCAGTCATGCCACTGGAGGATAAACCGCATGGCTGCAGAATAGTTGTCATCACACCTGCAATCTAGAGCGCGTGACCGCAAGGGGTACTACCAAAAATGCCTGTTCGAAGATCGATTCTTTTCGGCTCTACGCAACATATCCGGGGTAAAATTGCGTTCATTTGCATAGAACTCTCGAAATTCAATTTAAGTAAACAGTGACAAGAACAGCTGTGATTTGGTAAAAGTGAGTTTGATACATCACAGACAAAATACACATTCTTTAAATCATTCGGAAGTCCAATCACGGTGCAAATAAATAATGTGTGCTATACATTCCTATGTTTACACTGACATGTTGAACGCAAGCTTCTTCACAAATTCGTAGTCACTCAAACGCAGTTGTGAAAGCTTGCGAACAGGTCAATTGAAGCACGGCCACCTGCCAGGGTATCGTTTCACTGAGAGCTCATAAAGAAATCCATCATCAAGCAAAATCAATTGTTAAATTTAAGGATGTTTTTCAAAATGCAATAACACGCCGCCATATTACTGCTGGGGGGACAATATGTCCGTGATACACCAGCAGTAGTTTTCCGGTGGCGCGTCCTGGCATTGACAGTATTCAACATACACGATCAGTGTTAACGAACAAAATATGGCTTATGAGCGCATACGAATGTTAGAGAGACTGAAAAACTAGTTCTGTCTGAACCGCTTCATGACTGGTGATGTACACTGCGGTGTCTTTATGCAGACGTTGGGATACAATCTAAATGGTGTGAATATGGAGAGGACATGCAAGCAATTTACACCTAGCTTCGTTATGTAGAATGCCGTCTCCCATCGGAGCCTTGCAGACCAGACAATCTGGCAGAGTTCAACGTGTGTACCAGAACCTGTGTTTTGCTAGGGGCGGGGAAAAGCATAACCACTGCGACACGCACGAAGAAGACAAAGTACGCGGCATTCCCCATTAGCGGAATTCAGTCCAGCAGAAGCGCCTTCTACTTGCCAACCAGCGCGCTTCACAGACGGGATTTACGGAGCCTAGTAGGGATATTAACGTTCCTCGTCAAGGTCTAGAAGCGATCGTGGCTGGCATTAGATCGTACCCTAACTGGACGTCGGCGCGATTTACCGGCACTTTCCGTCAACGTTGCCAGTTAGTATCGGCAACAGCTTAACAAGCTGACGTCTGGCCTGTCAAAACGACACTAATACCGGCTAACGCAATGGTACTTAACACCAAGTTGGTTCTGAGCGAAGCCGGACCAGACGATCGGTCGGTCTCGGGAGAAGGCGTTAACACATATCTTACGGAACGACATTTAGACGAGAATAAAAGGAGAGAGAGCGAGATGAGAAGCGGGCTTAGATATAGACAGACTGGCCTCAGCATTGCAATTCTCCTTCTTCTTCTGAATGATGTGGTAGCCCGGACTTCTGTGGGATGTCGGACGGTCGTGATAAATAAGTCATACGCAGCATGTGTGTCCTCTCCTCTCGTCATCCATTCCAGAATTATGCCGGAAAGAGAAAAATATCCAGACTACAGTGGATATTATACAACGTAACGTAGAGTATATTCTTGTGTCCAGACGTCCACCAGACGTAGCTATGCGTCTTGAGGTGCAATAGGACTAGACGTTCACAATCGTAGGTCTTAAGTTCATTGTATTCCGCAATGTAAATGGGCAAAATGTGATTTATGGGAAATGTAACGAAAACCTCTGCTTCGTTATTGATCAAGCCCAATAAACAACTCCAGTGTGGGTCACTCCACCAGGAGTGTGGAAACGACACGTTTTATTCACTTCTTTCTACAACAACTCAGCTACGGCGACTCTACTTCAACCCAGATTCTGCCAGCCAACCTTGTCGCCGTCCTGCTTGCCAGGAATATCAACTGTTCAACCTCCCAGTCACTGCCACCGCACCTGGCTTATTACATAACACGTTGCACTAGGCTGACGTTTTGAGGCCGAGTATTGGGCCTACCTTATAACTGATTAAATAAAACCTATTTCGTAACCGAAGCAAGTAAGTAACGTGGCGTACCACCACCGAGCATATTCTCGTCTCGTTAAGATGCTTAGACAAACAACGAAGATCAATGTTTGGAGAGAAATAGTTTCGAACCATGTTTGTCATGACTGACATAATACTTCTCACCCTTCAAAAGATCACCCGTTGCATATCACTATATTCCATTGCACGCGTCCGCAACATTCAAAACTACAATGAAACATGTTTGTTTACGTGTAAACCTATCGCTTTGTCTTTATTACTTCCGATTAAACCACTTCTCTGGTGAACATGTTTATAATTCATAATGTTTATATTTTGGTTTTGATCAAATACTGTCACGCGTATTTCGCTTTCTAACCAATGTTAAGAACTACATGTTACTCCATCTGGCTATCTCGAAATGTTTTTCGAGCCGTACTGGGGGTAGACGTTACGCCCCCCAAACCGGGCGTTATGCCCCGAGCTACTCTACAGAGTGAGATGAATTCCGCTGACAAAAAGAATGTGTCATAATAGTTATCAGTGCGATCGTGCTAACAATATCAAAAGCTTATTCAGTTGTAATATAAAAAACAGCATCAAACGGAAAATCAGCCGTGAGCTTTTGGTGTTCTCCTAGTCTGATTTAACGGTCTACAAAGTCGTTAATTAGTATCACACCTAGACAAAAAATAATATATCACAATAGCGCTGCCGATATTTGTCTACTTTGGTACCTACGCTTGATTGATGGAATATTGATGTTAAGCGGCAAAACACTGCCGCATCGCATGACACTCGTAGTGTTTTTAAACGCGAGGTTCATTAATCATACGCAAACCACTGAATTGGAAACAATGTGCTCAGGAAATGCATCGGTATTACGAACAACGTGATTCCGGTGCGTTATACACGCTGGAGTGATTGTGAACGTGTTTTCCTGTGTGAACTACTGATAGTCGTAACCAATTCGGACTGGTGAGGTTGTTGTTCATGAAGCAACATTATTACCGGTCGTTAATGTCAACTTAAACATCAGATCATACGTTCAAATTGTCATCGAAATGACATCTATAGTGTAACTAATTGACATGTATTTGTATATTCGCGATTTAAAGAGGATTACGTCTGCGCAACAGCAGTTGTTACGTAAGTCTTGATTGGTTCACGACCAAACATCCCTGCTCCGGATGATGCACGCCATATCATTGATTGATATGGAACAAAGTTCAGTTCAATGGCTGACTCCATCGGGGATGTGAAAAGCCAGTATTTGTGGTTTTGGCGTAGTGTTTCCAAGTCCTCTTTGTGTGTCCACTTTGTGGTATCATCTAGCTGTAATCATCTCTGGCATTTCTTCTTTTGATTCTTATAGTGAATGTTACCTCGGCAATCTTCTCTGGCGTCCGCTGAACTCGACAATAACACCAACGCATGGTGTTGTATCTATATTATGATCGTAAATATCCTACCCTCAAAAAGATACCTTTTTTGTTTTTTACGAAGTAGTTGGCGAATTGACTTCAGTATATCACAATATGAATTAATATAGATTAATATTTATAATATAACCTGAACATTGGCTATGAAAAGCATCTAACCGAAACAAAACTACGGCATCACACCACGAACCAGTAGAAGACATTATCTGTAGAGCAGACGTCAGTCACAGAGCGAATGCAACGAAAGCAATATATCTCAATATAATTACGTACTGCTTTATCGTCCGATTCTACCATTGCACTTCTGTTTGTTAACATGTATCGCCTCATAGTATAATGGATTTTTCTATTTACTGTTTAGATAAGCATTTCAGTTATTATGTTGGCCATTTCTTGGAACGTTGTTCATGTTTACATGTCATAATTTTACACGGGCGTTGATGTATCTGTAAGCTTCAGTAATGCAGCACTCGACGTTAGTTTGCCTAGACTGGCATTGCACAGCGGCAACTGTTCAAGCGTGCATACTGTGAAACCACGCGAAACACAACCGCACTCCGCAAACAAATTAATGTCTCAATGTGTGTTGAATCATTCGAATATACGCTTCCGACGTCTCCTCCGGTCATCGGTGTTAATATGTCTTCCCGTTCGTTGACCGATGTTTGTAGTAAATATGACGTTACTCAGGACTGGAGAGATTTCGGGAACAATTGGCTATTCTGCGTGAATCGTGCCAACGGAAGTATCCCAGACACAGAATAATTAAACCGAGGTTGTACATTCCTCATTTGTTATAATAATTGTAATGTTATTAATACAGTCAAACCTTTACGCTTTACAGTTACATCGGTACTACAGCCACCTCGTAATTAAGGTCACCCTAGAATAATCCCAATTTTTTTCCATGTACATTAAAGTATAAGAAATTTGTCCCGCTAATACGGTCACCTTGCTAATCGGGTCAAGGGTGATCTGATTAATATGTTGAAGATCTCTCAGCGACATGTTTAAATTGTACGCGAAATATTGTTATTCTAAATATGCTCTACTGGCAAAACTGCAGTCGCCGATATGTTAACGGCAAGGTCGATTGGGTGTTCTGCGCGTTCGCGATGTTCCCACTTTCGGGATAACTGATTCAGCGTAGCTCCTACGAATAATTACCTCCCCTGCTGATTCCGGGTAATTGGTAAATGACCTGACGTAGTCTGAAGATGTTGGAGTGCGTCGGACGTAAAGACTGACTCAATATTTGTCGGTTCAATACGTGTAGACGTGGCACCAGTGGTCTACCAATCCTAGCAGCCCTGGGTGTCGAATGGTGATAGAAAATGACAGTTATTGCCCATGCATAGGCATGAAATAACACGCACCGTCCCACGGGCAAAGCAGGGACAGAACATAATATTGATTTGTCCTAGCGACACGCATACATTAGCACTAGATAAAACAGAATATTTTAATTGTAACTCATAAGTAAAATCTTATACCAGTATAAAAGAAATAAACATACATGTGCGGGACGGGAGATACACGTTAAGGCTACAGTTGGTAACTGTCGTGAGAATTACCCTGTTCTTGATGTCAACGATTATTTAACTTATATGAACATTTCCAGGTAATAGTATTGTATCGCTATTAGGTCGTTATTACAATTGATTAGACCTACGCATTGATTAGTTTGTGACCAATGAGGACCAACGTAACAGTTGAGGATTATACCTCACAGGCTTCGGAACAAGGGAGGGGGCGCGTGAGGGGATGAATTTGTGATTTTTTATTTTAGCACCGCGAAAAATATCCAACAATACCCAAGCCCCCGTCTTCCGAAGTCATCTCCAACGGCATTCAAGTGGTGGGTGAGACTCATGCACAAATAATGAACGTCACCGCAAAAAAATGTCAACAGCAAACCCCCTCCTGTCTTCCAAATTCATGTCCGGGACGCAGGCAGCGGAGTGCCGAAGCTCTGGCTCAACCCCTGCAATAGTAATTTCATTCCGATGTCTATGTCCTTACATTGTTCTTCATACACTGTGCAGTCTGCTTGTGCTAATATGCAAATAATAATACTTGCTCTAACTTGCGAATAGCCACAGCGGCTACATGATTAAGCCGTTTGTTTTTCATTACAATAAAACAATACGAAAACCGGCAGATTTCTTATTAAATAATGGAGATAATTGAAAGCCGTCGTCGCCACCTTCGATCTGTGGGAGGCAAATAGGCCATGCGCGTAGTTATTACTGCCAACAAATCAGCATTTCTCTCCTCATTAAAGATGCCTCCTCAATTCGATTTTTTGCTCATGTCGTTTCACACTCATTTCGCGAAAAATAAAAAATTTTGTTGAATCGACTAGCTCATTTATGAACAGATTTTTATTTAGTTTTAGTTAAATCATTGGACTAACTATTTAATTTCAGTAACCGGGAAAAGGCAATACACTACTTATTGTAGTCCCATTGATCTATTGCAAATTACCTAATCTAAAGATTATAATGTATTTTTGTATTATGCTTTACAAAAGTACTAACACTCGCTTTTTATTAAACCGACTACGCATATTACTAGAGTTCTTCATACTAAATGTCCACAAACGATCTCAAACAAGCAACAGCTAAGGGTAACCAGAAAAAACAATGTAAACGACATACTCGCCAAAAGAAGATGGAGATGAATCGGCCACGTCTTAGGAAAGGAGGATGACCACAATAACAAAGATAGCGCTGAGATGGACGCCTGAAGGAAGGGGGAAAAGAAGATTGTTTCAAAAAAAACTGGTGCCAGGCTGCAAAATAAGTTCCGACGACGTGGAGTGCCTAGTTTCTGCCACGTGTGCCAGTAGGCATGAAGCGGAGTACCTAAGTACCCAATGCTACTACCGGGTTTTCATGGTTTTCTGTAAATACTGATGCGGGAGGGAGAGCCCGCCAAAGGATACCTCTCGTTTCCGAGACTGCTCTCTTCGTTCTCACTGGCCGTCTTTTCAAAGTTGATACTGCAACGGGAGAACACCTATCTTGGTATAACGCTTTTGCTGGGCAGAAGAATTAACTCTCAACAGAGCGATGGTACAATACACTATCTAGCGTAAGGTGTTTCTGTAGCACCGAAACATACCGTTTAACAGAAAATTCAAAATACTTAACTCACACAAACATCCCATGTTGGCCTCATTGTTTGCCGCTGTGATTATCAAGTTATGATTATTAACTTGTTTGGTTTTTGGTTCCGAGAAAAAAACGCTTCTTTTGCTAGTTTTGCGTGATCGTTTTCGAGTTCACACCGACAAAAAGCGGGAGAGGCTGATTTGACAGACGCCATACAGATAGAAAAAGTGATCAATCGTAACAACTATTACGCCTCAATCGGCCACCGATTTGGTAATTCGTTCATCTATTTCATGCCGGGATTCAACGATAAATTGCGTTATCGCTTTTAATATTGTCTGCGGCAAGTGACGCGGTTAACCATGGGCGTGGGCTGTAACCGCCGGCTTATGTCTAAATAATGAATAAAGCACCTCTCACGATTTAGCAAGTATTAAACGTAAACATGAAATATCTTCACGTGCATGCGTGAGTAAAACATCGGTTTTAATAACGCTGAAGTCGTCCGATAATAAATACGTCGAGCTCGGTAGTAAACTATCAATTATAGCAGCGATTTTGAAAAACAAACGTTGGCCCTATCCATATTTCCAATCAGGAAATTGTGTCATTTAGTCCATCTCTCCAGGGTCCACCCAACTGTATTACTGAGAAAGAATATATAGGTATTATGTGTGGAATTGTGCAAAGTGATATTATAACTTGTGTGGATCATTTGTAGCGTGGCTGAACATTTCAGTTGGTATTCGTAGAGCGCAGTGGAACAGTGAGTAGATAATTGGACTCTCAATCGAGAGAACCCAGGTTCAAACCCTGTGCTGCTGTGTCGAACTGTTGGTAAGTTCGTTCACTCTAAGTTGCCTCAGTTCATTCAGCTGTATGAATGAGTTACTGGTTAGGCTATACAGACAGTGGTTGATATTTGTGTATGAATAGTCTTCGCGCATTAATTGCAGCGTGGCTGAGTGCTTCACGAAGAAGTATATATGGTTTCGACAGGTCTGCCAGGGAGTAAAATGTAGAGCGTTTTGAACAGTCCTAATGACTGGATACTTATCTTTTTATTTGAGTAAACAGGTCAACCGGGCGAAATATACAGCATTTAGAGGTCTCCCTGACGACACTGACTATTAAATTGCTTAGGCTCCCGTACTACATAATATAATAAATTTGAACTGTAGCCCAATCAAATTTCCTTCGTCTTTGAAATATTTAAATTGCGTCCTACGTGTAAGCCTAAACTACACAGGTATATGCATTTCATAAATTCTTTCTTGTGTTTACAATTCCTGTTTTTTTATTAGTTTATTTTACGAAATTCCGGTTTCCTAGAATTGTAATCATAACCACGTTGGTACTGAGGTATCAGCGATAACCACTACATTTAGAAATCATGTTGACCATTTCTTGTACACGGTACGCCTAGGTCAGGAAATCTCTGGCCATGTCCACAGCCCTCCTCCCGGCATCCCTGGTGCCCTTGTGTATTGATCTCCGTCTTCCCGCTGTTCGTTCCGGGATTAATCGTGACCAGATGGTAGGCAGTATACTGCCGACAAATACTGCCAATAGTATTGCCAACATGTTTTGCTAAACGTTAATAAATGAATATCATAATACAAGGACGTGAACATTTAGCATTGTTTCAACCCCAATACGTGGTGTGTATTTGCGACAATTTGTTTTAAAATATGTTTCACTCGCTAGGTGGCGACTCTGTAGCTATTTTTTTTTTCAGTGATACGTCATGACCTCCCCCACTTTAAGTAATGCTTAGCTTGTTTTGGAACATTGCGAAATTATGCGAACACCCTAACATTGACAATATTAATGTCAACATGTTCTGTCTAGTACCAGCAATCACCAATTGGTTCTAGGCCCACTAATCAACAATGTCTCCTGTCTCCTCGCGTCTTCCTTATTTGCGCCTGTCCTTAAAGGTCCCCACTCAATTCGATTGCTTCACGCGTCTCTTGTCAGACTAATTTTGCGAAAATGTGAACCTTTCTAATAGACTGGCGCGTCTGTGCAAGTTTCTTGTCTAGTTTTGGTGAAATCTTCAGGTCGGACAAATTGTTACATTATTTTTTATCGGATCCGGTCAAAATTCGACTAAAAACCAAAGGTAGCCCGGATATAGCCTCCCATATATTACGACACAAGGTTATTCACACTTTCTCTAGTTACCCGATCAAGCGATTAAAGTAAGTTATTTCGATGAATTTAACTCAAGTACTCTATATTTTATTAAAACAATGGATTAAATAAATCAGTTGGTGAACCTTTGTAAGACAACCCGTCGTGTTAAATTGCACACACCCTCTCCGCTGCAGCTCTTGTTCTACCCCGAGGCATGCCAATCATAAAACCGTCTTCCTCGCTAACTACTATCTTCTCCATCTTCATTAATACCTCGTCTTTCCTGTCAATTACTAGAAGGTTAAACCTGCCATAGGCTCAGCGATACGCTACCACTTCCGCGTATATCGTTCTTGTGTTTCTTCATATCTATCCTTATCCTGATAATCTCCCCTTTACTCCTCGTACAGCCCGCCTTTCCCTTCTTGCGTCCTTTCCAATGTGCAATACATATTTATTTCAAATAGCACATGTTCGATCTGCCCAGGAACATAAACGTCCGATGTGGCGGAGTAGTACAGTTAATTGGAAAACGCCGATGTGGCGACAATGTTGCTTTTACACCCTGACCGCAACACGAAACGAGGGAAATCATTTCAGGCGCCGACAACTTCGATTTATTTTGCCACGAGTGCCCGCCAATTTTCATCTACCATTTCGTAGGCTCTACACGATGGCACGTAAAGAAATTGGTCCGTTGTGATCGCAACGTATATGAACAGAAAATTAAAACTACACCCACGTTTAGTAAAAGAGCATATTAACATCGCCTGCGTGCGTAATAAGGCTCCTGTAATAAGTTCACACCAAATATGTCACGTAATCCCGCTGGTGATCTTTACATTGAGAATTGGCACGAAATCACGTGACTATTCGTCATTGTTATTCTTTCACTTCCATAGAAATAACATATTTCAGTTTGTGACGTCTCACTAATGCATCTGTCCCTTATGGTGGTGCCTATTTGAAAACAAATTAGGAAGAAGGAAATTACTCTGTTTGTTATGAAATAAATGTAGACTTTAAAAATGAAGGTCACAAAGGTGTCATTCATGCATCATGTAGCCATTTATTATATAGAAAATGTAGGCCTAGATGATTGTTTCAAAGTGAAAGAGAGTAGGGCCTACTTAAAAAAGAAGTCAACGCAGGATTAGCATTCGCGATTAGATGATAGGTAGGTTAACAAAATACTAATGAACATTAACAAAATCAAATACGGTTTCCGTCAAATTTTAGTAGTAAATCAAGGTCGAACTATCGCATCAATATGTCAGCTCGTTTGCGTCAGATGGTCTATGAACACTGAAGTTGCAATGGTTCGCGAGCAGTGCCATCGGCAATGATATATACTTTCTCCCTATCTGTTCTGACGTCAGCATTAGGTCAAAGTCTTCAACCAGGCGACCATTGCTTACGGGACAGGAAACCGCTGACGTACTAAATATTCAGCCGCCCGACTTAATGCATGTTTTTTCCGTAATCGATTAATCCCCTTTCCAGCCAGCGATGACTATAATTAGATATATCTGTCTAGATACTGAAATACGTTCGTCTTTCTGGCATAATTGGTGTTGTCAAGAGTGAACACCATAATGATAGCGCACAGGGCCCCTCGCATTAGCATCAATTACCCAGGTCCCGTAATGTGGCGCCACTGTGTCGTTCGTAACATAGCTTGGGCAGTCAATGTTCTTCCCACTGTGACGAAGATGATTGACTACCCAGAGTCAGGATAACCAATTAAATTGACTCTCCTTTTAGGTCATCAAGTAAGAGGACATTTTGCATAAGCATTCATTCATTCATTCATTCATCCATTAATTCAAACACTCATCCATCCATTCAGTCATTCATTCATTCATTCATTCGAACATATTGACAGATTGACACTGTACACTTATGATATCGCACTATCTATATTGTATGTGTACAGGTAAATAAACTACAGATTCAATCGCCGAGATGAAGTGATGTCACGGGTATTTGTGGTCAGACTCTATTCCTTGTTCTCACAGAGCGGGGAGTGGGGAGCGGGGAGCGGGAAAGCGGGAAGGACTATCCGTTCTTTCGACCAAGGGCTGCTAATTACAGCAGTACTCTTGACAGGTCAACCCATTGACACATGTGTTTGCCAGTTGATGTGGCGCGAGTTTAGAAGATGCATGCAAAAAACTGGGTTATAAACTAAACCGGCAAATCTTACTGGATTCCTGGGTTCTAAACTCAACTGCTAACTTATGATAGCTATAATATCTGTCTGAGCGACCGATGCATATATCAGACCGATATGCGTTCTCATGCGCGAAGCCGCTTCAGTGCTGTCCTTCGGTATTAGGTAAAGCTTTGTTGTACGTTGGTCGTCTTTATGACACGTAGCTATTCCACCTGGCGATGTATGTAACACATGTGATCTCCCCAGTGTACTACGTGACAACGTGTAATTCAGCTGACCCAGAATATTGAATACGTTTTGATGGATAAAGATGTTCACAAATAACGCAACTCCCACGTGTATCCAATACACTGCCTACTGCATTCATGGAGATGTCGTCAGCTGTGCCATTATTTCACGTGCAGTAAATGAACGCGTGAGGTGGGCGTAGTAACGTAATGCTAACAAGCTGTTAAAGTAGACGGGAGCAGTTGTTTTTTCTTTAGTAACTGGAGAAGAAGATATGTTTCGCGGCGATATTGATTTTGGGAACCCGATGTTTTCCGCCTTCGTTGTCAGTGGCAATTTGGAACCACGTAGATACCTGGTCCTGTCGCGGGGCATTTGTCAACTCATACATTCGTTGGCGTCGTTGGCAGGTCATGCAAAATATAGCGGCGGTCCAGGTAGCATGCTAAATTAGGAAATGCAGGGCCTACGTGTGTGTGTGTGTGTGTGTGTGTGTGTGTGTGTGTGTGTGTGTGTGTGTGTGTGTGTGTGTGTGTGTGTGTGTGTGTGTGTGTGTGTGTGTGTGTGCACGTGTGTGTGTGTGTGCACGTGTGTGTGTGCACGTGTGTGTGTGTGCATGTGTGTTGGGTATGCAGGTTCTTGTGCGTGTGCGTGTGTGTGTGAGTGTGTGGTGTGTGTGTGTGTGTGTGTGTGTGTGTGTGTGTGTGTGTGCGTGCGTGCGGGTGTGTGTGTGTGTGCGTTCGTGCATGCGTGTGCGAACGTGTGTATAGTGGGTACGTATACGTGGGAGCGGGGGTGCGTGTGTGAGTTCGCTCGCCTGTCGGGGGTGCGTGCGTGCGCGAACGTGTGTATGTGTGCGTATGTGCGTGCGTGCGCGCGTGCGTGTGTGTGTGCGTACGTGATACAGACTGGTCAAATGTCAATTACATACTGCCACTGATCTACTGTCAATTACACACAACCAAAGTCACACGCTTAGTTACCCATTATTACCGACACAGTGTCAACGACGCAGTGTCAATGGCATAGTATCAAGTATCAAAGATGCTGTGTCATTGACATCGTTTAAACGGCATGATGTTAACAACGCAGTGGCAGTGACCCACTCCCGACAACACTTTGAAACGGCAGCAGTGCTATATAAAACGAAGTGAAAACGTCTCGGATATCACGTCCGTTTTGTCTCTCCACATGTGAAGTGTCAGCTTCTTCACTCTCGGTTCGGGTCGTCTTTCGCAGTCTCTGAAATTTGAGCAACACCGTACTTATGGTCATTGCCTTCATCGAGCGGAAACCATGAACGCAAGCTGCGGTAGTTAGTTTTTAGTATCCTGATTTATTTGGAGCAACAACAAAACACAGACGTGCATATTTCACAATTGCTATCAGTTGTATCGACTTGCGGCATTCCGAAATGTGTTAAAAGTAGGTTATTTCATTGATCTCGACCAATTGAGACGCAATAGTTAAGATAGTCTTGCGGGAGGCGTGTCGTTTGTGGTCGGTGCTGTTTGCGTACTTCCGGTCTGTAAATCATGCAATTCCTCTTTGTCGTTCATTCTGCTTTCACAAGAGCGTACGTACACGAAGCAAACTGTTTTTGGCGTGTCAGTTAAAACGAGCGTAATTGTGGAGTGTAATGGCCCAGTGACTAGAGAGTGGGACTCAATCGAGAGAACCCTGTTTTGAATCGTGTTTCGAACCTTGGGCAAGTTCGTTCACTCTACGTTACTCAAGTTCATATAGCTGTATGAAGGAGTACATAGCTACAGACTGTGGTGGATATTCATGTACGAATAGTAAAAAAGATACGTTCTTATACAGCGTAGTATCCAGTCCTCAGGACTGCTCAAGCCCTTTACACTTTACTCCCTGGCAGACCTGATCAATCGAACACCATCTCGGCTTCTCTGGGAAGCATCCAGCCACGTTTCAATTACTGCGCGAAGATTATTTGTACACAAATATCTACCACTGTCTATGGCCAGGTACTCATTCGTACAGCTGAGTGAACTGGAGCAACGTAGAGTGAACGAATTTGCCCAAGGTTTGACACCGCAATACAGGATTCGAACCTGGGATCTGTTGATCGAGAGTCAGAAGCTCTAAACATTGCACCACTGCGCTCCACAAATAGTCTTCGCGCATTGAATGCAGCGTGGCTGAATGCTTCCCGGAGAAATCGAGATGGTTTTCGATTGAACAGGTCGGTCAGGGAGTAAAGTGTAACTCATTTTTGAACTGTCCTAAGGACTGGATTCTGCGCTATATAAGAATTTACCTTTTTACTTTAAGTCTTTGCGCATTGAATGCAGCGTGGCTGAATGCTTCCCGGAGAAATCGAGATGGTCTTCGATTGAACAGGTCGGTCAGGGAGTAAAATGTAACTCATTTTTGAACTGTCCTAAGGACTGGATTCTGCGCTATATAAGAATTTACCTTTTTACGTTAACTTGTACAAATAGATAATATTTAAATTTAAACGGGCAAAAGCACAGGGTTGACGTCGGTGACTAACATCCTTGTGAAGCAATAAACTGCCTTTGCTCTTGAGCCGCACCGTTTAATATGACCGACAGTAGCAGCTAAGTTGAAACCAGTCTTAAAATGCACAGACCGGATAGGGTATACTGTATTTCGGTATATTATGCGTAAGAATGAATTCTGTGTATGTTTTATGTAGCAATCACAGAATTCCTCTCTTTTCATGCTTCATACAAACACAATGATAAGTGAAATACGGGTACAATATCAAGAACATTTGATTATATATCGAGAAAACGTGTTGTGACCGCGTGAACAGTCATGCCACGCTATATTTTAGATTTAAAATATACACACACGATTACAGAAGCCGTCTACGTATCACACAGTACAAGGTGCAAATGTAGATAAAGGAATAGGCCTAAGACTGGCGTTGATTTACAGCCAGGAAACGGGCTGTTAATCCATGCAGTGAATCTGATGGTGTTTCCCTGTTCGGCTTGGGAAGACGTCCTGTTCACTTAGATTAATTGGCAATGCTGGCGTATACTGCAGACATGGGACAACCGAGTCGAAAGGTGAATACTACCTAAACCACGAGGGACCCATAATAAACCCGACGAAACTAAAACTGCATATTGAGCCTAGTTGCGTCTGCCGGTTTATGATAAGACAGAAACAGCATTGTACGCGTTCTCGAATTCCCGCGCGCAATTATTCGCGTATCATGATATACGTTCGTAGCTTTTTTAACATGACTGTTTAATCCCACCGGGTTGTTAATAATCGAATCTGCACAATATCCACACGTTTGATCCGACCAGACTGTTGACTTATTAGACTGCCCTGAGAGACGTTTCCTTCGTCAAACGCCGATCTTTTGAAGAACTACAGTGTGAACGATCACACGACAGTAAAGTGAATTCTATTTGAGACTGGGCGTTAATTGTGCGTCCCCTTCTCGCTAGACTGATTTATAAACGTGCGCGAAAGCGATCTCTCAGAATTCTAGCTTATCGGGCCAACAACAACAGAAGATAAGCCGTACCACATCGCAGCTACGGCTCTCAATCTCCCAGATTATCCACTCCCGAACAAGTGCAATGCATTATCCTTAATTCACTAACACGTTGATGCAGCTTTTGGGACTCAAATGTCAGTTTTGCAGTTTCATTTTCAGATCCGCCACTATCTACAAATGTATGCTGTTTCTGTTGCACTACTTGTCGGTAGGGCCTATTTTAGATCCCATGTAACACTTTTTTCAAGTATATTACAGCAGTGCAACTTTAGATATGACTTCATAATAATTGTAGTTTGCTTGCCTCACCCATGAAATAATAAAAATAATATTCCATGAAATGTTAACTAGTTTTCCATTACAAATAAAATAATTGTTCTGATATAGCAAGATATTACAAACGCGATTAGACTGTTTGGAATTTTAGAAGACATGACTAAATGAATTTTTGACCCACTGGCACAAATTACTTCGAGTCACACTTTTTTTCCAAAGAAGTATATTCTCACTATCCACTTGCATAAGCTCGACTTAACATTTTATTTAACTAACATGATATGGACAAAGGAAATAAGTAGCACATGACACTGTAAACTGTTGTTAGATAAATACTGAGCTTTATATACTTCATCAATCCAAACAGCCAACAGGTCAAATGTTACGGTGGCAAATGAGGCGACCACATGTTCAGCTGATGATATAGATCTACCAGTCGCTGTGATTAGTAATCAGTTGGATTGCGCAATAACTCGTAACATCTGGTTGTAAATAATTACTTGCACGTGTAGCGTGTTTTGCGTGGGCCTACGGTCCACTATTGAGTCTCAAAAGAAGAGCGGGAGTTGTTCTGTTTCCTGTAAAAAAAAACCTACACAATTAATGTGGGATCATATACCAGTTGCCCTTCCGCCAATTTCCACGAAACTTATAAAAAAAACTAACTAAATCCCCCAAAGGCGAAGGTTACTTATACATAAATAATTCGATTGATATATGGCCATGGGAAAGAACGCAACATATTTTATAGACTTGCTACAATATAATAAACACCTTCCCAAATGGACGTGTCATTGAATTAACGCACGATGCCATGACACATAACACCAATATAAAAAAGTACCATTACATCAGCTAATCCTCAAATTTACACCACCGGATTCTGTTTGTAGGCACCCGTCAAGGTATGAACGAAAAGCGGCTTCTGTACGACCTGTTTGTGAAACGTCATCACGACAAACTCGAGCGGCCCATTGCTGACGAGTCGAAGGCACTAACTGTGAAGTTTGGACTGGTTCTGCAGCAAATTATCGACGTGGTAATGTGTATTTCCGCTCTAAGCCATTGCACCATATATAATTCATTGCAATACGTGTTTGTGGTGATCTAGGCACCATATTCGCGTGTTGATATGTGCCCAAAAACAGCTGCACACTTACGGGTATGTCAGCATACAGTGTTAGCACATTGTGAGCGGACGTAGACGTCATTATGTAGATATGTGTATTCTAATGTTCTAACGCGTATGTCTGAACGTTGTATTTTACACATGTGGTTATCGTGTATACAGGGAAATGCACGTTTTACACATTTAAACATCATAATGTCAATCGATAATGCGTTAATATATAGTGTCCATATAATATGAGGTACACATCAAGTACATACATGTACAAACATGCGCGCACTTTTACAAATAACGTCCGGGTATGCGTCGTTGTATTAGTATAGGACATACATGCTTACGTGCAAAATATGAGATTGTTCCGAGGTGGACTGTTTCGGTCAGAGAACATTCTGTCCTTTAGGTTCTAAAATACACAACCATGTATCAAAAGTATGCATCAACTGCACTACTTTATTAACACTGGATGAGACAACGGACAACGCCTGTGTTACGTATTAAATGTATGATTCAGCTCATATTTTATTTCATACAATCCAAGCAAACTTCGATTTAATAGCGACCTTTTCTGTTCCGTTATCCGGAATCATCCCCCAAGCAAGGGTGTTGTAATAGTGTGAATAGGAAATTCGCTTAATCGGTTGTACGTCGTCCCAGCTGCGGGCTTAATTTTGGGAACCGGCCAACTGCAAAGAGCAATTCCAAGAACGTGCGAATAGCGCTTCCTGCCTCCGCAAGAGTTGTCTTTATCTTCTGAATGTTTTGTGTACAATTTGAACTGTTTTCTGAGCGCAAAAATCAAATTTCTTACTAAACGCAATTTGGCGGACAACGCACATTCAACATATTGTTAGGGTATTTACAACTTCAAAGTAATAAAATTGATGAAGAACACACAAGAACGGTCTAAACTATTACACAGATACGCTCAGTCTTAAATTTACGGACGTTAATGTATCTTGTTTTCTGGTTGGTCCGAAATAAATATAATTGGTTTGGAATGTGGTGCCCCTTTAGTAAATGTTACCGTCATCGCCAGATGTCGCAGATTGTGTAAGTGAGCTAGTGCTCTGTTTTCTGTATTATATGTTGTAACTGCCACCGTGTTTTAATTATCTAGACAGTAAAGGCTGTTAACCTTCCAGAGGGACCATATTTCTTTTCCAAAGCAGTCATCGGGGGTGCGATAAACTCAAATAAAAACATAATTACTCTCTCTCTCTCCGCGTCCGTCATTTTCCCGGCATCACCTTTGCACTACGATTAATGCTTTCACTTTCGAAAGTACATAATTATCAGCCCGGGATTTGTTTTCAATGACGGTGGTTGGGTATCATTTGTTTGTATTTAGCAGAGTGTTTGTTAATCCGCCCAATTACCCTTGACATGGTCATTCGAATGGTGCTGACGAAGTTATCTCAAATGCATTAAACGTGGACAATTCATCAAGTTATTTGCTTCATTGCGGAAAAAAACATTTAAAATTATTTCCGCAGCTTGATAATTATGTTATATAAATATAACTAGTTGAAACATATCGTTGTATTGGCTGTTAGTTTGACGTTAACATATCGTTGTATTGGCTGTTAGTTTGACGTTAACATATCGTTGTATTGGCAGTTAGTTTGACGTTAACGGTAAATATAACTAGTTGAAACATATCGTTGTATTGGCTGTTAGTTTGACGTTAACGGTAAATATAACTAGTTGAAACATATCGTTGTATTGGCTGTTAGTTTGACGTTAACGGTAAATATAACTAGTTGAAACATATCGTTGTATTGGCTGTTAGTTTGACGTTAACATATCGTTGTATTGGCTGTTAGTTTGACGTTAACATATCGTTGTATTGGCTGTTAGTCTGACGTTAACATATCGTTGTATTGGCTGTTAGTTTGACGTTAACGGTAAATATAGAAAAGACAGTGTTTGTTCAAAATAAAGGAATACTAATAGGGCATAGAACGCTATGAATAATTGCATCTTTGTTTCATTTCGTATTGCTACCGATGCTCGCACGAAGGATAAAATACCTACTGTACATGGTGAAAATAGACGTGCATGCACTTACAGGACTACTCAAAGAAAAAGATTGTGTTAAATGTCAATGTTACTTCCTATTATTAAACATATATAAATACTTGTTAGTCAATACAATTTTGTGAAAACATACATATTTTAACTTCCCACGTTTTCAGTGAATACACAGTGTTATATTACGTATAGAAGCATTTGCACATGTTTCGTAGAAAACAAAATGTCATGTCAAAACGCCGTGCTCTTTGCTCTCCCAGTGCCTGTCGCAGAGGTGTATTCCACGAAACGCCGCCTTGACCGGTTAATTGATCTTCAATCTGTCTGGCCTTCACTTAGGCTAGATGGCTACTGATAAATCAGATAGGACCTAGACATACCGATTCTTTTTATATCGTAAATTGGCTATGCCACTTTTACCTGGAAAAAACACAATTTAAATATTCTATGATTGTCTAGACAAGTAAATGGCACGACTGTGGCGCCACCTTGGGGAATTGCACAGTGGTGTACGCGCTTGTGTATGTTGGAATGTGTATGCGTACAGTGGCGTATCTAGAATTCTCGTGGGGAAAGGGTGCAAACAATATAGACACCAATTAGTTTCTGTGCTAAACATGTAGTGTCGCAAAAGGCTATAATGGAAATTAAAACAAATTGCCAAATTGGAACGGCCGAATGACCCTTAAGTATGCAACTGTGTGCGTATGTGCGTGTGTATGTATGTGCACGTGTGCGTGAATGCGAACGTGTGTTTGAATGAGTGATTGATTAACTGATTGATTGAATACGTGAGTGAGGGCGTGAATGAGGGAGTGGGTGACTGAGTGAATAAATGATGGAATGAATGATCTCTCGAGCGATTGTGTGGGTGATTGATTGACTAGGTGAGTGAGTGAGAGAGAGTGAGTGAGTGAGTGAATGTGTTTGAATGGGTGAATGAATGAGTGAGTAAGTGGATGAGTGAATGAGTGAGTGAGTGAGTGAGTGAGTGAGTGAATGAGTGAGTGGGTGAGTGGGTGAGTGAGTGAGTGAGTGAGTGAAAGAGTGAGTGAGTGAGTGAGTGAGTGAGTGAGTGAGTGAGTGAGTGAGTGAGTGAGTGAGTGAGTGAGTGAGTGAATGATGAGTGGTTATGAAATAAATAAATAAATAAAAACATCATGATGAGTGGGTGAGTGATGATCATCATGGTGATCGGTGAGTGATAAATGGTGAATCATGATGATGATGTGATCAGTCGTGATGAGTGAGTGATGATGATGATCAGTGATGATGATGATGATGATGATGATGATCATGATGATGATGGTGTGAGTGAGTGAGTGGAGTGAAGTGAGTCATGATGTGATCATGAATGTTCAGCATGTCTGAAGTATATATCATGATGAGTGATGATGAGTGAGTGAATCATGATCGTAATGATTAATGAGATAAAATCAGTCTCAGTGAGTATCAGTCATGATGATGATGATCATCATGATGATGATATCAGATGAGTGATCATGAGTGAGGTGATGAGTTCAGTGGTGATATGGTGATAGATGAGATCATGAATGAATGAGTGATGATATGAGATCAGAGAGTGATCAATCATGATGAGATGAGTGATCATATGATCATCATATTGAGTGAGTGAGTGAGTGAGTGAGTGAGTGAGTGAGTGAGTGAGTGAGTGAGTGAGTGAGTGAGTGAGTGAGTGAGTGAGTGAGTGAGTGAGTGAGTGAGTGAGTGAGTGAGTGAGTGAGTGAGTGAGTGAGTGAGTGAGTGAGTGGATGTGTGGATGGGTGGATAAGTGAATGAATGAGATAAATGGTAATGTAGCTAATTAGCAACATAAATGCATAATATGTTAGTATTATAAACTAATTATTTCAACATTTGTGTTACTACAAACATGTTTTCATTACCCTGTTTTCAACTAACCTACCTCTCGTTTATTTCATCCAGGACGAAAAGAACCAAATACTAGCTACAAATATCTGGTTGAATATGGTAAGTGAGACGACAATGCTAGTGAACTTCCACTCTCGTCATGTGCTATCATCTGTTTAACCTTCCTCTTTTCGTTCTTGCCAACAGGACGAAAAGAACCAAATCATAAACACAAATATGTGGCTAAATATGGTAAGTTTCGAAATTGGACACATCCGAGGATAACATACGTTGGAAGTTTTCTTAACATCTTGCAAACATATTCACAATTGTGCTCCAGTTGTAGACTAATTTTAGTTATCCTTCACCAACATATTCAACATTGAATGTACCGAGTTGTGTGCATTTCGTTTTCATACAGCACATAGTTATACTACTGGGCACGTATTTACGATTATTTTTACCGATAAAATGATAAACCCAGCTATGTTTTTTCTGTATTTTTCACAGGTAGCCGCAAGACCGTGCTATTCTAAATCAATCTACTCGTGCCAATGTATGTTATCCTCCGGTGTTTCTGTTAAACATATTTTATCGATCCCCATGTCACGCCGCATTACATTTGCTGCGTGTCATATGGAAATTACGTTTTTTAAAGAGACGTGCCCTTTACGATATCTTTTCTGCCTGTAAGGCATATTTTCACCCGGTGTGTGGTCGTTGCATGGTAACCACGTGTTACAAGTCTGCATGACGTCATGCACAGAAAACTGGAAGACGACTTTCCTGCAACAGCCTTCTTACTTCTCACTAAATGTTCCCCCATTAATAATTATCCCTGGCAACGCTGTCGTGATTGACCTACTAACCTACTTTATATATGTTGTCTCGTTTGTATTTATGTTGTTATCCTATTTATACAATATCCTTGTGTTTATGTTGTTTCACTTAATGACTGTTGTGTTACCATCATTTTTAAACGCAAACGAATATAACATGAATGAAAGTATTATATTTACGTTGCACTTTACATTAAGGACAATACGTATTATTTATATTTAGCAAACTAACAATATTACACTATCCTTCATAACAACGTTGGTAAAACAACGCCAGTAACGCAATCAAGTGCTGTCCTACCTTTTATCCCACCTCTTAGGCTACTGACTATTAATTTTAGTGATCCACGCACATTGGAAAAACTACCCACCATCATGGATCCGGCAAAGCCATGCACCAGAAAATGCCTCGAGTGCAGGACACGAAAAGCAAAACGATTGTCTATGGACTGTAATATGCGTAACATGACACAGCCAGCGATACGACGTTCTTCGTTTGTTTCAGTGTGTCTATGGTACTTGGATCGTTGTTTCTCAATTGTTTTCACTTGACCAAACACACGTTAACTAAACACGCATCTACATTATACTGGAAACACGGTATATGAAGACTTCCACCATGAATCACACGTGCAAGGAAGTAATGCGGTAGAAACACGCTGATCTGGGAATTAAGGACGTCCGTGTTTTCTCAGCTGCAATACACTCCACGGTACACGGCCGGTCAGTTCATTAGATGGTATAAGACACTTGTTTAGACGGCGAGTATATTGCTGATTAGCGTTGACCACAGGCATCGGTTAATTAATTGCCCATCTGGTTTGGACTGTGTATTTCTATTTACGCACCGGGTTGTCTTAATCGTGGCTACGGCAGCCCGTTCTATCTTCGTCTAGTATAACTTGCTGTAACTCCTACAACCCGCATGCCCGTTGTCTTCCCTTGTAACTCTCTAATGTTGTAAATCCGCTTTCGTGGTGCCTTCGGCGTTTGTGTGTCAGTCACATAAAGCTAAATATGTTTTTTAAACAGGACAAGCTACACTCAACTCAAACAGTGCATCATAATATTATGAAACTGAGACTTGTTGTCATGAAAGACATTCAAAGACAGAAAACAAGACGGTTTAGAGGAGATATCAAGCATAATTGTTTAGGGTATTGAACGGTTATGCAAACATGAAAAAAAAGTTGTCGGAGGAACGAATACGAAGTAACATTCCTGATGGAAAGGTTAGATTAGTTACCAGAACGAATTAGTTTTCAAAGAAAGCAGTAAAGGAACGGAAAACTGTTTACTGGTTGTGGAAATGCTATCAATGTGAATATGTTTCAAATGAAAACTGGCAAATATCTCAGAAAGACTGGCTACGTATAGGGGAAACACCGTTAAAATCTCGATTTGTTATTCGCTGCCAAATCAAATTACATTCTGGCATTTTTGGATAGCTATCTGGGTACTTTTCACCTTCGGTGCTTGGATTTAATGCATTAATTGTTTTCCAAACAGGACCAGCTATAATCAATTGTCACACATATTACTACACACGGAATATATGTTCACGGCAATGACTTCAAGGTTTGGCCGACACACGCCGTCTAATGAAACGCGGAATGACATCGATCCGTGATTGAGTTATGTTGCCTATCACGCAGAGTCCGTGTCAGTAGTTTAGAGTTCATTCAAAAATAACGAAGGACATTTGGGCTGCTAATCTAGTTGCATCACACGATTTTTTAACGCTCACCAATGTACGTTCACACATGCACGTATACGCATAACGTGCACACGTCTACACGCATTTATGCACGTAAGTATAATACCCCGTATATGCAATCACTGAGACAAATGCTCACACGATTTACCGCGATTGTTTCTCTTTTGCGTCTCGCGGCTTCATAACGATGTCAAAATAACGTGTTATATCATCCCCCCGTGCGGAGCTAGACTCACTTGTCAACTGGGATTGCTACTTAACCCAGCAATGCGACAATTCGTCTGGACCCGTTGCAGACCTTCGGAGATTAAAGTCACCAATTACGATACGTTACCGTCGAATTATACATGATGCACAACCAACACGTGTTTGTGTTTTTGCGTGTTCGTCATTCTCCATTTAGTTAAGATGAATCAATCCAGGTCTATGTAAAATCTGTAAATATTGATCTGCTTGTGCTAATGTTATACGTAATCGACTGATGAGCCTAATTTTCATATTTGTCATCTGGTATTTGAGAGAAGACTCATTGACGAGAATACTTCTTTTGTCGTATTGGTTGTTGACGTTCATTTAAGATAATCGGTTGATTTGTCTATAAACAATAACAGAGTCATGATGCAGACACATGCACATACACGCACACACACGCACACACACGCACACACACACACACACACACACACACACACACACACACGCGCGCGCGCGCGCGCGCGCACGCACCTACAGACACGCACGCTTTCTCTCTCTCACATACAAAAACACATACTCTCACACACATACACACACACGCACGCACGCACACACACGCACGCACACAAACGTACACACAAACACAAAACAAACGTAAATATTTCTGCAGATATTTACACTTAAAACGTAATGTGTTACCCTTAAATTTGCCGGTGTCCAGACAAAAAGGCATGCTAATGCCGTGCTCTCCAAATAGATGTGCGCTCCTTGACATTTGCCTGTCTTTGTATATGTCGTTCTGATCATAAATCTCGACAAGCAATGTGTCTTCGTGGTCGATGACCTCTTGATTGACTGTCACGTGACTCGTTTGTTCCCAGGAATGGAACAATTACAACTTGGCCTGGAACAAGTCTGAATATGGCAACATCTCGAGTATACGTGTTCCTCCAAACAAAATCTGGCGGCCGGATATCTTGATGTACAACAGGTATGTGTGGTTAGCTGCAGCGCATCGTCGACCATTAATGGATGAGTTATATTTCGTATCATTGATATATTATTCACACATATATACAAGCAAGTGCATCCACAGGTATGCACACACATACGTGCGCGCGCAGACACGTACACACATAGGCATACCTGAACACACACGCATACACTCATGAATGAATGCACACGCACGAGTGCACACGCAACCGGGCGCGCCTGCTCATACACTCACACGCGCGCTCGCCAACACATACACACATATCACAAACACGCAGGCACGCACGCATAAACAGAACAGACACACACACACACACACATACAACAGACACACACAACACGCACACACACACACACTCACACATGCACACATCCATACACACACGCGCGCACGCACACACGTACACACACACAAACACACACACACACACACACACACAAAGCACCTGTACAATATATAATTATATAACAAAAAATTACTCCGAATGTACGCGATCAATAATGCTCAACCACGATATATGCTGCTTGTAAACAGCCACACTCGCGATAATTGTTAAACGATTAGACGACTGCCATCGTTGCGTGTGAATTATCCATTAACGCCGACTTGTCGTTGAAGTAAATGCATATCTGCTTGACACGATACAGTTGTTTGTCGCCATTATTCCTGTCTTAGTAAGTCCTCATCCTACGTCATAGCTCGATCGATTACCGCCACCCATGGGTCGTTCCGGTGTGAAGAGTTTAATCGAAAATCGGTATCTGCAAAGTACACCATTATACTCCGTGGAAAAGCAACACGGTACTTCTTTGGGGATTATTAACCTGTTTTATTAAGAGGAAACTACCCGAGATGGATATTGCACCAGTGGTCAAACCATCGACGTTGATGACTGCACTGCAGGATGTTGCATCAAAATGGAAGCCATTGTCATCCTGG
The DNA here is from genome assembly GCA_020002185.1 of Paraescarpia echinospica. Lineage (NCBI taxonomy): Eukaryota > Metazoa > Annelida > Polychaeta > Sabellida > Siboglinidae > Paraescarpia > Paraescarpia echinospica. Next base: position 49,501,204 of record CM034541.1, read on the forward strand.
CATATGTTCAGCCATTATTCAATATTGATATGTTGACCCATATGTCATATTCGTGGTTGAACTAGCATTTGTTCTATTGCGAATTGTATTCATGTTATTATGTAGTCTGCTGGCTAGACAGAGCAACGAAGAAAAAAGAACAGGCACAGAGAAGATATAAGACATAAGTCTGAGGTTTGTTGGGCACTGCTACAGACACAATGCATTTCTGATCATCACATGGCAGCCAGCGCATTGAAAAGCAAGCGATTGGAGATCAGTTTTTTCTGTCTAAAGGAAAATGCGGGCAAATAGAGTTGCAAGTGGCAATGAAAGATGGAGGCGTCTTGAGACAGATAGTTGGAACCAGCAGAGTACGACCACGAGGGCCAATATGAATGAATGCACGAATGAATGAACGAACAAATGAATGAATGGATGATCGAATGAACGAACGAACGAACGAATGAATTAATTAACGAACGAGCGAACGAACAATCAAACGAACGAATGAATGAACGAACGAATGAACGAATGAATGACTTTGCATTACCACAAAGGCTTCCGTGTGTACAATTTGGATGTCGCATCATGACTTCAGCAGATATGTGTTTTTTCATGAATTACAGTTTTAAAATGCAAAGTGTCCGTTATCTGCTTACCTGCCCATTCAGCATACTACGTAAACACAATCTTTATTCAGGTTACTTTCAACTTAGACAGATAATGGCCAAATTATATATAAAATGTGGTTCAATAAAACACAGTTGAGCAGTCAATACGTTAGAATAGATATACAGTGTTTGCTACATAACATGGATGTACGGTAAACGATCGGATTATACACACCTGTAAATGGGACGGTGCAACGGTGGATGCTGTCTTGGCGCACCCGTATGGCAAGACTTGAAGTCAACATTACTACACCAGCAGTGCAATATCTGCTGCAATAGACCTATTAGTTCAACTGGTTCTTCAAAACTTCTTGCTGTGATTATCCGGACAACAGTCGAGTTGCATTTACAACAGCACCAAATCCAGGAGCTACACATGGTTGCCTTTCAAAGCAATGTCGCCTATAAACGTAATCATATCTATGATACATAATTTGCATTATCACAATCATGTATTGCTTCTCAGTGAAATCATTCAACAGGCGTAGTAGCTTGATGAATTGACGTTACGACCGATTCCAGTTGGATAGTTATAGTGTACTAGGCCCTTTATCGCTGCTGCTAAATAATGAAACAGACGTCGTAGAACAATTATTAATTAACCGTTTGATTGCCCTTTATTCAATATTTTATTTTAAATTGCACTCTATAACTTGCATAAGTTTAATGGTGATATAACACATGTTAATGTGAAATCGTATTAGTACATACAGGACTCTTTATGGGAGCTGTGCTTTGTATGTGTGTCAATAAAGCCCTATAGTTCATACAATGCTATTTTATCGTTGCAGCGCTGATGAAGATTTTGACAGTACGTTCCCAACAAACGTGGTGGTGTCATCAAATGGCGACTGCCTGTGGGTTCCACCCGGACTCTTCTTCAGGTGACAAATATAAACGACAACTGTAAATGACATTCTTCGACTTTTAGCTACCCAATAATATTTGCTACGTGCGAACAGGTTAGCATAGCAGCACTCTACACAGTAGTTTATCTTCCCTCTTTTCTTCGCTTCGTCCTGCAATCATTCCCGCCTACGTTTTCTCACACTCGCTTCTCCCCCTCTCTTTTCTTCTATCTCCCTTTCTCTCCCTCTCTCCCTTTCCACAGTTCTTTGTCTCGTTCGCTCTCGCTCTCGCCCTCTTCTCTACTCTTCCCTCCCCCCTCTCTTTCTGTCTCTCGTACTTACGTGTATGTGTGTGTGCGTGTGTGCATGTGTGCGTGTGTGCGTGTGTGCGTGTGTGCGTGTGTGCATGTGTGTGCGTGTGTGTCTGTGTCTGTGCGCGCGCGTACGTGCATGTGTGTATGTGTGTTCGCGCGCGTGCATGCAATTTAGCTAAGTTTAAAAAACACAAAACATTATTTTCAGAAAAGTATAGTTATGTTGGATTAGATATAAATAAAATAAACAATAACAAGTCCCTCCATAGGTTTAGTCCTCAGATTTACTCACTTTGCTGAACATTCTTGTCAAATCCTTCAGATAACACACATAATTATAGTTTGCACATTTCTAACTAAACGGAATACGTATTACTTAATTTCAGCACGTGTAAGATCGATATCACGTGGTTTCCGTTCGACGATCAACATTGTAAGATGAAGTTCGGTTCGTGGACGTATGATGGCTCTGCCATCGACCTTCTGTTAAAGATGGAAGGTGGAGACACATCCAACTTCATCGCCAACGGCGAGTGGGACTTGATAGGTCAGTTAAGTATGATGGTGATGTCAATGGTGTTGCTTACGCGTTGCAGTGTATGCCGTGGGATTTAACCACTGGAGACGGTTTCATGAAGCGGCTAAAACGTTCTAATAATGTCTACTCGACATGAAGCAGGGCTCTATACTGCTTTCCCCATTGTTACGTAGTATTCTTCGCAGTACGCGCACGTTCGAGTCCAAAGTGTTTCAAAAGTTAACGCTCGACCTTTGCGACTGCTTCTGCCACAAATGTCGCGTGCGCTGTGCGTGTATGTCGGCCAGTGTCTTCAATTATCGGTTGTTGAAGGAAACCAAGATGGCGGACAGTGCCTTCATGTAATCGTCAACGCTTCCTATTCATGATATCAGTGCATTAAACGTACGTTCAATCGTAGGTGTATCTAAATAGAGGCCGACCGCTGTTTTTGTGAACTGTATTTCGGGTGCCAAATGTGACATCAAAATTCCTCCAAATATCTAGACCATTTGTCCACGGCAGAAAGAAAATACTTTCTGCTGCCTTAAACATATTAGTATGTACACGTTGCATTGGGTACGCTCATTAATTCCGAAACTTACATTACCCACAATTCAACCGAAGCTGTTCCGAGCAACAGTGTCGCCACCTGGTGAAAATGATGTCAGCATTGACTGGACAGCACTTCGCCTATCGCAATAGGCGGCTTCGTTGTGTGTCACATAAACTGATTGTAATGCGTGTTAAGCGGGCCAAAGAGACATTTATCTCTAGCAAAAACTGCCACAATGTTCGTTCTAAAGCTGTCATAAGAAATCTATTTTTCCACAAATTTGTTGAAGTGACGCAAACCGCGACATGTTTTTGATAGCCGTCTTTTAAAACTAAGCATTAATAATTGGATTGCTCCCCCGGTGCTGCCGATAACAGTTTATTGAGCCGTATGCGAGCAATATGACATATCCATCGGCCCCACGAGCACTATAGAACGTTCCCCATTAGACATCAAAGTAGATGTATAAAGTAATAAAAACATGTTTAGCTTTAGGCCTATCAATGATGCGGCGAGACTTTGACGCGTACATCAATGATGTTTTATAATTTTCAGTTCGTTCTCATTCATGGTGAACTAGATGACCATAGAACCAGCAGAACGTAACAAGCGCACTGCTAGATAATTATGAAACGCTGACACAATGACACATTTTAGAAAGTAGCACATTTTTAATTCCTTATATTCTGTTTCTACAAATACCACCAACATTCAAATATGACGCAGCTTCCGGTAATTCCAAATAAGGAGTTTCTGAAATGAAATACGGCTATATACCAGAATTAAATAAAACTACCTTAAATTTTGCCAATCAACATTTCACGAACTAAACAATACAATTCAATGTTCAGTAATCTAATAAACAATATAATGTTGTAAATTAGTTGTTTCTTTTCTGTGTCCACTTTTTTTATCACGTACCAGCATCAAAATATCTGAAGTCTGGAAATCTTTCCGATTAATCAAACCCTGGAAGGAAAAATATAATAATAATAATCATGATAATCTGTCTCGCACATGATGTTCCACGTTCATTTTGAGTTGAGGGAATTTAATTATGTCTGGTGGCTATGTCGTAACAATGAGACACCGCTCGATCTGTTTTGTCAGCAGAGCTTCTATATTTGGACCAATGCCTGTCACGTAATAGAAGGTTAAAAAGCACAAGTCTCAGTTTTAGGCCAGCGACGCCTGTAGTGCTTTTTAGAATAAAGTACATGTATTTCCCCATCCACCCAATATACAACATAATTCAAAACAAAAGCAATACAGATTAGGTGGCTACCTGAAAAATAGGATCTTTTAACGTATTGGGCTGGAAGCCTATTAAAATCTAACTAAACATAGCATACTCCCAAGTAAACATGTTTGTGCGTCATTGGACATATATATATATATATATCCTGTAAACATTCGAAATAAATCATTAAATACCTTTAGCATGAATGCAAGCCATTAATAATTGGCATTAAAAGGTATAAAAACATATATTGCTTGAATTTATGTTATATTACATCCTACTATCTATTTCCACGTCCACCAAGCAAAAAAAATCAAAAAAATTCAATGAATTAGAAATTCCACATTTTATGCTGTACATCCGGACATTTTTGAATATGCATATTTTTGGCGCGCTTTTCGGGATGCCGAGATGTGACGTCACTTATGAATCAAACTCGCATCAGGTCGACCCTTTCCATGCATTCAGACCATGTTTACAAGTAAAGCTTTTGGGTCGAAACGAGCGTCAGAATGAATTATTGTGCAATTGTCCGACGTAATACAAACACTAGTCATCATAGAGGAACAAGCAGTTATCTTACGGTCCCACATGAATCCAATTTTATTCAAAACAACGAATGCGAATGGGCCTACAAGTCGACTAGGTTTCGCCGAGCTTGGGCTCGTTTTCAGAATAATCATATCGAATGCAACCAACGGGAGATAAACTATACCAATAAACATACATAGCACACATATATTCTATCCAGCTACATAAAGTAACGTGTATAATCTTATAATATCACTAGAATATCGATATATGAAGGAGTTATACAATTTACCATAACAACTTAAATCAGTTAGGGAGTTTCCGCTGGTCTCACTAGTTCAGTGGGTAGACGCGTTGGTTGCTTGTCGTTTATTTTACAATCGGGCGACGCCGGTTCAATCCTGACAGCATGCAAACAATTGATTTTCTTTACACTTTTTTTGTTTATGTTTTCACGAAGTAATATAAACCAAATCATTTAGTATACTATGATGCACTGTTTGTAAATAATTTTTATTTTGTAGTAATTATTTATTCGCCACAAAAATGAAAATATGGTCATTATATAACGATGTTTCTAAATTTTATTTATCCAAACAAATATAATGTAATGGATATCTAATTTATTAATTGTAAATATATTGTACAGTAATATATTGTAATTATATATGTGAAAACAGATTGTGATCTGTCTGGATAAATACAATTTAGAAACATCGTTGTATGTAATGACCATATTTTCATTTTTGTGACGAATAAATAATTAATAAAAAAATAATAAAAACATATTTACAAACAGTGCACCATAGTACACTAAATGATTTGGTTTATATTACTTCGTGAAAACATAAACAAAAAAAGTGTAAAGAAAATCAATAGTTTGCATGCTGTCAGGATTGAACCGGCGTCGCCCGATTGTAAAACAGACGCCAAGGAACCAACGCGTTTACCAACTGAGCTATCAATGCTGACAGAAATTCGCTGACTGATTTCAGTTGTTATGATAAATTGTACAACTCCTCCTTCATACATTGATATTCTAGTGATATTATGAGATTTTACACGTTACTTTCTGTAGCTGGATACGATATATGTTTGCTATGTATGTATATTGGTGTACATTATCTCCCGTTGGTTGCATTCGATATAATTATTCTGAAAACGAGCCCAGAGGCAGGGCCAAGCTCGGCGAAACCTAGTCGACTTGTAGGCTCATTCGCATTCATTGTTTTGAATAAAATTGAATTCATGTGGAACCGTAAGATAACTGCTTGTTCCTCTATGATGACTAGTGTTTGTATTACAACGGATTATTGCATAACAACTCATTCTGACGCTCGTTTCATGTGTGACGTTAAGATACCACGTGATCGCCTAGCTCATTAAATTTTTATTTTCCGCGGGAATCGCTACCCAGACGGGTTTAAAATCGAATTTATGCTACACATGTATTTTTCTGTATTTTTTTAATGTTCTCGAATGTTACATGCAATATTAAACTTTCTGTACACATGGAAAACGGATTTTAGCTAATGCCTTGTTTTTATTTCCTTTAATTAATCCAATTGAAGTATATGTTTTAAAGGATACGCTTTTTAATAATTATTATCATGTTCTGTTACCTTACCTGTTTTAATGAAAGGAAATCCGCAACCTGTAGCTATTTCCATTGATTATATATATACGCTTGGCTTGTGATATATATATATATTATATATGTATATATATATATATATATATATATATATATATATATACATATATATATATATATATATATATATATAATCAATGGAAATAGCTACAGGTTGCGGATTTCCTTTAATTAAAACTACAGATAAGGTAACAGAACATGATAATAATTATTAAAAAGCGTATCCTTTAAAACATATACTTCAATTGGATTAATTAATGCCAATTATTAATGGCTTGCTTTCATGCTAAAGGTATTTAATGATTTATTTCGAATGTTTACAGGTAGATTGCTCCAAAGTCGTGCTCCTGTTAATTTCAATAAGGTCCAAGGCACATATATCGAAAGCAAACAGTGCTCCTGTTTGTTTTATTTCACAAGCCAAGCGTATATATAAACAAAGAGGCTCAGGTTCACGCGTTTTTGTATTGTTTCCTAGATTCGCTAACTGGGGAAATAGGAACTAAAAGCTGGCTCACATTTTTTATGAAGCAAATATATTAAAACCGTTTCCCAATCCAGCAATATTCGACCTTTGCCTCAATATTTATAGGTTGACGTAACAGATTATGCCAGTACTATACAGCATGTCCAATGACGCACAAGCTATAGATAAGAAACAGCAATACATATAACAGCTCGAATAAAGTATGGTTTTTGGCGAACCTGTAAACATGTCCGCGAAATCCGTACAAATCACCAGTCTGAATATTGTCCTAATCCACGGTGCTTATCTGCAGAAGGTGTCTGTTGTAATGCAATGTGTTACGTTGGCCTAACTTCTCAATCGCTATCGCAGTGTATCTCTTCGCACGGTCTAGTAGTTATTAGCGGTTATTACAAACACGATAGCATTTACGAACAATGTGAAATCCACCACATATAATGAGCGATTGATCCATTGAGGCTGGTTTACTATCGGGTTTTTTCACATAAGATGATATTTCTTACTTACTTTATGTCGAATGCAAAATTGGATGGAACACGCCTACAAGGACATGGTTTGCAACAACTCTATCTATGTTCTGAGCATGAACTTTTCGTACCATCAATACTCTCTGTCGTGATTATCTTTTCAATACCTCCTGGAAGACTTTTATTAAAATATGATATCCATCTGCAATATCAGTATTTATGTAGGTCAAGTATCGCCTGAACATGGGCATGCAACACTTCAGAATAATATTTATACAGAAATTAGTTTAATATTTAAAAAGAA
>CM034541.1:49511274-49583708 GCA_020002185.1 Paraescarpia echinospica
GCAAAACTAGGATAACAAATAAGAACACATTGCCAAACAGATAACAGATAAAAATCGCAGGTATTCCATTTCTGTGCCACGAACCATAAACTGAATTAGCAATATGTTCCTTTCGCTGGTAGCGTGAATATGGTAAATGACAACATTGACAAAAATCTCAGAACGTTGTGTTATACACACATATATAGAAATATATAGAAATGTTGGAACTCTCAATAAGCGAAAGGTTTCCTTGTTTATTTGCCATCTAACGGGTTTGCTCTGGATAAATATGACGCAATTTCCGTAATAAAAACCATAATGCAAAGTTCGGTAGTCGGAACGGATAATCTATAATGTATCTCCAAACCATGCCCAAAATATTGGATGATAAAACATACTCGACGATAATTGATGCTTATCAAATTGAAATTTGCGTCTGACTAAGGCTATGTGTGTTGCAGGCGTCACCATTCTGCTCTCCCTGACCGTCTTTCTGCTCCTGGTGGCCGAGACTATGCCGCCGACGTCAGATGCCGTGCCGCTTATCGGTTAGTATCATCTGTACGTTATTTGCTCCAGTAAAACGGTTTGGGCATTGGAGAGAAATACTTCATTTTTGTCGGTTGTATCCCAAGCCAGTCGTTCAGCGACAAAGGCTAATAGGACAACTTTGCCTAGACGTTTTATCTGCCTCGCACACACATCAAGAAAAATATACAGGTAATTATAAAACTATAAAAAAAACCTGTTCCGTTTTGTTTGCGTTTGCCTGAAATCAATTGTTTATGGCCATTTGGCAAACATATACTTCCCACTCTAAATAAATCGTCCATAGTGTGCCGTCACCATGATACGTGTGTCATAGTTGAATGTTTTCATTATTCATTAATCCCATCGCAGTCCAGTTTCATGTTGTCATTCGGTGTACAATGCAGCCGGTTCCTTCATTGCGTGCGTACATCACACGCACGCACGGACGTACACTCACACACACATGCGCGCACTTACGCGCGCACACACACACACACGCACGCACATACGCACAACGCACTCACGCACACACACGCACGCACACACACGCACGCACACACACGCACGCAAACACGCACTTACTCACGAACGCACGCACACACACGTGCGCGCGCGCACACACACACATACACACACACACCCTCCCCCCACACACAACTATAGTCTCAACGGTTATGTTGTTGAATCGTTGCAGGCATGTACTTCGCGTGCATCATGTTGATGTGTTCTCTCTCCGTCGTCTTCACCGTGCTCGTGCTAAACTACCACCACAGAACTCCCGACACACACGAAATGCCAGAATGGGTAAGCATAAAATCACACGATCGTCGTCGTTCACAATGTTCCTCGTTAAACATGGGAAAGTTCAGGACACAATAGTTTGTTTGTTTGCTAGGGAGCAGCAGAGACCATCACACAATACAGCGGTTCTTTTTCTCCCCGTGTACCCCATGAAGTTTGAGACGATCGTCAGAGTACCCCCACCATTTTAACATATATATATATATATATATATAGACTCTATAATAAACAATATTCTACACTCAGTTCACGATAACATATAATGTTATTAATGATTATTATAAACAAAATTATACGCCAAATTTATAATAACAAATACTTAAAAACTAAGCGATGAATCAGCCTTTTCAAAATAAGCAACTCAATTCGGGAAACATGTTTGGACAGGCAGATTCGGAGCTCATCAGTGGCATAGAGTCGGGCTCGAAGTTTGGTCTTTGTGCTGAACAACACCAACAATCCGTGTTCACATAAATAGGTGGACGGAAGATCAACAATGCCCTCAAATATAATCCTCACATAATCCAGACTCGGATATGACATGTCCATCTTAGATGAGAACGTGGCCAGGGGAAGCTGTTCAACCGCATCATGGAAGACGGTAGATTTAATCACGAACTCCAAACAGTCCACCACGTCTGCTAGGGATATTGCACCTCCACGCTGGACGGATCTCAGAGCAAAGTTGCATCGTTCGCGTGCAGATCCGTTAGTTATTTGGCTTTGACGACAGGTGCGTGCGCCTGTACAGTTGCCCCAAGTTTCCTTTCACAACTTCTTCATCACCAAACACTGCATTGTGATGATCAGAAATGTTGAAGTTCAAGTAGTTGACGTTGTCTTCCCACAACTCCAGCTTCACGATGAATGTTTGTACTTTAAGTAATTTCTAGATTTGTTCTTATAGAAGTGGTTAAACAATTCTGAGGTTTCATCTATTAGCCATTCCTCTTTAGTTCCATGGTCTCCATGACAGTGAATAGACCGCGATATGGAAGAGCTGTGTCTCTTGATCCGCATGCAACTCTTGGCAAAAAAACACAATCGAGTATTGGATTTGGTTTTATTTACATATTGACAACATCATCAAGGTATGCTCCTAGCTTTGGTGGGACTACCTTTGATGCGAGAGCATATCGATGGACAAAGCAGTGAAATATTTTTGAATGGTGAAACTTATCACCTCCTGCGATCATTCACTCGGGGAAAAAAACTGCTAAAAATGGCCAACATCGAACATACGCGCACATTGTCCCACGATAATCCCTCGGCCTCAAAATATTTGGAGACTTAATTTGCATAGTACATTCGCTGGATCAATTGTACTTCACCACATGTCCTGACTTCAGAGAGTAATTTCTTATAAATTGCGGTTAGGGTCGTCTGCCTCCACAATACTACCAATAACGGGTGTTTGGCATTTGAATGTTTTGTTTATAATTTCAGCGTTTCATGGGTGCGACATTCAAATCGCGAACAAAATGATTGAACGCAAGTTCTATTTATTTCGCGCGCACTCTGTCTCTGTCTCTGTCTCTGTCTCTCTCGCTCGCTCTCGCTCTCTCTCTCTCTCTTTCTCGTCAATTTTTATCCGAAGATTACATAAATATTCACAAGCCCTATTAACTAACCATAACTCTCCATGTCTTCCCCTTAGGTGAAGAAGTTCATCTGCGAGTGGCTGGCGTGGCTGCTACGCATGAGACGTCCTGGCTGCAGCAACATATGTGATAAAAGACGTTCGTCGAAAGCGAGCACACCCGACCACGAGATGGCGGGTCGCTCCTCACGTAGTCTCCTCGCCAATGTCCTTGACCTCGACGACGACTTCGGCGGTTCGAAGTCGTACTGCAATGGCGTCACGATAGAAAATGGTGGCTTGGCCGTCACGGAGTTATCTACGGGCGGAGCGTCGTACCATCTAAAGTATATACTCAAGGAGTTAAAGGTGTTGACAAACAAAGTGAAGTCTGACGAGGAAGTTGCGGACAAGTGCAATGATTGGAAGTTTGCTGCGCTTGTCATTGACCGCTTGTGTCTTTGGATGTTCACTGTGTTTACAGCAGTTTCGACAATAGCAATCATCTTTTCGGCACCGCACGTCATTGTGTGATACTTCATGATAATATCGACTGCATCAGGATGAAACTGAGTGATTTTGTTACTGACAATATTGTTTGTATTGCACATTCACCTGGGTGTAAATTATGGGCATACATTAATTATAAGGGATGGTCCAGGGTGCTAAACTGGGATTTGCAGGGATATGCAATATTGTATAGCTACTAGTCTTTAGACTCCACGTGGCATTGCACAATTTGCTTAGATACCGGAATTACATACTTCAAAGAGATGGAAAGTGAGTGAAACCCTCCTTCTGGTTTGAAGTACGCGAGCGAAAAAAACCGTGGTCCGTATATTACTTTGCACCTAAATTGAACTTCAACATGTTAAAATAATGAAGGTTGAAGCGTATTCAACAAACAAAGCTGGACATATTTAATATTGACGCATGGAAGAATTGGAAATGTTACATAAGCAATACTATGACAATTCATCGCTGACGTCATTTGGTTCGTAACTTGTATTGCTGTTACATTGAAAATAGATATTGTTTTCAATTAACACGATTAGCAGTTGACGTATCACTGTTTCTTTTCCAAGTCGTGCGAAGCGTCTGACTTTACAGTCTTCGAAATAACACAATAGCATATGGGTGGATGATTGGCGATGCAAGAATATTTAAGTCCCGGATGTGTCACATGTATTTAGCAAATATAGTTGTTCTTATGTATACTTTGACCGATAGCTCCTACAGTATGGGGTGTGTTAGCATCCCGTATAAATAATGTATATACATCGATCTTTCCATTACACTTCCCCGAGTTTGTCTTTGTAAGTGTGAACATTTAAAAACGTGCATTATAAAAATGTATGTCAAAGAAAATTTAGCTATTTTTACACGAAAAACATAATGATATTGATTTTTATGAACTCGTGTATTTGTTAGTATTTATATCGTTATTAAGAATAGAGGAATAAATCGTAGACAGCAATATCACTGAAAAGATTATGCTCGAAGTAGGGAAACTAGAACAGTACAGTTATACAAATGACACCGCAATTGCATTAGGTTTATTGCTAGAAAATGTAACTTTTAAAATATAATATAATAAACATAATTATAGGCAAAATGAGATTGCCATAAACTGTACGAAGTTGTACTTTTGTTTACTATGATATGTGTTCGACAATGTAGGTCGAAAGGAATCGTGGTGTGAAATACAGTACAACACGACTAGTATGTTTTGTCCATGTAGTGGTCTGTATGTCCACATGCAAACAAATAATTATGTTTTCCTGGGGACTTTGCCTCAGTCTTTCCATGAGTCACCTGGTTTTCTTATATGCCAAACAGTGGTTTATCGTAATATATACATACTGTGTGGTTAAACCTCACGATGCCTACCGCGGATTGTATGGGTTACAGTTTCGTAGGTTCACTTCCGTAAATTTACTGTACACCGCAAAACGGTATTTGAACCTGATACGATGAATAATCCCCATACCTATCGGTTTTCAAATTACACAACTTTGTTGTGAAATTATTGGCTTTTGCCCAGGTGAATATCGGGAACAGGATTTAATCGTTTTGTTATAATTATATATAATATATATACATATATATAGCTAATTCTCCCAGTTTCTACACGATGACTATTTTGTGCCTATATATATATATATATATTTGTATGAATGCATGTATATATTTATATATGAATGACATTACTATTGTGGCATGACATTTCATATATCAAATATTCCCGCATGCAGTTGTCACTTTTAAAGCTTATATATATATATACTTTAATATACCTCACACCGACCATCAGCTTCTTAAAATCTTGGTGATTCCCTTAAAGAAGTGGTAGGCGATTTTTCAATATCAGAGTTTAAAGTTTACTGAACATTCTTCAGGATAGCTCGTTTTCAAATCAGAAACTTTCGTTTTTCATATCCAAGATGTTTAATTTACCTTGTAAAGGCTTTCGTCAACGTATCACGTCGACTTCGTCAGTACCGATGACGCTGAATGACGTCATCGTACACGTGAGGCTGTTCGTAATTGCTCTCTGTTGATAGGTGTTCTGGTTTTCCTGATCCAGATGGCGTCTTTGTCTTGTCTACAATTTTCACTCCCTCCCAGTCTATGATGTGGTTTTCAGTTGTCGCATGGTCTGTAAGGGCGGTTTTATTGATGGTAGACATCAATCTTTTTTTACGCTCCTTGTGTATTTCTCATTTTTCGTGTTTTGAGTAGTCTTCATGTCTCCCCAATGTACTCAGCACCACAATTCTTGCACGGTATTTGATACACCAGTCCGCCCTGTTCTTCTAGCTCTACTTTGTCCTTGGGATGTACCAACAGGTGCCTGAGGGTAGTGTGGGGACGCATGGCTGTTGCTACTCCATACTTCTTCAGTACTCGGTGTACTTTCTCTGAGACCCCCTCTACGTATGGGATGACTACTTGGCTCCGGTAGTTTTTTCCTTAGTGTTGGCCTTTTTGTTGGTCTTTTTCTTCTTACTGCTATCTGTCACCTTTTTCAAGGCCCACGACGGATAGCCACATACTCTTAGAGCTCTTCTCAAGTGTTCCAACTCTTTTTTCTTGTCTCCCTCATCTGAAGTTATCGTCTCACACCTTTTGTGGTGGGACGCAAAGTTCAGGTATTGGTCAGTGTGCGTCTTCTTCCTGTACACTGTGGACTTCACACTGCCATTTTCCTTTCTGGTGAACTTTGCATTCAAGAAGGGCATGCTGTTGTTCTCTTCGTCTTCCTGCGTGAAAATGATGCTACCTGTGCGGTCTAAGGTGTTCATGTGTTGTTGTAATTTATTTGCCTTTCCTGTGTGTACCAGGCAAATTACATCCTCCACATATCGCACCCAGTTCGGTTGGCAATCGACTGGTGCTGTGGCTAATATTTTCTGCTCCAGGTTCTCCATGTACAGGTTCACAACCAACAGTGGGAGATACTGGACTGCCCATGGCTACCCAAACTTCTGCTGATAAATTTATCCTCCAAATTTGAAGTATGTCGTCTACAAGACATATTTCAACAACTCCGTGATGTCGTCTACGTTTAGGTTTGTTCTCTTCTTTAGTGTCTTGTCATTCTCTAGTCTTTTTCTGATGATTTCGAAAGCTTCTCTGATCGGGGTCTTCGTGAACAGTGACACAACATCATATGACACAAATGATTCTCCTTCTTCCATTCACAGCTTTGTCATTTCTTTCACCAGTTCTTGTGACTTTTCCGTGTGGTGTTCTGTTTTTCCAACAAGTGGTTGTAGTATGTTGGCCAATTCCCTGGATACTCTGTATGCTATTGTCTATGTGTAGTCGACAATTGGTCGGAGTGGCACCCCCTCCTTGTGGGTTTGTGGTGATCCATACATCCGTGGTACTTTTTCTAGCGCAGGATACAAGTACCAGTACTGATCTTTGGTGATCTTCCCTTCCTTCTCCAAGGAATTTACCATTTTGATGAGTTCTGCCTTATATTTCTTGGACGGATCCTTCTTTAACTTCTCATATGTCGCTTCGTCACTTAGCATTTCTTTCATTTTTCCTGGTATTATTTCGTTTCCATGATGACTGTGGCCTTTCCCTTGTCCACTGGGAGTATGGTGATGGACTTCTCCTTCTGTAGCTCTTTTACAGCTGTTCTTTCTTGTCTGGTTAGGTTCTGTTTTGGAACTTTTGCTGATTTCAGAACTCCCGCGATGTCTGCACGAAGTTTGTCTTTTTGTTCTTGTGGTAGGCTCCATGTTGCTTGCTCTGCCGCTAGGACGAACTCATTGGTCGGTACTTTCTCTGGCGTTACCACAAGGAACCCAACAGAAGATTCCGGTATATCAAAGAAGCCATCTGGATCAGGAAAACCAGAACACCCATCAACAGAGACGATGGCAAGTACGAACTGCCTCACGTGTACGATGACGTCATTCAGCGTCATCGGTACTGATGAAGTTGACGTGATACGTTAACGAAAGCCTCTACCAGGTAAATTAAACATCTTGGATATGAAAAATGAAAGTTTCGTAATAGAGTTTAAAGTATTCATGAAACCACACAGCCTGACATCAGATCGGTTGATATTGTGGGGCAAGTCCGTTTCATCACGAAGGGGTAGCTTGGGCCACGCCCGTTCTCAGACAGGGTGATGTTTGAAGGTAGATGCAGTTGGAGGTTTTGTTGAGCGTCCAACGTTACTGCACATTACACGAGGGGAGTACATTAGTAAATATGCTCACATCCATCAACCTCTGCCTTTAACATTCTACAGTTTCCGATGCGACGATGACATAAAATGTCCCGGTTTTACAACATGTGAATATACTGAGATAGCAAAGAAAAGAGACAAAACAATAAATCTTCATTTTAGAGGTTAAATATAGTCAATTTCATCGCATGGATTGACTGATTTGTTAAATTCCAGTATTAAAAACATTGTGACGGTAAACTGATTCCAGCTTTAAAAGTACAAGATATATATAATAATAATGTTTTTAATAGTTAATGTTTGCTGAGTTAGATCTTTTCCGAGAAACAGGGCATTCTAACCGGCTATTATAGATCCAAGCAATCAAATTAAAATCGTTGTAGATCCATTTAAAATTAATGTGCCAGTAACTGCTGGCGAAATTTGAAGCTGACAGAAATCTGCCAACTGTGGAAGTAGACGGGAATGTGGACAACACGTAGTGTAACGAACTGGTAAAGTACATTTTTGTAGTTGTTCTCCACTTTTTACCTGACTGTTCAGGGAGATGCTGACCTCGATAATGGTCCTCGATTTATCGTTTCTTGTTCTCCCCCCTCACTGTTCTTGCATTTCTGACTCCACCGTCCTTCTCCATTTTTCTTTATCTTTCGCTGTCATTCTCTGCTCCTATCCAAATCCCTTCCAAATCTCGCCATGTATGCAATCCTCCCATTTCAGTCTTTCTTCACCAACCGTTCTTCTCCCATTTGCTCCACATGTCCAGTTCACATTAGCCGATCCTCACCAGCGTCCTCCTGAAACTCTCTTTCACACCAACCTCTTCCCACCAGCTCCTCCATTCTTTGGTTGTCTTCATTCCCGCAATGTTTCCTCACCCAATTGTTTTCGTAAATCTGTACCTGTTATCTCTATTGTTGTTTTTTGGCATTAACGTTGTCTCCATGCAATCCATGTAAACATGAGCTGAGCAACTTTCCCTTGAGCTTTTGAGATATGTGTCTATCTCCCATAACCCCTTATATTTTCCTCCATAAATTCGTCTCTGCTTTTAATGTATCAATATATTGCATAAAAGTTATGAATATAGAAAAGCATTCTACATATTTTATTTTAGGACTCATGTTCGTTTGTTATTATTATAAATAATATTAATGTTGATAATGATGAACCATTAAAATAATTAATATTGTGGTGTGATATCAATAAACATATATCTACCTAAATATACATTGATCTTAAGATACAGCTCAAAGTATGTCAGATATTCTATCTACATTCAAATGTTACAACAATTAGATGGTCCTAAGTTTCATCTTGATATTGACCCACGTTTAGTTATTGTATAAAATTATCATCTGACGTGTAATTATACCGCTGACAAGTTCAATAGTTGGCGAAAGATGCATTCAAAAAAAATTCTGCTAAGCGAATCTATCTACAAGACGGTTGCTAGATAGGACAAAGACAACTGTAGCATGACATGGGTACAACGGCGATTCAGATACAACACATCGAAGTGTCTCGATCTTGGAGGAGATCTGTGTAAATACAATAGGGAACTGGAGCCGGCCAACAATCGAAGGCCAATGACCTTGTCCATCAAATTAAGATTCCCAGTTCTCGTAACCTGACGTCGCTGTCGTATTTATTCGAGAAATCACAATGGACTTTGAACAGAGATCAATGATTGCAAACAGAATCGGTGACAGTCTATCTGATATTTGCATGTAGGCCTTCTCTTTATAATGCATAGGCGCCGGAATCGGAAGGGCCTTAGGGGCTCTGCCCTTCCCCAATATGTGTTATGGGGGTCTGAGGATTTGATTAGCCCCCCCATATTTAGGGAAGGGTGTGTATTTTCGAGGGGAAATGTTTTGGTGTGGGGGGCTCATTGTTCATAACTTAGTTTTGCCTTCACATACATGTAGCAGATTACACGCTTACAAGCGTTTCTAATATTTATGGTATATGCGACTAGGAAACGCGTTCAAAAAAACGAAAAAAATCGCAAGAAAATACACTAAAAGCGATTTGCCGCCAGAACATAAAAATGGCGACTGATTTGGCACGCGAAGTTGGTGCACCCAAGCGGTAGTGATATCAACTAATGTTTTTATCACATCAACTTTAGATGATGCAAGTGGTCTGAACTTAAAATGTAATTGTCCACTTTGCCGCAGTAGCCGTCTATATCTCCCCTATATCCGACAACTTTACAATTATTGCTCTTGATAGCAATGTTGCTAAAACTGTTTGATGTTGTTATACTATCTAAGGAACAAAATGCGCTTGCAAAATCGCATTTGCAATTGGGTTCAATGCAAATGGCAGTAATGTATATGCACCCATGTTAGATGCCAACAAGGCATTCGACACTTTTTAACAAGATTAAACAAGATTGCCATTCAGAAAATTAATTCTAGATGGCAGGTGGACAAGGAAGCCTTTTGGTTTATCGAGAGTCCAATACTTTTTATTTACGTGTATCCCGCCCTTTTAAGGTGTGTCAATTTTATTTTTAAACATGTTCACGCTATTAGCACCAACACAATCAGGGGATAATATGTTCCATTCATTTACAGTCCTTTGTGAAAATGAGAACTTTCTTATATCTAATCTACACTGCGCCTTTACTAATGTAACTTCATGTCCTCTGGTCCTTCTATCTTTCTTAACTGAGAAAGAACATTTCTATCAATATTTTCATAACCATTCGATATTTTAACCAATTCTATCTGATCTCCTCTCAAACCATATTTTTAGGCGTATTTCGTAACTAGGATCCCTCAGTTTTTGTATCATTTTAGTTGCTTTCCTCTGTACTCTGTCTAGCATATCTATGTCATTCTTGCGGTATGGCCTCCACGCTTGTATACAATATTATAAATGAGGCGTAACTATTGTTTTGTAGGGTGTAGGGCAAGGAGGTGTAACGGATAGTACCTCACGGTGAATGAGTCACGTCCCACACAGGACGGTCAGGATCTATCCTATTTGGTTCCCCCTCCTTGTTTAGCTCACATATGGCTCCTAGTGTCTGCATGTGTACGGCAGCTCCACACCCCGGGCAACGGCTTTGGCTGGCCGGCCAAAGTATGTGAGTGCCTTTCCGAAGGGTTGTCCCCCTTCTTAGTACACACATCTGTTGGTGGAGTTGTAGGCGGAAGAATCCCCAGAGGTAAACGGCTACGACGGCGAGAGATGGACGCATCAGGGCGCACCAGGGCGCACCAGGGCGCACAGGGCGCATCAGGGATGTAGAATGATAAGCGACCAGAACCGTCCGGAAAGCAATGGCAAACTACTGGAAGGTACACTGCCAAAAAAACAGATGAAACCATGATAGCAAAGAGAATCGATATGGGACTCGGTGGTGAGTCCCCCAAGCCAGAAGAGTTCCTAACGGCTATTAGGGAAGAGCCAGAAGCAACTGGAAGTACTACTTAAGCTGACGAAGGCAATGTGCTCGACTGTGCGGGGAAGGAAAAGAAGTTCAGCGAATGGCTAAAAGTCCCGGGAATAGCAAAACACCGATGGGCGGGACAAGGTCATTTTACACCACACGCCGGAGGAAAATTCATATACTCCGGACAAGCAAAGACAGGACAAGGAGGCGTATAGCAAATACAGTACTTGGATACAAACCAGTAAATGACATCAACAGCAGAAGAGGAAGAAATAGAAGCTTTTTAGACGAATTTGCAAGATGAAATAGACGAATCCAAGAAATCGGACATCACCATTGTCGTGGGCGATTTTAACGCCAAAGTGGGACAAAGACAAGACGACATGGAACGAGGAACAATCGGGAAATTTGGATTAGAAGAGAGAAACGAAAGGGGAGAACAACTCGTTGAGTTCGCCATCGCTAATAACCTCACACTCATAAATACCAATTTCTCAAATCACCCTAGAAGAATCTACATGTGGACATAGCTCAATGGAAAGACTACAAATCAAATAGACTACATCATGATACAAAAGAGATGGTTTCATCAATAACAGGTGCAAGAACACTACCAGGAGCAGACTGTGGATCTGATCATGAACTACTGATGGCAGAGATTAAACTTAAGTTAAAAGTGAAAAAGGAGCGACAATAGCACAAAGATATGATGTCGAAAATCTAACAGACGAATACATAGTATCTGTGAAGAATCGATTTACAACATTACTGACAATGACAGAAGAGAAAGAACCAGAAGAAATCGCAAATGATACCAAGAAAAAAAAATTAAATCGCAAATGATACCAAGACAACTTTCCAAACAATTGTGCTGCATGGTGAGATTTCCCAGTATGAATGAGAGATTGTCATTAAATTTGCTGATACTGGTATTCGGTGCTCTATACACACAATCGACATTGATTTTTTTCGTGTTTACTAATTTGTATCTCAATAAAGATGCTTTCAAAACAGTCATCAACAGCATACGATATGTTCCTTAAACAAATATCAGAAGACTCGTAATTGTTAAGTACATATCCACACACATATATGGCAACGCCACCACCTTGTTTGTTTTTTCTGCAATTACAGTACAGTTTGTAACCCGAAAATACTATATCGTTACAGTTTACTTCACTTCTATCCCAACTGTTTTCTTTAAGCCACGTTTCTGATATAGCAATTATATGAAATTTATACTCCATGCTTTGGATAGTATCTTTAATCTTGGGTAAGTTAGCTTTTAAACTCCGGGCATTAAAGTGTACCATACTCAGCTTGATTGGCTGGTTTTTGCCAGCACTGCTAAAGTTGGTTGAAAATATTATGTAGTAAATCAATTGTGCTGGGGTGTAGTAAGTGATTGTGGATGATTTTGAGCATGAGTAATAATCGGAGGTTCCTTCTCCTCTCCTCGAGATTTGATCAACCTAAATCTTTTATCATATTTGTTACGCTGCTATTGTAATTGTAGTCGCATTTTACGAAGCGGGCTGCCCTTCTTTGTATTTTCTCGAGTGTCTTTATATCATTTTTTAGGTGTGGGTCCAATACTGTGCAGCTGTGTTCTAGAATGGGGCGAACAAGGGTGACATAAGCTCTTTCTTTTAGAACTTGCGGACAAGATTTCAGATTTCTCCTTAAGAATGATAAAGTTTTGGGAGATATGTGTTGACCAGGATAGGTTTCCTGTGACCATTACCTTAAGATATTGCCCTGTGTCCACTTGTGTTAGTATATGATTGCCAAGTGAGTATGATCTGGATAATGTATTTGAATTTGGAGTTCTGACGATTCGCATTACATTGCACTGTGTTGCATTAAAGTGCATATACCAATTTTTCCCCATTTATTGAGAGCGTTTAAGTCGGTTTGAAAGGCTAACTGGTCCGTCTGTGTATGAATGGGTCTGGATAATAAACAACCGTCTGCAAACAGACGGACATTGGAAGTCACTTGCATGAGTAGATCATTTAAATGTAGTAAAAATAACAGAGGGGCTAAAACAGTACCCTGAGGCACGCCTGACTCGACATTGTCATTATCCGAAAAACTCCCTTCTACAAGGACTCTCTGGGTACGGTGTTTAAGAACGTTAGCTATCCAACGATGTATGTTATCAGTTATGCCATAATGACTGAGTTTACAAAGACGTTTTTGTTGGGTACAGTGTCGAAAGCTTTAGAGAAATCGAGGATAGCAAGGTCCACTTGGATCTTACTAGCCCTGAAGATCTTTGCAGATCTTGAAGAGTCGTTATTAGCTGTGACTCGCATGAATGCTGTTTTCTAAAACCATGTTGGACAGGAGTTAAAATGTCACACTCATCAAGATGTTTACGGACGTATGAGCAGATGATATGTTCGAGTAGTTTACACGCTACACATGATAATGATATAGGCCTGTAATTGGACGCATCGTGGACATTGCCTTTCTTATGTATAGGCATAACATCTGCCTTTTTCCAGTCTAATGGTAGTTCCCCTGTGTTTAGTGACTGGTTAAAGAGGAATGTGAAAATTGGGGCAAGCTCGGTGGCATGTTCCTTCAACATACGAGAGGGAATGCTATCTGGACCGGACGCTTTAGACGGTTAATGTCCGACTGTGATACCAACAGTGTCAGCATGCAATGTACTTATGGATGGGAAGCTTTTGCCTTGGATATCTTTTTTGACAGACTGAAACTGCCTATTTAGAATATCTGCTTTCGTTGTTCTGTCTGTCAGTGTGAGCAACGCCAGGCTCCCTCAGGGGAGGTATTCCAAAGTTTTCTTGCCTCTGGTGTTTGATATACCGCCAAAAAGGTCTGGTGTTATTTTCCTCTAGACTGGTTGATAGTACCTCGTTGATGTAATTCCAGTGTGCCTTTCTTATCTCTTGGACAACAAGTGTTTTAACGTCTTTGAATTTTACCCAGTCCTGCTGGCTTTTGGCCTTATGCGCGCGTTGGTATAATCTGTTTTTTCTGTCTGCACATTCGCTTGAGAGCAGCTGTCAGCCAAGGGAGACGACATCTGACATCTTACTTGGGACAAACTTGCTAATGATCGTAGCAGTGTGGGTTTTAATGGCATTCCAGTTTTCATTTACTGACCGGTTGACATGCTCTTGGGAATATGTATTACCAAAGGTTGATGTAATTTCCCTCCTTTTATTCCAATCTGCCTTCGAGAACAGGTGGATTTGACGAGATGGTTTTTTGTGTACTCAAGTATAATATTTGAGTCTGTGAGGATAATCTCACGATCTGATATACCTGGGATGGAATCGGAGTGCTTGGTTAGAGCTGGCTTGTTTGTGCAGAAAAGATCTAGGATTTTCCTTCGCGGGTGGGAGCACGATGAATTTGGGTTAGATTATGTTCTTCCAAGATATTAATGACCTTGTCGTAGATGGCTTTGTTGCTGGTGCCAGATGTTTCTTGTAAGGTTTCCCAATTTATGTTTCCAGCGTTAAAGTCTCCTTTTAGTACGGTGATCTGTTTTTTTAGTTCTTGAGTGCTAAGGTGTTTAGTGCCTTTTCTAGTTCATCCAAGGGTTGCGTTTTACTGCCAGGTGGCCTGTAAAAGGCGCCCGCATAAAGTGTATGTTTATGTTTCAAAGATACTTAGGCCCATATTAGTTCACAGTCAGCTCGTGTGTCTATCTCCACTGCAGGATACTTTGTGTTGATGGCTAGCATTACCCCACCTCCACCTCGTTTACGATCTTTGCAGAAAGCTCTGTAGTTTGGTGATGTTTTAATGGTTTGGTCGGTTTTTGTTTCGGATAGGATGAGAAGATCTGGGTCAGTGGTTTCAATGAGATGAACAAATTCAGTTTTTTTGCTGAGGCTGCCATTACAGTTTATGACAAGTGTTCGCCCGTTGTTTAGCTTGTTTGGAGTTTGGTTGGATTTGTTAGAACTATTGGGTGAACTTGTAGGGATGTTTGACCGTGTTCTGGATCTGGGTGTAGATATACTGCTATTAGATTTAGAGGCGGGAGAACCATTTTTTTTTTTTGGCTGTTTGTTCTTTCCGGATTTAATGTTGAGTCTACTGTTGGTATTGACATATTAGATGCATCCAAGTATGATAATGGATTATAATAATTTTATGTGACTAGATCATTTATATGATATAGAGTATTTGTTGTGAGAGTCACATTTGGCAAACACCCAATCAACGCTGCTGTTGTAGGTGTTCATAATCATTTGAGCAAAGTTTGATGCATGAAATGTGGTACCAGATGCTACAGTTGTCACAGCATATTGCCTTGTGCTGCCATTAAACACCCAGATCAAAATAACCACTTGGAAAAAATTACTCATCCCTGTGGCCATGTTGATACGACAGAGGGCCTGGGTTGGGTTGTAAGTCTCCGCTTATCATGAGCATACCTAAGATGAGTAACGAAGGCGGTGCTGAGTGGTTTGACATGCCATAATTTACGGGTAATGAAATTCCAGTTTTATTTAGTCTTGTGCACAGACCAAGGGTGTGGATTATATCCACTTGGTTAGTGGTTGCAGCAACAACTGGCGAGTTTAGGTCTGCTTGGTGGGCAGGGTGTAAGCAGTTTGAAAGGAACTTGGCCCACAAAAATACGAGAATGTACCACATGTTCATAGTTACGTAAATAGTTAAGAAGAGGAATCACACAAATATATATAAAGAGAATAATAATAAGATCACAGTAATTATGAAATTGCAGTAGCTATAAATCACAGTAATTCTCAATATAAAATTGTAGTAAATATAAATAACAGTCGTTATAAAAAGCCCAGTAAAATGTTACATAGGTGTAACTAAGTGATACTTAAAATTAATAATACAAATATTTGCCCAAATGAGTCTTTTGTCCGGGTTTTACAGGCTGCAGTATTTGTTTTAATCTTACAAATTATAGGAAGACGTGTGAATGAGTTTCAAAACGCTTAGTGCAGTGCAGATGAAATGATGTTCTTCACCTTGGTTGGGCCCCGGGGCGACACTGGGAAAAGAACGTCTTGGTGAAATGCCTGTTAGTAGACAGTTTATTATATTTTATATTGTGTTTATTGTTGATTTCTTGTTTGTTACTGAAGCCTACAATCCGGATTTGTAATGGTATAATACGTTAACTTGATGTGAATGTACTGATTGTTGGGTGATTTTGTTTTGGCCCGTTTTATGTATGTTGTTTACAGATTCGCCATCTTGTTTTGAACTGGTTGTTATGGAAGCTAAGTAAGCCTTTGTCAAATGGTGTCTTAGGCTGTTTTGATTGCATATATAACCATGGGATTATATTGTGGTATATCTAAAATAGTACCTCGCACAGTTATCAGCAATAAAAACATTTAGAAATCGTGAAAATAAACCATAATAGCGGAGCGGGAAAATCGGAACGAACCACACCTGACGCATGCGCAACTTCAACTCGCAGTCATGTCATATCTCATCAAACAGATCCAACAGACTACATCCACTGCAGAAGTTGGAAACTGCTTCCTGTGTGGAACATTCTTAGAGACCACAGATGAATGGATTGATCACTTTGTAGAATAGCACAAGACATCAGACAATTATGTATATTATATGCTATACTGTGCTATCCCTGTTATATACATTAAACATAATAAACAATAATAGTATACTCTAACATGAACAATAGTAGTGGTCAGATTTAAGTTTGTGCTGCCATTTTATCACGTTGCTAAATTTTACCAGACGGCCATTATAAGGAACGTATATTCGGATGCCAGTAACAGTAACCAATGCTCATTGGTTAATAATTTATGTGAAATTTCAGTACTTTGCTTGATATTATCGTCCTCCAAATCATTTATTTATATATAAAAGGATAATTTCTGTGAATGTCTTGTGCAGTGTCTTGGTATTCTATAAAGGTATATTGTATATGTATATTAGAAATTGTGTAAAGAAACGAACGAGCCAATTCTAGTTGTTGGACATGTGTTTTTGAGTTCTATTATTATTAAAACAAAAAAAACGGGTGAAATCAATAAGTATAATGCGGCGTGGCAATCCACACTCAGTGTTGAGCGTAGGCTGCCAAAAGTCCCATAACTTGGGAGCTGTGATGGGTACATATATGCACCACCTCCCTAAGGTAAGAGTTTCACTCGTGGGAAACCAGTTCCGTTTGAGGTTTACGTGGGGGTGCAGTATGATATCTCAAGAGAGGTTTTTTGTGAGCCTGCAAATGCAATTTGATAAAATAACGCACCTCCAAAATCATTATGAGTCTGACTTGTTTGTTGCCTGTGTTATATATATAGCTGTTGTAGCGGCATTTATGGTATATCGTGCTGATACTTATATGTTGACAACGACGGCATGTTGCAAGAGACGGAACTACTTCATTGTATATGTACGCGTAGCAGGGCATATCACAACACCTCCCTTCTAAGAATGCAATGGTACTGGTTACTAACAAATTTGGATTACAACTCAAAGGTACATGTGTCGTCATGCTGTATCTCAATTACAATAATAAAATAAACGGCAACATATAATATTAAAGTGTAGGTATCCTGAAACATGCTTGTTTTAAGTGGGAACTACACACAGCATTCTAATAACAGCAAAACTGCTATCTAAACAGTAACTAAACAGTATAGCTAAACAATAGCTAAACAGTAGAACAGGTAATACAAGTTATACAACAGATTACAGATCAAGAATCTGAACTGGCTTGATCTGTCGACAGTAATGCGACACTTTCACGTTACTGGGCTCATCAGACTGCTCGACCTGAGGAGTAACTGATGGCTGACGGAGCTCTCGGAGAGCTCGGCGATTGCGACGGACTGTGCTACCTCCACTATCGACAACGTAGGAGCGAGGTGTACCTGGATTGGCATCGACTACTTTAGCCGAGCGTTTGAGATCTGCAATCCACACATCGTCTCCTACAGTGAGCGGTGGAAGCTCCCTGACACGGTGCTTTCGATCAAAGTTTAGCTTAGACGAAACCTTCGATTCAGCCTCTCTCTGACGGATCTGTGCTGTATCTGGCAACTGAGGTTGTAACACCTTTAGATGGGCTGGGACCGTGGATCTCAGCTTTCTTCCCATCAACAGTTCACCAGGCGATACACCATTCGCAAGTGGTGACGACCTGTACGCTAACAACCCCAAGTACGGATCATCTGCCTTTTTCATGATCGACTTGATCGTTTGCACGGCGCGTTCGGCGGCATCATTAGCATGCGTGCGACATGTGTTGCAGTTTCGTACCATCTCGGCGATTCTCTGGGTCATACCAGGCCACCAAACGAGCTGCTTGGCACGCTCGCGACACTTGGTTATCGCAAGATGGCCATGGTGTAGACGCTGGAGAACGTCAAGACGTTGAGACTGTGGGATCACGATCCTGTTCTCGTACACAAGAACATCGTCGACGATCGTGAGTAGCCCTCGGTTTTCCCAGTACGGTCTGAGAAGAGACTGCACCGACGATATGTACGGAGGCCAACCTGCCTGCACATACTTTAGCACTTGTGCTAACACTTCGTCGTGAGCCTGAAGACGACGCATCTCGACTAAACGCTTAGGAGACGCACAGAAGTTGACTGATTGTTTCTCACAGGACTCCACCTCTTCTACAAAAAGTTCGTCGACTTTCGTAGGACTGGCCGTGGACCGCGACAACGCGTCAGCGACAACATTAATTTTGCCTGGGATATACTCGACTGTGTATGAATATCTCATCATACGTAGGCGAAATCTCTGCATTCGCACTTGTAGCTTATCTAAGCTAATGTCATTGAACAGTGTGACCAATGGCTTATGATCCGTTTGAATTCGGACAGTGAGACCAACGATATAGTTGCGAAACTTCTCGCATGCCCAAACAATCGACAACGCCTCTAGCTCGATTGTGGCATATCGTTGTTCGGTCTCTGTCAACGATCGAGATGCTGCGCACACCAATCGGAGAGTACCGTCTCTCTGGACCTGAGATAACGTGGCTCCGATGCCGTGACGACTGGCATCTGACTGAATCACTGTCTCCTTCGTTGTGTCGTACACAGCAAGTTCAACGGACTTGGAAAGTTCGTTTTTGACGTCACAGAAGGCTTTCTCCTGTGCGTTACCTCAATACCACGTGGTATTGTTGCACAATAAGTCACGCAATGGCTGACTCAGCTCACTGAGCTTGCGCGAGAACTTACCCAGCTGGTTAGCCATGCCCAAGAAACTATGCACATCACTTACACACTCAGGAGTTTTGAAGTCATTCAGACCCTGTACCGCCTCCGGATTCGCACGCACACCTGTGCTCGTTATCACGTGACCTAGGAATCTGATCTGACTCACAGCAAACTCACACTTTGATGCGTTCAGTGTCATACCCGCTTTCCGTAGTCTGTTCAAGACACATCGAACACGAACATTGTGCTCCTGGAGAGACGCTCCCCAAATGCAAATGTCATCCATGTGACAAACTACACCCTCGATACCATCTAGGATTTCAGACACGATCTTAGCGAATATTTCTGGACTCGAACTGAGCCCGAATGGTAGACGATTAAAGGCGAATCGTCCATGCGGCGTTAGGAATGTTGTTAGCAATTTCGACTGATCTGACAGAGGGATTTGCCAGAATCCTGAATTTGCGTCTAGTTTAGTGAACACTGTACCACTACCTAGTTTGGCCAGACTGGATTCTACGTCTGCCACAGGAAACACATTCCTGTGAACCCTTTTGTTCAACTCGGTGAAATCCACACATATCCTCACCGTTTTTCCCTTTGGGACCACAACCATGGGCGCACACCACTCTGTGGGTTGGTCGACTGCAACAATTACATTTTGCGACAACATGACATCAAGCTCTGCCTTCACCTTATCGACGAGTGGATAGGGTACATTGCGCGAGGTAAATATGGCGAACGGCTTTGCGTCGGGTTGCAATTGGATGTCGTACTCTGCTCTAACCTTTCCCAGACCCTGAAACATCTGTTTAAACTCTGTGTTAAACTGGCTAAAGCTAACATGACTGACATTCCACGTGATGAACCCGAGCTTCACACACGCATCTCTGCTCAACAGTGCACTAGTCTGGTCAACAACGTATAATCACTCACAATGTCTACGTGAATCTACGCTTAGCACACTGTCAAATTCTCCCAACACGGGTATACGCATGTTACCAGGGCCTATCAAACGCTTGGATGTAGGACGCCATGTCACGTGATCACACAATCTACTTGGTACAACTGATACGTCTGCCCCGCTATCTAACTTGAATCGCACTGGCACGTCTAACCCCTCAACAACGACTAGCTGAGTCCAACTATCTGAATTGCTACCAATCTCGCCCAAGAACGAAGCATCCTCTAGTTGGTTAACTCTGGCATTAGGCCTACCAGGTTTACGGGTTTTCGACTTACAGCAACGTGCATAGTGACCGACGGTACCACATTGATTACATTTAGCATCAACAGCAGGACATTTACCATTCTTATGCTTCACATAACCACATCGAGTACACGCTACACTAAGCTGAGTGAAGGTGTCACTGTTCATCTTAGTGTTCGACTGGTTAGATGGCGCCACTCTCGGCTTGCGTCGACGGTTCGACTTCACTTCATCCACAGACTTTGGCAGGTTCAAGTCGCGCATTTGCTTCTCAACTTCCTCTGCTTGACGAGCCATGGAGACCGCTTTGGCCTCTGTGAGTAGACTGATGTCCATCCTCTGCATTTCCCGCGAGGCAGTCTGATCAAGAATGCCGACGACTAGGCGATCTCTTATCTGCGTAGACCGATCAGGGAATTCACAACGGTCGGCTGATTCATTAAGTGCTCTTATGAATTGTTCGACAGATTCGCCCTCGGTTTGCACACGACGAAAACATTTTGCCCGTTCGTAGATTACGTAACGTCGTGGGGCAAAGTAATTTTCGAATGCCTGTTTGACAGCACTATAGACGCCCACTTCGTCCGCTGCTAGACCCAGACTGGAGAAGATCGACTCCGCCCGTGAGCCCATGCTGTATATCAGGCTATCGATCTGCACGCTCTCGTCTTCTGTGTCCAACTTAGATACTGTACGGAATCTGGACCACCGACTTGACAATTACGCTACATTATTAATGTTAACTTGTTCTATTCTCATCGCCTCTATGGTTCGTTCTTATTAAATGCACCGCACATATCCGTGTTCGTTCTTTTTCACTGCACCGCACATCAGCATTAAACGTCCAAAACCATCGCTGTCTCATTCTTTAGAATGCGCGGTGCACTGAAAGGTATATTTATCAGATAGTACTGATATGTATCGTACGCATATTCCACTAATCGGCAGTAGTGAAAAGATACTACAGTTCTTGCCGTAGAAACAACGAAACCGCGAATAGTTGTTTGTGAGCGATAATATAGTGTTTAGAATGCTCGTAATGAACGAAACACTGCTACACATACACACAGTACTACAGACGGAGGCTCTACCAAGATTGTAGTTAAACAAACGTACTCAAACTACATCATCATGGCCAATGTGGAAATACGATGCACATACACAGACTGTGATTACAAGACTGAAAAACTACCGGTCGAGTATGCCATGCAGCTTCTGGCCATGCACAACACGTCGGAGCACAATGCAGTGCCGCCGCCCACCCAAGCCACCGCCCCCAAAAAAGCGAAGGCAGACCGCCCGCCCACGACAGAGCGGTGGGTCTACTTCCAGAAAAGGTGGAATACGTACAAGATTGCAACAAGCCTCACCGGAGCGGACATACAATGTCAACTTATGGACACCTGCAGTGAGCAGCTCCGCTACGCCATGTTTCAGGACAACAACGACATCGAGCAACAGCCAGAAAAAGATATTCTCGACTCCATACACAGGCTAGCCGTCAAAGCCGAAAACGTTATGGTGTCCAGGGTCGCGCTCAACAACCTTCAACAGCAGGCTGATGAGGGAATCAGAAACTTTACTGCCCGGGTGAAAGGTCAAGCAGATCTGTGCCAGTTCACAATAAAATGCACGTGTACAAAAGAAGTGCGATACACCGACGATATGGTACGTGACGTGATCATCCGGGGACTGTATGATCAGGACACACAACGCGAGGTCCTCGGCATGCAGGAACAGGACATGGAACTCGACGCCTTGATCAAACTACTGGAGGCCAAGGAGATCGGCAAGAAGACACAGGCCTCCATCCTCGGCGATACAGGCGCCGGCATATCCAGGTACAAAAGGGACAAGAACCCATCGCAAATCGACAACCAGAACAGGCATTTTAAATGCCACTACTGCGGTAGAACCGGCAACGGAACTAATACAAACGGGCGTACGTCCAAGGCTAACAGAGAGGCCAACTGTCCAGCTTTCAACGCCACGTGCAACAAATGCTCATTGACAGGGCATTTCTCTGCCGTATGCCGCAAACAGACGCCTCGAAAGTCGGACAAGATCGACAAACCGGGTTCGCCGCCCAAGTCCGGCAACATGGAGATGAAAACGCTGAAATTAGACGACATCGAGGGCGCTGCAGACCGATCCATGCCCTCCGTGTACGAAGAGATGTGCGAGGCGAAGGACTCACACTATTGCGATACTCGAGCCGGCCGGGCTCGTGCCGGCAGCTCACAACCTACCGGCACTCGATCTGGCAGTCGTGCTGGCGGTTGGGAAAATAACGGGGAAACTGACGACATCGAGGAGATCGGCCTCGTCACCAGCATCGCCAGCCGCGGCAGCAACAAGTGTGGCAAGGAAGTCGTCATCGAATCGCAACAATTCAGCAGACTCCGTGGTTGGATCGAGAGGCCAGTCAAAGGCCAGCCCATAGTCACACTGCAGGCCCGTGTTGGGCCATCAGACTATGCCCACTTTGGCTATCACTTCAGTAAACCGGCACGCGGCTGTCAACTGCGGGTCATTACTGACACTGGCTGCCAGTCGACCATCATCAACACGGAACAGGTCCACAACATGGGGTACAAGAAGAGCGACCTCATTCCCACCCGACTTCGGATGCAGGCCATAGACACCAACCCCATCGAAATCATCGGGGCAATCATTCTCCGCTTTAAGTGCATAGTCGATAAATTTGTACCCTTCAAAAACAAGGAAAACGGTCCAAAAAGAAACACTTATCGAAAGAAGCCATTAGAAAAATTAAGTATAAACAAAAGATGTGGAAGTCATATAGATGTACTGGAAATGATGAAGACTACAACAGTTATAAAGAAGCACTTAACCAAGCTACAGCTGAAATTAGAAATTCAAAGAGAAGCTATGAACAACAATTAGCTAGTAATATAAAACATGACAGCAAGAGTTTTTATGCGTATGTTCGAAGCAAACAGAAAGTTCAAGATAAGGTCGGTCCTCTAGAAGATAGTGCTGGAAATATAATATCAGAGGGATTCTTAATGGCAGAAGACCTGAATGAGTACTTTAGTTCAGTGTTTACCAGGGAAGATATTAGTTCACTGCCAGTACCAGAGGCTAAGTTCAAGGGGGCAGATTCAGACTATTTAGGACAATTAATTGTAACCCCGGAAATGGTAGCTAAGAAAATAAGGGCTATGAAGGATAATAAATCACCTGGAGTGGATGGTATTCCAACCAAACTACTATTGGAAATTGTAGAACAAATTAGCATACCGCTTGCAACAGTTTTCAACTTGTCATTAGAAGAGGGAGTGGTTCCTTTAGAATGGAAAGAAGCAAACATTATACCGTTATTCAAAAAAGGTTCGAGAAACAAGTCAGAGAACTATAGACCAGTGAGTTTAACATCAGTGATTTGTAAATTATTAGAAAGACTAATTAAAGATCACATGGTGGATTTTCTTGTTAAACAAAACTTGATAAACCCATCTCAACATGGTTTTTTTAAAGCGAGGTCATGCTTAACAAATATGTTATGTTTTTTGGAAGACATCACTAAGTGGGTAGATGAGGGATCACCAGTAGATATCGTCTACTTAGATTTTCAAAAAGCTTTCGACAAAGTACCACATCAAAGATTACTGCTTAAACTAAAGGCCCATGGCATAGGAAATGGTATAATAAACTGGATAGAACAATGGCTGATTGACAGAAGACAACGTGTAGTAGTTGATGGGGAGGCTTCAAACTGGAAATCGGTATTGAGTGGGGTACCACAGGGATCAGTATTAGGACCTATATTATTCTTAATATATATCAACGATTTGGATGATGAAATAACAAGCAAGGTGTTGAAATTTGCGGATGATACAAAAGTGTTTAGAAGGATTAAAAGTGATGGAGATAGACAGCATTTACAAGATGATCTTGACAGGTTGATCAAATGGTCTGAAAAGTGGCAAATGCTGTTAAATTTTGGGAAATGTAAATGCCTCCACACAGGACATGGGAACGAAGAGGTAGAATATACAATGGGGGGTACTGTACTAAGTACTACTGAAAAAGAAAAGGACTTAGGGTTAACCATTAGTGCTGATATGAAGGTTTCAGAGCAGTGCGGAATTGCAGCTTCAAAGGGAAATCAAATCCTTGGATTAATTAGGCGAAACATAACGTATAAGGAAAAAGAGCTAATAATACCGCTGTACAAAACTATAGTTAGGCCTCATTTAGAATATTGTATTCAAGCGTGGAGGCCGTATCGCAGGAAGGACATAGATATGCTAGAAAGAGTGCAGTGGAGAGCAACTAAAATTATACAAAAACTGAGGGATCTTAGTTACGAAATACGCCTAAAAAAATGCGGTTTAACAACACTAGAGACCAGGAGGTTGAGAGGAGATCAGATAGAAGTGTTTAAAATATTGAAGGGTTATGAAAATATTGATAGAAATATTTTTTTCTCAGTTAAGAAAGATAGAAGGACTAGAGGGCATGAACTTATATTAACAAAGGAGCAGTGTAGATTAAATATAAGAAAGTTCTCATTCTCACAAAGGACTGTAAATGAATGGAACAGATTATCTGCTGATTGTGTGGGTGCTAGTAGCGTGAATATGTTTAAAAATAAAATCGACACATACCTCAGACGGGCTGGATACACATAGATAAAAGGGTCGGACTCTCGATAAGCCAAAGGCCTTCCTTGTCCACCTGCCACCTAGAGTTAATTCTCTGGGTGGCAATCTTGTTAAATCTTGCTTGTCAGGATTGGACCGTCATGGAAACTCGCACGAGACAACCCAGATCTGCTACGTCTCTAACAAGATCAAGGGAATGTACCTAAGCGAACATGGGTGCAAACAGCTTGGGATCATACCGGAATCCTTCCCATCAGTTGGCGCTGTCGAAACAACGATGCCGCAGCCAGCTCATCTATGCCACCACCATCCACCAGGGACAACTGCAATTGCCCGGGGCGTACGATGCCTCCGCCACTGCCCACGTCCATCCCATTCCCTCCTACAGAAAATAACAGAGGGAAACTTGAGGAGTGGATTAAAGACTACTACAAAGGCAGTACTTTCAACACATGCGAGCATCAACCCCTCCCCCTCATGGAGGGACCACCAGTCCGCATCATGGTCAACTCGAACGCCTCACCTGTCACCATTCACACACCTATATCGGTTCCTCTACACTGGCAGGAACAGGTCAAGGCCGACCTGGACAGAGACATCGCACTCGGCGTCATCGAGCCTGTTCCTGTAGGTGAACCTATGACATGGTGCAGCAGGATGGTCATCACCAGAAAAAAGAGCGGGGGGCCTCGACGCAGGCCCTCAACAAGTTCTGCAGCAGAGAAACACATCACACCATGAGCCCGTTTCATCAGGCGACGCTCTTCCCGGCAAACATGAAAAAGACTGTTACCGACGCTTGGAACGGCTACCACTCAGTCCCCATCCACGAGGAAGACCGTCACTACACCACATTCATCACCCCATGGGGCCGATACAGGTACAAGACCCTGCCCCAGGGGTTTGTCGCCGCCGGAGACGGCTACACTCGACGATACGACGAAATTGTTGCCGACATCCCGAACAAAACTAAGTGCATCGACGACGTAGGCATATGGGCCCCGACAATCGAGGAAGCATTTTTCCAAACCTGCAACTGGATGGATATATGCGGACGACACGGTATCACTCAGAACCCGGAAAAATTCCACTTCGCGGAAGACACGGTTAAGTTCGTCGGATTTAAGATAACGAAAACAAACATCCGGCCCAGCGACACATTCATTCGCGCGATCCAGGACTTCCCAACACCGCGGAACATCACCGACATAAGGTCGCTGTTTGGAATGATTAACCAGGTCAGTTACTGTCAATCGTCGTCCGAAGAACTACGCCCATTTCGCGAACTTCTGTCACCCTCAACCCCGTTCTACTGGGACGAGACCTTGGATGCTGCCCTTGCACACGCCAAGAGCGAGATCATCAAGACCATCGCCGAGGGGGTCAAGATCTTTGACAAAAGACGAAAAACTTGCTTGTCCACCGACTGGTGCAAGTACGGCATCGGGTTCTCCCTTGGACAGAAACATTGCTCCTGTCCATCCGAGGAACCATGGTGCTGCAACACCGGCTGGAAACTGACGTTCGCCAGCAATCGGTATACACATTACGCACAGGAGAACTATGCCCCTGTAGAAGGCGAGGCCTTGGCCGTCGCCTGGGCACTCGACAAAGCCAGGCACTTCGTCCTGGGCTGTAACGACCTCATCGTTGCCACCGACCACAAGCCCCTCCTCAAAGTGTTGGGGGACCGGAAGATGGAAGACATAAAAAACCCGCGCCTCTACAACCTGAAAGAGAAAACACTACCGTTCCAATTCAGGATCACCCACGTACCTGGTAAACGCCACTTCACCGCTGACAGCCTGTCCAGATACGCCTCTGGAGACCCCAATCCTAACCAGATGGACCTACCAGATGATGCACATGCGGCTGGCTATTCATCGGTACCGGCTGAACTTTGGTGGTACCAGGGGCTGCGCCGCATGGGCAACGAGGGGAATTTCAGTCACGAGGTTGCCGCACAGGAGGAACACCTAACATTCGGAGCCATGACCACACTATCGTCCATCGAATCGGTCACGTGGGACAGCGTCAGAGAACAAACCACCAGCGACCCCACCATGCGACAGTTGCACGACACGATCCTAGTAGGCTTCCCGGAAGACAGCAGGCACCGGATCTATCATCAGTACAGGGCCGACCTCTCCATCACGGCGGGCGTAATACTGTACCAGATCAGAATCATTATCCCGCCATCACTCCGCGACTAGGTCCTGGAAACACTACACGCCGCCCACCAAGGTGTGACGTCCATGAACGCCAGAGCGAAAGCATCGGTTTTCTGGCCGGGAATCACGATTCAGATCCAAGAGCTGCGCAATAACTGTCAGGCGTGCCACAGAATTGCTCCCAGCAACCCCAAGCCGCCTCCCACACCCTCACCCGACCCAGTCTACCCATTCCAGATGTTGTGCGCCGATTACTTCTGTTACAGCGGCCACAATTACCTCGTCATCGTTGACAGATACTCGGGTTGGCCCTACGTGTGTCAACTAACGGGGGGGGGGTCGCCGGCACTCGTCAAGAAGCTACGGGAATTCTTTGTCACATATGGTATCGCCGAAGAGTTGCCATCAGATGGCGGCCCCGAGTTTACGGCTGAGCTCACCCAGCAGTTCCCCTATCCCTACTTCCCATGGAAGACCTGACACATGAGATCTCCACACCACTCGGCAGTGACGCCAATCGCTCGCCGCCGACCACGGACACGGCAATGTTCAGAAAGTCGCAGAGCACACCAGTGCGCCGACAAGACATACGCCCCAACCCGCACAGCCTCCACTTTGAGCCCGACATAGGGAATGAAGATACTCCGGTGGCCTCACCAAGATCGTCCGCCGATGAACCGCCATCCGCGGGACCGAACCGGGAAACTGCACCGCAACAGAAGCCACCGTCAGTACCAAACACTATGTTCCGAGCGGACAGACCAAGGCGGCAGACACGCTTGCCGACCCGCTTCAAGGACTATGTGGTCGGTAACGAGTGATCGAACAAGGTACTCGAAGAGTTCATGCGTCTCCCGTCACAAGAACTCGGGGTGAGGGAGGACATTGACAATTACGCTACATTATTAATGTTAACTTGTTCTATTCTCATCGGCTCTATGGTTCGTTCTTATTAAGTGCACCGCACATATCCGTGTTCGTTCTTTTTCACTGCATCGCACATCAGCATTAAACGTTCAAAACCATCGCTGTCTCATTCTTTAGAACCGACTGATCCATTCTGCCCCGTTTTCTGGTAGAAAGTCAAACTCTTTAGGCGGGTTAAACTTGGCCGCCATAACACACATTGAGTTGTTCTAACTAGTCAGGCAGGTGACATTCGTCTATAGTACCGTGCAGTCCAGCAGATGACGCGATCATCGCATTGCAGTCACAGCCATTTCTCTACACACAGTGCTTCATAGTGTGCTGACATCCGGTAGACGGCGTACGCGTCGCGCATCCTCACACAGTGTCATCTAACGCGAATAAACATCTCGCTCTATCTCGCATATGCCATCGCTTCCAAAGTTCGCAACACTCACTATTGGTTCTCTAGCGGTTGACGGTTCGGATCGTAATATCGGCCACCATGTTATATAGCTGTTGTAGCGGCATTTATGGTATATCGTGCTGATACTTATATGTTGACAACGACGGCATGTTGCAAGAGACGGAACTACTTTATTGTATATGTACGCGTAGCAGGGCATATCACAACAGTCTGTAGTTCCACGTGGACAGCACTTCCGCGCCATCGTATAAAGCTGTGAATATAATAACATGTAAGGTTTGAACTGTGGTTGAAGGCGAAATGTCGAAACAAGCGGCACGGTGAGATGTCACATTCGGGATGGATCCATTCCAGGACATCCATCCTCTTGGACATCTGAAGGGTTTATCCAGTTTGACCAGCTACACAAACATGGTGGACTGCAACTACTGGAAGAAACAACAACAACACACGGTCCTTTTCAGAGCCGACCAACACTTTACAAAATATATTGAGACATGTAGAGAGTTTATTCATAACTATAAGTCCTCCAAACATGCACCAATTTATCTTTTAAAAAGGGCACATTGTCACATCAATTAGAAATTGACAAACAACTTAACATCAACGTACAATAACCTGCCAAACAATATTGCATACAAAGGCTTTCATGATCATTAATACTATGTCAATATTATAATAACTATTTTATATAGCTATTTTTTTAATCCACAAAACTAAATTTATAACATTGTTAACAATTAAAATATTAACAACAGGAGTAATTTATAATAAATAAAATATTGTATGGTTTCACAGTAATTACAAAGAACATATTTCCGAAAATGGCCTAATGCCCACCTAAATACGCCATTTTAAGATTATAACCGGATTAGATCAGAGCGAAATCCCATAAAATATTAATCAAGACCTTTATATAGTCTTTCATACTGCTGACATTATTGATGTTAACATTTTTTAAGACTATTGAACCATTCAGTAATTAGATGGAAAGCACACATGTTAACCACATATTTTAATTCACCTGTTGCTGTTTATAATAAAGATAGCTTATTATTTTCAGGAAATAAAACAATATTTTGTTTGCAAAATAAAATGTTTATAAAACACAAAACAAATTATCATTTGTATTGTATCATAGGTATGATGAATTGCCTCTGATAAACACTATTTTAAAATGCACCAGTATTTATACAAACCAATAGTCATAATAAAACCCCCACTTGCAGTCAACACTGAATTTAAGGTAATCTTATTTAATTAAATATCGCGTATTGTATTGACTTTATTTTACAATATTATTGAAATATGAATTGTGATCTATCCCCACGTACGAAGCGAACCGTAAAGTGGCGCCACTTACCGGAGTTTAAGGTAAATACTATTGAATACATGCAAAAACGAGTGAATTTCTTGTACATTTTGATAGATAAAAGACAATAAATTTAATTGTTTGATCACGTGACAATCAATAGTTAGCAATGTACAAAAATACATACAATATTTCCCTATCTCCGCCGTGTTAACATGATTCGTCGTTAAGGTGTTGCCACTTAACGGATACTTTTGTACTATTAACGATCTTAGAAGTTGGATAATTTATATAATATGAAGTTAAATGAATGGCATTTATTCTTGAAATATATCGTGTACTCCTTTAATTTATATCTTGATGTTACTCGCATGTTATAATATGCAATCTAAAGAGCTTTTTACACGGTCCTAAGGCAATAGCATGTCGTGAACTACTTTCGTCATCGGCCGGAATAGCTCAGTTGGGAGAGCGTTAGACTGAAGATCTAAAGGTCCCCGGTTCAATCCCGGGTTCCGGCAACGCCGAGTTCCTGGCGGCCGATAGGTTTTTTGTCATGTAATTCATTTTGCCCTGCATTTAAAAAGAAAAACAAGTACGTCCGAAGAATATGCAAAATAAGAGTAAAAGATGAAGGAATTTCTAAAATAGATTGACATAAAAAACACCTCAAATTAAAGTACAATAATCATAAACATTGAGATATGTGCAAAGAATGAGCGATAATAGACTCGTCAAAAAGAGCATGGAAAGTAGAAAGGGGCAGCAAAAGAAGAGGATGAGCAAAGTTGAGATAAGGCATAGGGGGATCCAGGGGGCTGGGGGCACGTGCTCCGTAGACCTTTGTTATTTTGCGTTCTCGTAGACCATTTGAAATGTGCTCCCGTTCAGATTCCAACAAGGATAGTGAATTATGCTGACGCGGCGTCATACATTTTTCAATAGCACCTTTTATTCGATACGAATTGCAAATTGTTCATAATAAATCAAGAATATACGTACCGCAAGCCCGTAACCAAGGGGGGTTCATCCGAACTCCATTTTTATGAATCTCCTTCAAAAACGAACCCCCCTCGAAACCTCGCCTTCACCCTCACCCCACCCCCATTTTCTTGCTAAACCAGCTGCGAGGTTCGGACTAAATAGTAATCCTATGCAAAAATTACCCCCACCTCAGTTCACCTCAGTTCACCCGGTAAACTAGCTGCATAGCAATTACTTTTAGCTGTTCAGTGAAATTTGTGCAGAATTAAAACTTGTAAATATGATACGTTTTTTCTTGGCAGGGGTAGAACTTCAGCAGTTATTTTACTGGACAGCAGGACTAGTAAAGACA
Organism: Paraescarpia echinospica; assembly: GCA_020002185.1. Classification (NCBI taxonomy): domain Eukaryota; kingdom Metazoa; phylum Annelida; class Polychaeta; order Sabellida; family Siboglinidae; genus Paraescarpia; species Paraescarpia echinospica. Next base: position 49,542,467 of record CM034541.1, read on the forward strand.
AAAGTTTACTAGTCCGCCAAAAGGTTTACTAGTCCTACAAATATCAAAACATAACACAAATTTAAAAATCGCAACAATTTTATTTCAACCACAAAAACAGTGTCATCCAGGCCTGGTGATAATACTGCCTGCCAGTCAGTCAGTGACACTCAGTGTCCGATGCACTACTGTCAGTTAGGCCTGGGTCCAAGTGGCTCAGTGTCTGGCCTCCGTGCTCCACCAGCACTCCACAGCTCGATTGTACGTAGGGAGTCTGGTCGAAAATTGTCCGTGCCCATCAACAAGGCATTCTTGCCACGAACCCCAGTCACGTTGTGTGTCCTGCACACTGTGCAGAACATCAAACCCTTGTCCTCGTCATAAGACAGCCACGTGTGGTCGCACTCCCAAACCTTCAACTTTCAAGTACCCACGCTGTTGTTTCTAATCAAGCAATGTAGATGTAAACCGTATTCGAAAACTGTGCATTTGAAAATGGCCACTAATTGCAGTCATTAGCCGTACCTCTCTACCAGATATAATAAACCAAACAAGTGTTGTTTCAGAATTCGATGTCACCTTACAGCCAATCAAAAGCACCATTTCACTGCTGCCTCATTAGGTAAAGAATTAGTTTAATGGTACGGATGGTGGTGCCACGCAACAAGCTGATTTTTACTAGACGGTCGGACTAGTTGGCAGGCAGGTTTACTAGTCCCCCGTAATCTTTGCTAGTGTACGGACTAGCGGACTAGTGGGTAGTTCTACCCCTGCTTGGGGAGGGGGGGTTCGGATTAATCTCACTTTGACAAACTACCTCCGAAAATGAAACCTCCGGTCGGAAACCTCATACCCACATACGTTTTCCCGCTAAATCATCTGCATATCAATCAGTAATTACTTTTAGCTGTTCAATGAAATTTGCACAGAATTAAAACCTGCAGTCGAACCATGGTGGTCAAATCAGTTGAATCATTGTGGCCAAATCAGTCGAACCATGGTGGTCAAATCGGAGTGTTTTTAGGACATAGTTGATTATCTGTAGGCCTTCAGCCGAGAGACCATTGTCTCGGGCTAGTCCTCGGACAGTGTTTCCCGTCATCGAGTGCTTCACTGAATCAATACTCACTTATTCCACGCATTGCTCCTTGCCTTTTTCACGGACCTTTGGCAAAAGTCGTCGCTAATCTCTGAAGGGTTTTCATACCATGGGAGGCTGCTTGGAAATGCATGCTAGGACCTTGTAATCTCTTTTGGATACGGTGATTCTTTGCCAAGAGGTCTCGTACCAGACGTGCCTAGTTACTGATTTTGTCACATTTAAAAAAAAACAGGTATTGTTTGCAGGACTACGTTAGGCTAATATACATTATTTGCGTGTCAGCTACGTGACATACAAACCAACATTAATTTTGATTTAACTTTACAACACATCTGTCAGGGGGGGAATTAGGGTTTACCAATGGGGGCGCAGCCTACCGTCATCCCCTCTTGGCTCATCAAAAATCTCCAACTTCACCCACCTTCGAGGCTCATCGAAAACCTGCAACTGTACTCCTGTTGAGGTTCACAGAAAACCTCAAAAGGCAACCCTCTCGTGGTTCACCGAAACACCCAATTACACCCCCTCTTGGCTCACAAAAACAATTGCATCTCTCTTCTTGAGGCCAAAACGGGGATGCTCCTAAATCCTAATATAATTATGGATTTGTATCTATATGTAAAGGTAAGTTCTTAAAGGTAAATTCTTATATAGCGCTGTATCCATTCCTCAGGACTACTCAAATCACTTTACACTTTATTCCCTTGCATACCTGTTCAATTGAACACCATCTTGACTTCTCTGGGAAACATTCAGCCACGCTGCAATTAATGCGTGAAGACTATCCCTACACAAATATCCACCACTTTCTATAGCCAGGTACTCGTTAATACAGCCGAGTGAACTGGAGCAACGTATAGTGAACGAACTTGCCCAAGGTTCGACACCGCCGCACAGGATTCGAACCCGGCTTTCTCTCGGTTGAGAGTCCGAAGCTCTAGCCACTGCACCACGGCGTAACACGCGTGCGTGCGTATGCGTGCGAGAAATGATTACTATAATGTATGCATGCAACCACGTTTATAGGGGCCTACGACAACTGAATTGCGCGTTTCTATATGATGCTGTCCGATGGATTGGTAGATTGACTAGATCCGGCGCACCGGTGCAAGTGTATCCCCCTGGCCCTGCCCCCGGGTCGGGTCAGTAGGTAACTACGAAATGCTGCTCTAATGGTAATGCTAGGCACACACCAGCCGATTTTCGGCACACACCAACCGACTAGTCGGCGTAAAAACCGTCGGCCGACGGCAGTCGGTTGGTGTGTGCCGAATTTAAGCCCGACGGTCGGCCTTATAGCGCCAACTAACGCCGATTCGAATGTTGAATCGGCGGTCGGCGTTAGATAAGGAGCTATCCGGTGACAAGTCGGCGCATATCCGATGACGAGTCGACTGGTGTGTGCAGGTTTTTTTTGTCATAACACGACGATCGGCGGTAACTTGGCCAATAAGAAATCATAGCGCGATCATGTGATAGTCCTCGATATTACAAGGCAAGGCTAAGCCCGGCGTCTTTTTTGAGTTTTCAAACCATTTCGGGCCACATGCTTTCATTTTTTACTTTCATATTTTACTGACCTGGCGGGTAACCAACGTTTCAGAAAGTGATAGATTTTTTTATCCTATTGCCATTGACCATCATCAGCGCCACAAATAAACCTAATTTCCACCTGACTTTGTAAGTTTCTTTCTCGCTTCCGACAGGAATCGCCATTTTGTTTTGTGAAAAACGCTACCTCTGGTGGCGCCGCTACCGGACGCATATATATTAAGCCTTAAAAATCCGCAAAGCGGCGCTAGCGATGGAAGACGTTTTTGAAGAATTCGTTGGGTGTGACTGATTACACTTCAACATAACTGTTAACTGAAACGGCTAAATGTAACGTTCTGCTTAGTGTTATAAAACGTAGCTCGACTATGACATATGTACGTTTCTTTGCTGGAGGATATGCTAAATGCTCAAGCCATATCGTCGTGAAGGCGCGCGATAGTGTAGTTATTAGTACATCCGCCTGACATGCCGGCGCCCCGAGTTCAATACCCGGACCGGGCAGGTATGGTATATTTGGTGTAAAAACCTGGCTCCTACATTGGGGACTGTGTATCTCTCGTGACTCGGAGATCACGTTAATGTCGGTCCCGTCTCAATTTAGGACGTAAAAGACCCACTGAGGACGACAAGCACCCTGGCAGTGACCACCCTCAGTGCCTGCATTGAAAGGTCGGCTTGGCGATAATGTTCTGAAAAAGGCTGACTAGTTGAATGAGACCTCATAAGATCATAACACTGTAACCACAATACAGACTAGTCAGTTAATAGAACGTTGCCGAGTGCTGGAAACAACTAGGAAACTAGGAAGGCTGACGGCGAAGTTCGATCCGACATACTATGTAACAAGTTTCGTTTTTATGATAGCCGTTTTGGCCTAATTTTTACAAATGTTTCATGTGTTTATTGTAGGTGTATTGAAACACATTGTTAACTCCGTAGTAAACACGCGTATTTATAGTGGATTTTTTCCACAAGGATCAAGCCGAGCACCTTCCTTTGCGTTCCTGTGGTGTGGAGGTATATTAAACAAACTAAAACGATTTTTACCAGTAAATATAAAAGTTACTTTGTATAGCTCTTTAATGTTACCGTACATTAATTATGGCCTAATGATATAGGGTTTTAAATGTAACAGAATCATCAAACTACAAAAAAACGATTAGAATAATATGTTTAGCAAAATATAATGAACATACTGAGCCGCTGTTCAAAAAACTAAACATTCTTAATGTAACAGATATGCTGCACTTACAGAAATTGAAATTGTACTATACATATGTCCATATGACATTACTAGCATATTTGCAAAATTTTCAATTTACGCTAAATAAAAATGTTCACATTAATACACGGATACATGACAACATCCATACAAATAGAGCAAAACATGACTTTGCCAAACGATGCATTCGGTTTGATATTCCATTACTAATAAACAATACTGCACCTAACATAAGGAACAACATTTTAACACGTAGCCTACAAGGATTTATTAGTTATGCCAAAATATGTTTTCTACAAAATTACAGAATACAGTGCTCTTTGCCAAGTTGTTATATATGTGGACATTCTGAATAATTAACAAATAATTATATCTTGTTTTAATCTTATTACTTCTGTTAATTTACGTACACAATGTACTGTTATTAATATGTCTGATGTAGTTGTAACCATCTGCCAGATATCAAAGTAAGATAACTTTTTATATTTTGTTTTTGAGATTTTAACATCAATTATTTGGTAATATAATTATAATGCTTGTGTAACCGTTACTGCATCTGATAGTATGCACTTGTGTTGTTATCATTTTATCGAAAGTGTTTAAGTAAGCCAAATATACTTTGTTGAAAATTAATTAAGGGGGTGGCTGCTACAAGAGCGACCAATAATGGTCTTAGTGGCAGTCTCCCTGACCCCTGTTTTTGTTTATCTACAGCTATCTGATAGTTCATGATTAGTTGCTAATTGATTATATCATACATTGATTGTTTTTACTTTTATGTTATATATTCTACTTTATAATACATGTATTTAGTACTTATTATCTCAACACATATTCAGTATTTCATAATTGAGCTGCAGGTAGTTATGGGTTTTTGATAATGATACCGTTTTTGTTTTTTACATGTGGGTCAAATAAACACTTCCGATTCCGATGAGACAACACAGTGGCGCCACATCGCGGAGTCTGAATAATCAATAATCATAATCCGGGATATCGCCCACACGGTCACGCGACGTAAACACGGGAATAAGCCATTTGTGACATTTCTCACCATAAGTCACATTTTGAGGACTTATTTGACCGTGGAAAACTGGATTTCTTTGTGAAACTGGACTCAAGATAATACGCAGTAAGGTAACCTTGCCTTGCCTTGTTGGCTAGGTTAGAAACTCGATGAAAGAGCAGTTTACATACATCAAGTTCAAGTTCTACTAATAATATAATAATAATAATTGCTTTATTCACAGACTCCATGCAACATACAAGTACATTATCATGGTTCTACTATAGTTGTGTTATAAACAATAGTTACAATGTACAGAATGAAAAATCACCCGTCAACAAAATGTATATACAGGGAATTGAACCAGTATTTCCATATTCTTGACATGTATTTCACGTCACTATTAATAATGTTACAAATCAGTATGTTTTTTGAGAACTGCAGTCGGCATATAAACCTATATGTCAAATTTCTGATAACAGCAGCACAGTTAGGTAAATTATTGTTAACAAACATTTCACTAGCACTACAGTATCTGTCATAACCTAACACCATTCGAAATATATTGTTGTAAGAGACATACAATTTCCTGATTGCATAGTTATGAAAATTCCACCATAGAAGGGCAGTATACATAGGTGAGCAAAAAGTAGTAAACAATGTCTTTTTTACATCATTTGAACACATATGAAATTTTCTTATGATCATGTTGCCTTGTGCATACAACTGGCGACATTGTCTAGATATATCATTGTCATCTAGCATACTATTTGAAATTATATGACCCAAATATTTTACAGATTCTACCTCACATAGTTTGTCGTTACCAAGCATAAAACTTGGAAATTTAACATTCTTACAACTCTTGTTTCTAATTATCATGACCATACTCTTTTTGGCATTGTACCTTATGTCATGAGATACTCCATATTGATCACAGACGGTGAGAAGGGTCTGTAATCCCCTGCTGGACGGACAAAATACTACAAGATCATCAGCATACATAATATTATTTACACAATGATATCCTACATAACATCCTGTATTGCAACTATTAAGTACAGTGGATAAACCATCCACGTAAACACTGAACAAATAGGGGGATAAAATACCTCCTTGTCTAACTCCATTACTTACATAAATACTGTCAGACACGTGACTACCCCATCTTACACACATCTGTTGGTTCGCATACCAAAACACTAGAATTCTAACAATGTAACCAGGAACATCTCTGTCTATTACCTTTTTAAAAAGTACACTGGTTTACACGGTCAAAAGCCTTAGATGCATCAAGAAAACACATAAACAAACAGCTATTTAAGGCTTGATATTTAGCAATAACCTCTTTTAGTACATAAATGCACATGTCAGTGCCATGCTTCTTTTTAAAACCAAACTGGTTGTCACTGGTTGTTAAAAAGTCATCCATTCTGCTGAGCAAGATTTTTTTCAAAAACTTTAGACATAACACTTACCAGTGCTATTGGCCTGTAGTTGTCTTTACTGTTTACTACTACTACTAGTAGTCGGTATGACTAAAAGGCGCACGACCACGCACGACCACGAATGACCACGCACGACCAAAATGTATGTAGTGTTTGTAACCAAGCGGGCTGTTGGTGACACGTAGGAGGTATGGGTGTGCAGCTCGCCTAATTTCAGATATGTTCTTCACATTGGAGTAACAAAATTCGAAACTAATCATCGCTTGTGGCAACTTTACGGTTCCATTTGCCAGGTGGCGGTACTGTGCAAATACTAAATACTCGTCTGGAAGATCGGATAAAATGCCTAAATTATGTAACTCCTGGGTGAAATACAGACTCAATTTTTTTTTTATTTACACACAAACCATATATATACCATCAACGGCCAAATTATCTACCAACATATTATATTACATGGTCGTGCGTGGTCGTTCGTTAACTTCGTGGTCGTGCGTGGTCGTGCGCCTTTTAGTCAAACCCCTGGCCTAGTAGAAGTACTAGGCCTACTACTACTAGTTCAAGACTCAAGTAGTTGTTTCCAGTGCTTGGCAACGTTCTATTAACTGACTAGCCTGTATTATTGTGGTTACAATGGTCTCATTCAACTAGTCAGCCTTTTTCAGAACATTATCGCCAAACCGACCTTTTTATGCTGGCACTGAAGCCTGTGATTCAGTGTGAAGGGGCATGCTGCCATACATGACTTTTTAGTTTTGTCTGAAATAAACATTATTATTATTATTTAACATCAGCTTGTTTTAGCACTAGGGGTAAGACCACATTAAGGATTAAAGAGTGCCCGTGAAAATACCGTTTTGGTGTGATGTGTGAATTTTTTCGAGCACTTTTTCTTTGAACATGTTGGTCATGTGAATACTGAATGTACTACTACGTTATATAATTCATGAGGTAGCAATAAATATACACTAGTCCCTCGTGTATTCTCAGAGTGGCTATTTTGCAGAACGTACCAAAACTTAAAAATCCATCACCAGATTGTAGCAAAATTGAGGGGTATCAGGTTTGGGTGGATTTTTCTGAAAAACGAGGTATGAGAATTTCAAAAAATTTCCACAGCATTTGTGTCAATGGAGGTTAAATATGCTGTGAAATTTTCAAGAAGATTTATTAGACAAACTGCAGAAAATGAAGGAAATGTTATAATGGCCGCCTATGTAAAATCTAATGGGGTCTTACCCCAATAGCAGTTGCCCAGTTGGTGAAAGTGAAACGCATCGTAGACATTCAATGATTCAGACTACGTCTGTGGCCTTCGCTTTGGAGACTTAATTTAATCAGTTATGAATAATATTATATACACACGCATGCACGAATACACACTAACACAGAGACAGACACACTTAGACATATGCACGCAGGCACCCACGCACGCACACGTACACACATTGACTCTGTTTACTTCTAAACCATAACGAGTACCTGGCAATTAACAGACAGACACTAGTGAGCAGTGATGGATATGCACATGTAAATTCATTGTTTTCACTCTTTTATAAGTGTTACCTGGCTGAATATTTCCCAGAGAAATCAAGATTGCGTTCAAATGGACAAGTCTGCCAGGAGGTGAAGTTCTACTTTCTTTACTAACACTATAATTTCTCAATGCCCCGGCTATTTAGCTGTTTGAGAAATAATACTCTTTGAATCTGTCCATATTTCTCAACCTGCCAGAAGTTGCTATGACCAATTAGATTGCTGATCTAATTAGTTACTGGCATTTTGTCAAGCTCTGGTGGAGATCAATGTATAGATGCCCTGAAAGTAATCTAGGTAATTAAGTGCATACATGTCAAGATTTTCTTGAAAAATTCACAACCAGCTTGATAAATAATTTTCTACTTCATTTCCCCATCACAATGGGGAAATATGGCATAAAAAAAACATTAAAATCATCTGAAACTATAGCTACATTTCGTAAAAAAACTCAAGACTTATTTATTTGAAAGCACTTTACCACCCTACCCTCCAACAGTCCCTTGCTCTAATGACGACTCTTTCTCGTCCCTCTTCATGTTTTTTGTTCGTCCCTGTTGATTTTTGTATGTTGCGTCTCTGAGCTAAAATTTGTGGCGATACAGGCACTATAGAGATTTATTATTAAATTATTATTAAATTTACTAGAAACAGTTTGTCTATCCATGTTACATATGCCATGAAAGTAATCGTAGGTGCACTTGCAAGTTGCATATGTATTGAGATCTGCTCAGTATCACCCATATTTCTTGAGCTGCTCAAGAAATAAGGTTGAAAATAATGTTACCATATTCGTTCTATTAAGCTTACACACCCTAATTAGCATACACCAATTACACCCCCCTTTTTTGCAGCATCTGACACTGTGACAGTGATCTCCAATGCCAACCTTGACTGTTGAATCCATCGTTGCAATTTCATTTCTACCAATGTCGTTTCAAAGCTCGATGATACAAACTGTCGAAAGGTCCACCTAAATGATCAGACTTTACAGTGTTCTGCTATCCTTTTGATCATGTGGATGCATAGATCATTTGTCAGTCATGTCTGCAAGAACCCCAGAAACCCCAGAAAATAGGTGTACACCCCTCTACGCTTATTGGAATACAAAATTTGGATGTATTTTTGTGTCTCAACGAATATAGTTTTTCCAGAGATGAGCACTGGAGAACTAGCCTAAGCCATGTTTCAACCATCTATCCTCACAGATGTGTGTAGCAAGGAATCATGTTTGAAATGTATATATGCTGAGTCCTCACAGTGGTGTTAAGCGAGCAGCCATGTTTCAAATGTATATTCTCGCAGGGGTATGAAGTAAGTAGCCATGTTTCAAGCATATATATATCCTCGTTGGTGTGTGAAGCGAGCAGCCATGTTTCAAACATCTGACCTGTTAGGTGTGTGAAGCGAGCAGCCATTTTTCAAACATCTATCCTCATAGGATGTTTCTATCATCTTTCCTCGCAGGTGCGTGTAGCGGGCAGCCATGTTGAGACGTGTTAATCAGCCGGTGGGAGGCCGACACCCACTGAGCATGTTCCACATCGTGTTGGTACACGATCGATCATCACATGTACGGACCAACTACCACCGACACCTGTCCAACCTGCTCGGCTGTGTACAGATGTTGATAGGCATACTGTACATCATATTCCAGTACATTGCCAATCACCACGGATGTATTGGCTCTATTAGTGTATTGGGTGGTGTCTGTGTAAGTATTATTTTATTTCTCCCCAAACCCTAACAGTCACTAGTAATCCCCACACCTTGACACCCCCATTCCTCAATAGTGGATTGGTCCAGACCGGCCATGCGCCTTCAAACTGACATAATCCAGTATCATTATCATAGCTGTTTATGTTCATATTTCTGTTCAGGTTATTAACAAATGCATGTCGGTGGATTTGAATGCAAATATTTAAGTGCAAATGCCATTTTCCACGGTTGCATTCAAATGCAAATATTTCGGTTTAACTTTAGAATACACAATGTATACAGACTAGTCAGTCAACAGAACGTTGCCGAATGCTGTAAAGAACTAGAACTCGAATTAATTTCATATGCTTAGAATTTAAATGTGCATTTAAGCAGATTTACTTTTTTTAACAAGCCTCTACGTTACACGAAACATGTATTGCTTTAAAGTTACTTACCTGGTATGTATATAAGATTTGTTGATCAAATAGCATTTATTTAACTTTTCTGTTTCTAATGAAAGATTAATTGTCAGGTCATACTACAGCCTATATAACTAGATGGTTGTTTAACTGGCTTTCTAACTTTTGTTTTGTGGACACATTGCTTTCTAGACTTAACATGTAAAAAAGTAAGGTCAAATTTGCTTGTATTGAATGGTACATAGGTGTATCTAGGTATGTTTTCATATTTTATGACAATATATAACTCATGATTCTGGCAGACTCCAACTTGTGTATAAATTATATATTGTAACTAATAATTTACTGAATCATATTCAAAGAAACTCATAAATTTCTGTTTTTTTCCAGATAAACCTCTAATCGCAATTATTCAACTAAATAGCTTAGGTTAACGCAGCGTACTACTCCATAAAGATCAATAGTTATTATGTAGCAATGTATTTTTTTCATGGCAACTTAAAAGGAACCAGTCTGCTCCTTATTTTTATATTAAATAAAATGATGTTCTTAAGATTATAATATATTAAATATGTGAAGATTTACTGCCTGGCAAATTGTGTTTAGTTAATCTGAACGTTTCCACCTATGAAATGTTGAAATTGTAACAAAACATCCAATTTAAAAAAAAACTAGTTTTAAAGACAATACTGTTGAGGTAGGCCGAGTTAGCCACAGTACCCATTGCCATTCAATGATTTCCCAATTTCCCATGTTCAGAACGGCAAATTCAGCAGACTTCCTGTTACACATTACTGCATTGACTGCTTCCTGGTTGTGGTACAGACTGCCCCCATTTGATAATACAGGTAGACATTGCTGAAGTTCAGTTTGCGATCAGTAAATGTGGCTTTCACTTTCAGTTCTTGGTCACTGGGATTCTGTGCGTGGTGACTGCCAGAGACAGAACTGGCTGTTCGGTATGTCAAGTCACTGCCTCTGTATAAAGTAATATAACCAATACTCTCACTATATTGGTCACTGACACTAAATAAGGGATCATATCAGAACATTGATGTCCACTATCAGACAAAATTATTTTCATTTGACCTCACCCCCCTCCTCAGCCAAATGTTTGTAAAAACATTGATATGATGATATTAGTATATTAACAGTATTGGTCAAAAGTGTAAAATATTGATGTCCGATGCACAGACGAAACTGCCTCTGACCCCGTCCCCCAAACGAAAGTAATTTCATCTGATATCAGACAACAATGTTCTGGGATGAACCCTAAGCACTATGTCATTGTCAACTTGAAATTTATTATAATGTTTTATGCTAGGGGCACACTTAGCATTTGGCCTAAAAAGAAGTCAGGGTAGATGGTGATTAATTCCGCCAACTCCTGCCAGCACACACTTAGGCCATATTCACACTGGTAATTTTAGTGGACGTGCGTACAGTTTGCGAACGGTTTGCGTTCAGTTGGCCGTGTACACACTGGTTCCGCTGCATCGGGTGCATTGGGTCCGCTCAGACCACCTCTCGATGTGTTCTCAGTGGACGCGAATGGTACGCGCCCACTTGTCTCTGTAATGTGAACGCGCTAGTGAGCGCGTACAGTTCACAAATGACGCGCAATCTGCGTATTTTACGCTCTTGGACATTTTACTGCTAAACGCATACTTTATTTGTCTACCCATGATTGCATATATGTAGATATTACAATAATTATTATTATATATATACATAAATTATCTCATATATTTTAATAATATTCAAATAGCAGTTTTCTTTTCTTTTAATGAAGTAAATTTAATTATTTGACTGTTTTTATAATTATTATATTATATTAAGTTTATATTTATGTCCTCATATATCATGTACATTTAACTGACCCAGTGTGAACACGGCCTTACTGACTCGATCATTGGCATGATCCTGGTGGAAAATCCACTGTAATTTATAACAAATGCACGATATTCTGAGAAAAATTTTGGGTCTAGCTTTAGCTGCAGTTGCAGTTATATGATGTTGTTGTCACCTGAAGAAAACAAATTTCACACTAATATTACAGAATTAACAAATAGTGTAAAATAACAAATTTTAACATTTGTTAGTAAGCCAGAACTGTTATACAGGAAACCGAAATCTCACAGGGTAGGCCTCTGTCATAAAATATGCTAAAAAGAATGATTTTACAAACCAAGGTAATTAAAATGCCTATATAGTATGAATAGTTCTCATTGTACATGAAGTTAACAGTGGCTTACACTTCATAAACCCAATGTCATATAAAAACATTCATTCTGTTATCCATTTAAAGTGTGCCATTGTGATGTGTTTGGAGATATCACATGATCATGCTTTGCACTTTGTCAGCTTGTCATCAGATATCTGCCATCTTGTCATCAGATATCTGCCAATTGTCATCGGATATCTGCTGATTTGTCATCGGATATCTGCCAACTTGTCATCAGACATCTGCTGACTTGTCATCAGATATCAAATGACTTGTCATCGGATATTTGCCGACTTGTCACTGGATACCTGGTTTTTTGCACCGATTATGACTGCTGCCTATTCATAATTCAAATTGCCTGAAAATAGGATTAGGGATGACAATCATGCCAACTGATGCAACATTTGGGGGTGCAGTCAAGGGTAGTCAGGGGGCAGTTAGTGACAGTCAGTGAAAACATCAACTGCTTAGTAGGTGTGTGCTTAACATAAGTCTTAACGATGATACATCAATGGCTTATTTCATCATCAACGTCGTTTATAGGCGGTGTTTCCAGGCTCTGCTGGGTTCGCCTTTCTTCCAATTGCCCTCTTCCACTTATCACGGTCCCGTGCATCCCGATGGTCGATACCCATCAGACACGGAGTTCTGCCAGGTCTTCCTTGTTCTGCCGACGGGAGCTGTCCCCTCCACCACTAACTTTGTACAGCCCTTCACCCAGTCCTCGTTGTCCTTTCGCTCTACATGCCCGTACCACCTCAGCCTGCTTCTTCTGATCACATCCCCAATCGCCTCCACTCCTACTCTTCTTCTAAGCTCTGCACTGGGCTGTCTGTCGCTGAGTGATGCGCCACACATCCATCTCGCCATCCTCATCTCAACCCTTTCCATCCTCGTGTCATGATCGGTCCTCATGGCCCACGTCTCACACCCATACAACAAGCATCTTCTGGCACAAGCTGTGTACACCTGGCCCTTCATCTTCGGGGGGGGCGCTTTGGAAGTCAAGAAGGGTGTTAACTCCCTGAACTTCTGCCAGGCATACCTCACTCTCGCTGTTACCGCCTGCATCCACCCCACCCTTCGCACTAAGCATGTCGCCCAGGTAGCAGAAGTTGTCTACTCTGTTGTATGTCTCTCCATCCACCTCCAAGCCCTCTTCCGTCGCTTCTGCAGGTGGTACCTCTCCCCGGCACCTCTTGCACACAAATGTTGCGCTCACTGCCTGCAGGCTACCCTTCACACCACTGCATCTCCTGTGGACCCACTTCGTACACGACGTACACTGAAGCGAGTTTGTGGCTACACCCTTGTTACAGACTCCACATGGCCATGCACCAGACTCTGACATCACTCCTCTGTCACCTATGCAGTGCAGGCTTATTTACCTCTTATTATATAATATTTGATAATGAAAGTGTGTGGTTAAAGAAAATATATTTACACCATTTGTTGTCTTTGTATAAACAAAACTAGTTATGTTGACCACAAAAAATATACGTGCTAAACAAAATGTGGATGAGAGGTAAACCTTTGGCTTATTGAAAATACAATTTTATTGGTTACCAATCTATATTAATTATTTACAGAGGTAGCATGTTTTACATAGTAAACTGGTACAAATTATTCTTTTTTGTTTCAGATCATGTGCATGGTCTTCCTGTCAATGTTTTCCCTCCTGCTAGTCATCATAGTTGTGACTGCGGCAGGACAGAAAGTCTCGGGCCAGTGCCAAGTAAGACCGGTTCAATTCATACGCTGTTGCAATCATGAGTACTCCCAGTAGCTCTTTTGATTTTGACTAACTACTGGAGTGCAGTGGCGCAGTGGATAGAGCATCGGACTCTCAGTTGAGAAACCCGGGTTCGAATCCTATGCTGCCATGTTGAAACTTAGGCAAGTTTGTTCACTCTACGTTGCTCCAGCTCAGCTATATAAATGAGTAACAGGTTGTAGACAGTGGTAGATATTTGTGCATGAATAGTCTTCATGCATTAATTGCACCGTGGCTGAATGCTTCCCAGTGAAGTCGAAACAGTGTTCGATTGAACAGGTCTGCCACGGAATAAAGTGTAAAGCGCTTTGAGCAGTCTTGAGCACTGGGTACTGCAGTATATAAGTTTTTGTTGTTCATGTCACTTTTGTCCAGTCCCAAAGGTGGCCTTAGTAGAGAGGTTCCACTGTAATTGCCCCATCTCTGTTGATAGCTGAACATCATCCTGATTGTCCTGGCAGTGGTGGATGCACTTGCAGCCTCTGTATCAATATGGATCGGTGCTTCGTCTATATCCGGAAAACGCCAATCTAACTTATCCGCAGTGAGTGTTGTGAAAGTAAGGGGACATTTCACAATGGGGTTGTCTGACAAGGGGTGGTCTCACAAGGGGGTAATCTCATAAGGTGTCATACAAGGGGTTAATCTCATAAGGGTATTCATCACAGAAGGGGTCATCTCACATAATAATAATGTTTATTTTATATAGCGCCTATCCGTTCATAGCACTTTACATAAGACTAGTATATAAATAGTAAAAATAAAACAAATTTAAATAGAGTCAATAGTGCTGTGTGAACATCAGTAAATTAAGTAAGGTGGTTTACATGTTAAAATAAATCAATTCTCATGTTAAAATAAGTACTTAAAATGTTCTTTCGGTTGTATAAATACATTAAGATGGGGGTTCATCACACAAGGGGGTCATCTCATAATGAGTGGTCATCTGACAAAGGGGTTCATCTCATAACGGGGATCATTTTACGATGGGGACATCCCAAAAGAGGGTTAATCTCACATAGGGATCATTTCATAATGGGGTCATCTCACAAGGGTATTGTGTCACAAGGGGTCATCAGGGGGGTAAGTTCATAAGGGGGGTCATCTCACAAGGGTCATCTCTTCAAAGGGGGGTAATTTCATAAGAGGGGTAATTTCACATGGGGGTTATCTAACAAGGGGTCATATCACAGTGGAGTCATCACACAAGGGGGTCATCTCACAGGGTGCCATCACACAAGTGGGTCATTTTACAGGAGGGATCATCTCATAATGTATACTTTCTAACCTAGGATTGATGTAAAATGCATTATTCAAACAATCACATTCCAAGAAACTTGAACATCAATCCTTCCAATAAAAATACACGTCCATTAACTGGAATAATATTACTGTGGTATTAATTATTATGCAGCCAGCTTCAGATGTGGCAAGGACCCCTCTGACTGGAGCCATCACAGCAGGTAAGATACTGCAGTGGTTGTTAAGACGTCTCAAATCTCTTTTATCAGTAATCTTGGACAGTTCGGAGGCATTCTGTCTCTGATATCTGAGGTTTGCTGGATGTATAAATAAATTATAAATTAAATAAAACAATATGATATGGATGGAGTATAACTAGTTAAAGGAAATTGGCATGCATGGGGTGCACAACTGCATGACAGTTTATGCTGACTGTTTTGTAAACATGTTGCAAACTTGTTTATAGATAATTATATGTCAATCAATGTACAGACAATTATTTTAAACAGTGGTTACTGTGAACATATTAACACATCTAGCACAATAAAATTAATTTAACCCACCAAAATTCATGTTCACTGATGGTTGTATCTTTAATTAATTAAAACACCATCCCTCAGTTCAATTTTGTTGCGCCCCACTTTTCAGACTAATTTCACGATAAAGCAAACCAAGTACACAGCATTCACTATGATATGCTAGTTTATTGGTGCACATTTTTATTTAGTTTTGATGAAACTAATAGATAGACTATACAATTAATTACAACCATGTAGGTTTGTAATTAGTTGTAGGACTCGAGTCAACAAATGATGACTTAGCTATATACATACATAGCTATATACATACATAGCTACAGTCAGGCCTAACTTTGAACTCACGGACTTTGCTATTTTTGTGTGCGAGTGCTTATGTCACCGAATCAACAAAAGGATGGCTAAAGGTTATTCTAGCCAGAGACAGTTACTGGTAAATGTACCATTTGGGAAAGGATACATTGCAATGCCATTGAACAAAAGTGATACACGTTTTGTTTTCGTCTTGTCACTGACCAGCAAGTTCAACAGATTAGCGTTAAGTTAAATTAAACAGTTTCATCCAAATGTTCTCACTGATCATGGGAAGTGTTTATCCATCAAAGATGTCGACATGCCATTTTTTCTTGGTTGAAATTGGAAATTTTCAGTATCCGGCCTTAGGTATTCCTATACCGATTATGTTACCACTTGCCAAGTTACTCAATAGATCCACATCAGACAAACCCCACTGTTTTGTCAGAAATTTGCGTAATGAAAAAGTATTTGGTCATCAACAGCTAGAAGTTTGTCATATGAATTCATACTTGTGTTATGGATTAAAAAAAGACTACTTATCACTATTTTTATATTCGAGCTAATCCGTAATACAATGGAAGATATATTTCTCCAAAATAAATTGAAATCTGGGCTGTATACTAAAATATCTGTACAATGTGGCTGGTTTTTAATTGCTTAATATAGAGGCCTGTTTATGTTGCAGTTTTGCCTCCCTGCCAGATTCCAGTGACTACCACACCAGGTCGGCAGCCTACCATGCCGACCCTTTGTAATCTGTCACCTGGATTTCAACAACAATACATAAAAAATCCTGTGGTCATGAAAACCCCACCACAGTACACGGCACTGTCAGATCCACCCCCACTGTACAGCGAAGCTGTTCTGACAGCGCCATCTGGTGATCAGATTGCATAAATCTGAGTGTTGCCATCTGAAGTCCGGTAAAACGTGGTAATGACTTGTTGTCTTCGGAATATTTTAAACATGCAGTTAGGTGCATAGCTTATAAAGTACTGTTTATTATTAACACTAGCGTTATCACATATTGATACCTTCCTCATGAATTTACGAAAACAGTTCTTATACCCTTGTTCAAAAACAAATACGGTGAGACATTTGTGATATTAGTAGTTATAAACCCATCGCTCTGGTTGTGGTTTGCTTTTATGACAGTTTGTATCTTAAAGCATTCAATGGCATTAACTATTGGACACTTTTTAAATGCTTATTCGAGGTATCCCTGTCTTGCGAATATGTTTTCCCTGACGCGGAACTCGTGTGTTGTATTAAATGAGGCACCACAACCTCCAGCTTCTTTAATATATGAAATGGTGTTCGACAAGGTGGTGTATTGTGTCTATATTTATTTACTACTAGAAGTGTGATGCGTGGGCGGTATTAGTGCAATACCCGATTGACAGGGTGTATTTATGCATTATTTAACAATATTTGTGGTGTTTCACAGGATATTGAAATGTAATCTCGCTTAATTACTATTATTTTTTTTAGGTTTTGACAATGATACCATGCATTGTCTTATAAAGTTGATAAACTATGATAAATAATAAATATAGATAGATAT
The DNA here is from genome assembly GCA_020002185.1 of Paraescarpia echinospica. NCBI lineage: Eukaryota > Metazoa > Annelida > Polychaeta > Sabellida > Siboglinidae > Paraescarpia > Paraescarpia echinospica. The sequence continues at coordinate 49,560,071 of CM034541.1, forward strand.
AGATAAATGGTTATCATTAGAATGGCCAGATATTTGTTATGAACACCAGCAAACTTGAAACTGTTGAAAAGGCAAAATGGTTAAGTGTGATCATTTGTAATGACTGAAAGATGATGAATATATGTTAAGATAACTGTGCAACATTTATGCCAGGTATTCATAATTCTCACTACCGTTATTGGTGTAAAATGCATTTATTTTATGCCTGTTGTTGTACAATTTATTCCTCCCAACTCTGGGTGACTTGTGAAATTTTACTGATGTTATAAATCGACCAATGTGGTCTAGATGTGCAAGAGCTCTTTATACTGCAAAATGGTGATTTTACAGTCTATAAATATATATATTTTTTTATTTATTATATGTATATATTTTAAAATTATATTTTTAATGTAATTATATTTAACTTTTTTCTATTTTAACTTATTATTTTAGGTATATAGTGTTGAAATAAATGTGTTCATACTTCTATAAGTACTTCTATGAATAAAAGGATGTTTACATCACAGAATTTAGTAATTCCTTCTCCACTTCACGAATGTGTTGAAATTTATTTCAGATTGCACTTCAAAATACATGGGTATTATTTGATGCTTGGCCATTTTTGCTTTGCCATACATACTTTGGTTGTGGTCAATAACCATACAGATTCCAACTGCCTGCTATTGGCTAATCTGCCACTATCCCCAGCCACCTATAACTGTCTGCTGAATATTAATGATTCATGTGTGCGGTGCCAGGTACTCGATAATTGCATCATTTTAAATCTTGGCCTATTTGCTAAATGCTGGGGAGTTTTGTTTTATGGCTTTATATTGAAGAGTTTTTGAGTTAGTGCCATTTGAAAACATCTCACTGAATTTGCATGAGCATTGTGTAGTGAGTAATCAGAGTGCATTTCGTTAAAACATCACAGGTTTGAAAGGATTCAGGCGCAACAGCACTCATCTTGTGTACACCCAATCACGGCAAGAAAAACGGGTAAACTAAAAAAATGCCTGTGTGAACACCTTGACGGTGAAGTGGCTCACCTTGACGGTGAAGTGGCTCACCTTCCTTCCTTAATGGAAAATCAACCCTTATGGAATGGGCTCCTCAATGCTCCGTTTCCGGCTGACTAAAAAACAACTGCCAATTTCAGTTGGGAAATATGCGTGATGTTCAGTTCCCCAAATGGACACCAGGTGGCAGCACTGGTGTTTCTCAACAAACCACTAGGCAGCAGTACTGTTAGTTATAAAAAACAGAAAACAACATTTTATACAAGTCACTAAGAATGATAAGTATAACTTCGCAGCGGATTCTATGGAGGCAGGCTATGGCAGTCTACGCTATCCACACATGCATGTGAATAAATATATCAACATATGCATAAAAATAAGACTTTGTATTTTTAAAATGGCAAATATGCGTGAGATTTACAGGTTCGTGAGATGGACGCTGCTAAATGCGTGATACTTGGTAGATCTGCTAAAAAATTAGTCAAATACATGATTTTCAAATACAGGGTGTATATCACAAGTTTATTTAATAAAATATAAATACATGATACACTACATAATTCAACAGTTTCCTATATGCCTGCAAGTGTACGCATATATACATACATACATACATACATACATACAAAGCAGACCTATTATGGTTCTGGGTACATCACCGTAATAACTGCATAGCATAAGTGACCATTCCAAAATATACTGTCTACCACTCTTTACGTTCTACGCTGCAGAATAGCTCTACCACTCTTTACGTTCTACGCTGCAGAATAGCTATATTCAGATACAAAATGTCAGAAATGTTGTCCTGTGCATGACTTATCAGCAGATTGAAAAACATTGATGACTCATATCAGTAATAATGAAATGTGATAAGATGTTCTGCCAAGTAAGGATACCGGTATATACAAATTATTAATGCAGGACGGGATACCACATGATCATAATAGCCAATACTGATGAACACATCTCACAATATGATCATGATGTTACAAGCATAACAAATTAATTTTTAATTCATTTGGTGATACACGTACGCCCACTTTGTTTGGTTTACGTGTTGTTCTAGTTCTAGGTATTTCCACCGCTCGGCAACGTTCTATTAACTGACTGATTTGTATTATTGTGGTTACAATGTAATGGTCTTATGAGGTCTCATTCATCTAGTCATCCCTTTTCAGAACATTATTGCCAAACCGACCTTTTTATGCTGGCACTGAGGGTGGTCACTGCCAGGGTGCTTGTCATTCTCAGTGGTTCTTTTACGTCCCAAATTGAGACGGGACCGACATTAATTCCCCAATGTTGAGAGCCAGGTTTTTACACCAAATACCATGCCTGCCTGGTCCGGGTTTAAAACTCAGAGCGCTGGCATGTCAGGCGGGTGTGCTAACCACTACACTACTATAGCCACGCTCCCCTACCAAAATGAACAAGTGTTCAAAACGAACAATGGAAACTGTGTGGATAAACCTGACAAACTCTTATCCAACAATCATAATTTAATATGGATTACCATAAAACCAACAGAAGCATGTTAACTTTCCTCCCCTACACCCACAGTTTTCCCTGAACTGTATGCAACTATGCATATCGAAAAATTGGTTAGTTAAAAATGCCTACAAACAATGACTCAGAATGTTGTTTTCTAAAAAAACTCGGAAATGTAAAAAAAATCTATCGTTATTTCAAAAAAATGGTGCAACAAATTTATACATAAAAATATATATTCTGATATTGATCTTTTGCAGTGCCATATATGTTAGACTTCAACATCAGTTCCAGTTGCTGCCACTAGGTGGCGCCAAGCTTCATGACTATCGATCTGACAGCGTTCGTCGACCTTCTGCATGAAGAGTTTCATCATGGTCATTACAAAGTCCTCCTGAAACAGATATAACGGTCATCTTTGAGAACTGCATGACCTATCAATCACATGACCTGTTGCATAGCAAAAGCTCTGTCTGGCCACCAAAAATGGATGCCAATCACGTGGAGCGTTCAGTCATTCCATCGTATATTTCGTTACAATTCTGGCCCTAAAACGTCTTGTTGGAGGCTCAGGTTGGTGTGTTGATATCACCGTGGCTTCGGTTGTAGCACTCAACAGCACGGACTTGGTAGGTGCTGTGGGTTCGAGTGGTGGCATCTGGTTGGTCTCTGGGACCGCCTTGGTATGTCCTGTTCTACGGGATCTACATATTCAGCAACATTCTCAGCGATATCTTCAGCAATATTCTCAGCAACATTCTCAACAATATCTTCAGCAACATTCTCAGCAATATCTTCAGCAACATTCTCAGCAATATCTTCAGCAACATTCTCAGCAATATCTTCAGCAACATCTTCAGCAAGATCGTTCTGTGGCTGGACCGCGGCCGGGGTTACACGCATGGGAACGATCTGGTCTTTTTCGTCTGACTCGATGTCGCTTTCTGTGATTGGTGCATGGCCTATCACCCGTAGCTCTCTTCGTGTGACATTCTTTGATGGACCAGAACCATCCGACAAACGGATAGCATAAACATTGAAGTCTGGTCGGGCAACTACCACAAATGGAGTGGGATCCCAGCCGTCCTGGATGTTATGTCGACCCAGATGATGCTTCTTCCTCAGCACCGTGGCACCCACCGGAATTGGGTTGTCCCTGGCTGTCGTGTTGTAGTGAGTTTGCCTTGTCTTCGCGGCACCTTCCGTGTTCTTTGACGCCATGTGAAATGTCAGGTTCTTCTTGTGCGTTTCAACGCACTCCCCGACGCTACAACCATCCTACTCCCCCGCTTCTTGGATGCCCAGCAGATGATCAGAGCTGGTGGATGACGGCGGCTTCGAAACTCGGATGTGGGTTGTCCCTGGCTGTCGTGTGGCACCCAGCGGGTGTGGGTTGTCCCTGGCTGTCGTGTGGCACCCAGTGGATGTGGGTTGTCCCTGGCTGTCGTGTGGCACCCACCGGGTGTGGGTTGTCCCTGGCTATCGTGTGGCACCCAGCGGATGTGGGTTGTCCCTGGTTGTCGTGTGGCACCCACCGGGTGTGGGTTGTCCCTGGCTGTCTTGTTGTAGTGAGTTTGTCTTCGCGGCACCTTCCATGTTCTTTGACGCCGTGTGAAATGTCAGGTTCTTCTTGTGAGCTTCAACCTACTCCCCGATGCTACAACTATCCTCGTCCTCCGCCTCTTGGAGGCAGGTGATCCACTGGCAGACGTGGATGACGTCCAAACATCATCCACTGGCAGACGTGGATGACGTCCAAACATCATCCACTGGCAGACGTGGGGACGTCCAAACATCATCCACTGGCAGACGTGGGTGACGTCCAAACATCATCCACTGGCAGACGTGGATGACGTCCAAACATCATCCACTGGCAGACGTGGATGACGTCCAAACATCATCCACTGGCAGACGTGGGTGACGTCCAAACATCATCCACTGGCAGACGTGGGTGACGTCCAAACATCATCCACTGGCAGACGTGGATGACGTCCAAACATCATCCACTGGCAGACATGGATGACGTCCAAACATCATCCACTGGCAGACGTGGGTGACGTCCAAACATCATCCACTGGCAGACGTGGGTGACGTCCAAACATCATCCACTGGCAGACGTGGGTGATGTCCAAATATCATCCACTGGCAGACGTGGGTGACGTCCAAACATCATCCACTGGCAGACGTGGATGACGTCCAAACATCATCCACTGACAGACGTGGGTGACGTCCAAACATCATCCACTGGCAGACGTGGCCAGGTGACATCCAAACATCAGCTGATATGAAGGAAATCCTGTCGACGAATGCGGCGTGCAGTCGTACGCATACAAGAGAGTAGTGAGGCGATCCGGCCACTTTCTCTTCTCCTCTGGCGGAAGTCTTTTCAACAGGTTATGGAGGGTCCTGTTGAATCTTGTGCGTTCCCTTCAGGGTAGTAGGCCGTTGTCTTGGACGTTTGTATGTCGTACAGCTTGCAGAGCTGGTGGATGGCGGCGGCTTCGAAGCTCCGACCTTGGTCGCTGTGTAACTGCATGGTACGGCACACCAAATTTCCTGAACCATTCTTTTACTAAGACTCGCAGTTGTGACGGCGGATTGGTCCCTCGTTGGAACAGCAATTCTGTATTTTGTAAATACATCTGTCATCACGTGGGCATCTTCCCGTCCATCACTCGCCTTGTCTAGCTTACTGTAATCAACCGCTAGGATTTGAAATGGTCGAGACGCGATCAGACTACCAATTGGTGGTCGCACCTTCGGTAACGGAGCCTTGGCAATGACATATCTCTCGCATTGCCAGCAGTAGGTCGTGACATCGCTTGTCATGTCTGGCCAATAAGACCTCTTTCTGACCAGTGCTAAGCCTCCCCGGCAGGTTCCAATGCTTATGTAAGTAAAACAAGTATTACCATGTTTAATTTGTTTCCTACATGGATGTTAATTGATGTGTATTTTAGCAGTAATATATTTAATGTTTCCAACAATATTTTTCTTGCCATCCCTGTTGTAAATGTCATTGCGACATGTAGTCTGTGCTATTTCAGATAATGGCTCATTACTGTTCACAAGAATTTAAGGATTAATTTCTTGACATGTATGCTCAATAGTCTATTTGTTGTATTTATCATATACTTAATTGTTCGTATTGTATTATAATGTATACATAAGGATTTGAGAAATTATTTGTGTCATTATTAGTATTGCTTGCATTTATGTACATGTATGCTCAATAGACTTTATTTTGTATTTGTTTTATTTGGTCATTCAATATGCTTGGATATTACTGTAGATTGCCTGTATGATTAATGTATTTGAATATATAATATAATACAAATATTTGAAGATTAACGTGCACCTCTGTTAATGAGTATGTCATACAGAATATTTTCTACAGGATATTATTTTGTAGGATATAGCCTATAGGATATTTCTTATAGGAAATATTCCATAGAGAATACTATAGGATATTTCCTATAGTTCTCTATAGAAAATTTCCTATAGAATATTCTATAAAAAAAACTATAGAAAATGTCCTGTAGTTTTCTATGGAAAACTGCAAAAATCCTGTAATTTTTTATAGAAAATTTCCTATAGTTTTCTATAGAAAACCGCAAAAATCTTGTAGCTTTCTATAAAAAAATTCCTATAGTTTTCTATAGAAAATTGTGCAAAAATCCTGTAGTTTTCTATAGAAAATTTCCTATAGATTTTTATAGAAAACTGCACAAAAATCCTGTAGTTTTCTATAGAAAATTTCCTATAGTTTTCTATAGAAAACTGCGCAAAAATCCTGTAGTTTTCTATAGACAATTTCCTGTAGTTTTCTATAGAAAACTGCGCAAAAATCCTGTAGTTTTCTATAGAAAATGTATAATTTTTTTTTGCTAAGGGTATCATCAGCATGACATATAAATATAGGTCACAAGAATCAACAACAGGTTACCATAAGCAATTGGAACCGAGAAGGTCCTGCGATCAGAACCATCTTAAAGTATCTTCAGGTAAGGTATGTTTGTATGGGCCTACGACAGCGGATTGCATTATGAGCATTATGAAGCTTTCCGCTGGGTTGATAGCTTGACTGTCGATTTGGCGCCCCCTAGAACCGGCGCCCGGGTGCGAGTGCACCTTGCCTTGCATGAGAACAAATAGTGGCGCCACATCGCGGAGTCTGTAATCATATGCGGGAAATTGCCGACACGGTCACGTGATGGAAACATGGGAATAAGCCATTTGTGACATCTCCATACAGAACTCACATTTTGAGGGCTTATTTGACCGTGAACAACTGGGTTTCTTTGTGAAATTGGACTCAAGATAATACGCAGTTAGGTAACTTTGATTATCTGTGACAGTGTCTATGATCGATCTGCTGCCTTGCTGGTCGGAAACTCGAAAGAGCAGTTTAACAATGAAGTTATTAACGCAGCGTTGACATTCGATGATGCGGACAACGTCTGTCATCTATGTAATGACTATGCTATGGCCTTCGCTTCGGAGACTTTCATCAGTTTTGAATAACATTATATACGCACGCACGCACGAATGTGAAAAGAACACACACACATATCTCGTATATATCTTCCCTCCCAACAAAGCATCCCCATAAAATGATAAATCTGTGAATCCCACCCCCTCTTCTTCACACATCTGCTCAACTAGTGCGTTGATCGCCATCCTCTTGCAGTTTCTATACATTGCCCCCCTTCCTCCCATTACTTCCCAAATTCCTGAGGGAATAATCTGTTCAACTCTTGTCTTCTTTAGCTTCTTCACTAACTGTCTAGCAGCAGTTTTCTCAGAGAACCTGCTGCGATCTGTTGACAGTGGGACAGGTTGCATCTATTTAAATTAGATTCGCAGGGGGGGGGGCTCACAGAGAAGCCTGAAACTGGAGGCGTAGATAAAGACTGCACAAATAAATCAGCAAAGAACAGTCTGGAAAACTCTTATGAAGCGGGATATAAATGTGTTTGTTTAAATGCAAGGAGTATAGTAAACAAATGAAATTACCTAAACATTAATTCATGGTAGAAGATATTGACCCTCACACAATAGGCATAACCGAATCATGGACCACCACCGATATATCAGGTGCCGAATTGGGACTGACAGGATATGTAATGTTTAGGAAAGATAGAATAGGAAAAAAGGGAGGTGGAGTTATTTTATATATTAAAGAATCTATCCAGGCTTATGAAATAAAATTAGAAAGAGAAGCAGATTGCGAAGAAGCTGTTTGGTGTAAATAGTTACAGGAAACTCAACGTTAACAGTTGGGTTAGTTTATCGAAGTCCAAACATAAGCATAGAAGAGAATGAAAAAATACAAAACGCTATAAGGGAAGTAAGCAAACGGGACTGTATTATTATGGGGGATTTTAACCATGGGCATATACAATGGAAATCTCTACAGAGTATGGGGAGTGAGGACCACAAGTATTTAGTTTTAATACAAGATACTTTCCTTTCTCAACATGTGCTAGAACCAACCAGAAGAATGTGTTAGACATAGTTTTGTCCTCACATAATGAATTAGTTGACAATGTCAAGTTATGTGAGCTACTGGGGAGTAGTAATCACAACCAGATACATTTTACCATAAATTTAAAATCAGATAGGAATAGTAAAAAGCAGTATAGGAGATATTTCCACAAAGGAAGGGGTAAGGACATGAGGAAATATTTAGCCAAGATAGACTGGAATAACACAACTGAAGAATAAGACAGCAACATAATGCTGGAATATCTTAAAGAGTGGAATTAAGTGCATAATCAATAAATTTGTATCTTTCAAAAAAACAAGGGAAATGGTATAAAAAGAAACACTTATTGAAAGAAACCATTAGAAAAATTAAGTATAAACAAATGATGTAGAAGTCATATAGACATACTGGAAATGATGAAGACAACAACATTTATAAAGAAGCACTTAACCAAGGTACAGCTGAAATTAGAAATTCAAAGAGAAGCTATGAACAAAAATTAGCTAGTAATATAAAACATGACAGCAACAGTTTTTATGCATATGTTCGAAGCAAACAGAAAGTTCAGGATAAGGTCGGTCCTCTAGAAGATAGTGCTGGAAATATAATATCTGAGGGATGCTTAATGGCAGAAGACCTGAATGAGTATTTTAGTTCAGTGTTTACCAGGGAAGATATCAGTTCACTGCCAGTACCAGAGGCTAAGTTCAAGGAGGCAGATTCAGACTATTTAGGACAGTTAATTGTAACCCCGGAAATGGTAGCTAAGAAATTAAGGGCTATGAAGGATAATAAATCACCTGGAGTGGATGGGATTCTGCCCAAACTACTATTGGAAATTGTAGAACAAATTAGCGTACCGCTTGCAACAGTTTTCAATTTGTTATTAGAAGAGGGAGTGGTTCCTTTAGAATGGAAAGAGGCAAACATTATACCGTTATTTTAAAATGGTTCGAGAAACAAGTCAGAGAACTATAGACCAGTGAGTTTAACATCAGTGATTTGCAAATTATTAGAAAGACTAATTAAAGATCACATAGTGGATTTTCTTGTGAAACATAACTAGATAAACCCATCTCAACATGGGTTTTTAAAAGTGAGGTCATGCTTAACAAATATGTTATGTTTTTGGAAGACATAACTAAGTGGGTAGATGAGGGATCACCAGTAGATAACATCTACTTAGATTTTCAAAAAGCTTTCGACAAAGTACCACATCAGAGATTACTAAAGGCCCATGGCATAGGAAATGGTATAATAAACTGGATAGAAAAATGGCTGATTGACAGAAGACAACTTGTAGTAGTTGATGGGGAGGCTTCAAACTGAACATCGGTATTGAGTGGGGTACCACAGAGATCAGTATTAGGACCTATATTATTCTTAATATATATCAACGATTTGGATGATGATATAACAAGCAAGGTGTTGAAATTTGCGGATGATACAAAAGTGTTTAGAAGGATTAAAAGTGATGGAGATAGACAGCATTTACAAGATGATCTTGACAGGTTGATCAAATGGTCTGAAAAGTGGCAACTGCTGTTCAGTTTTGGGAACTGTAAATGCCTCCACATAGGACATGGGATCGAAGATGTAGAATATACAATGGGGGGTACTGTACTAAGTACTACTGTAAAAGAAAAGAACTTAGGGTTAACCATTAGTGCTAATATGTAGGTTTCAGAACAGTGCAGAATTGCAGCTTCAAAGGGAAATCAAATCCTTGGATTAATTAGGCGAAATATAGCTATAAGGAAAAAGAACTAATAATACCGCTGTACAAAACAATAGTGAGGCCTCATTTAGAATATTGTATACAAGCATAGAGGCCATATCGCAAGAAAGACAGATATGTTAGAAAGAGTACAGAGGAGAGCGACTAAAATGATACAAAAACTGAGGGATCTTAGTTATGAAATTCGCCTAAAAGAATGTGGTTTAACAACACTAGAGACCAGGAGATTGAGAGGAGATCAGATAGAAGTGTTTAAGGTAATAAATGGTTATGAAAATATTGATAGAAATATGTTTTTCTCAGTTAAGAAAGATAGAAGGACTAGAGGACATGAAGTTACATTAGCAAAGAAGCAGTGTAGATTGGATATAAAAAAGTTCTCATTTTCACAAAGGACTGTAAATTAATGGAACAGATTAACTGCTGATTGTTTGGGTGCTAGTAGAGTGAATATGTTTAAAAATAAAATCTACACATACCACAGAAGGGCGGGATACACATAGATAAAAGAGTCTGACTCTCGATAAGCCAAAGGGCTTCCTTGTCCACCTACCACCTAGAGTTAATTCTCTGGGTGGCAGTCTTGTTAAATATACACACAATTATGTACACACACACACACCGTTACATACGCACACACACACACACACACACACGTACGTGATTCACACCATACGGACACACATGCAATGACACATGCTCAGTGATGGATATGTCCATGACGTAAATTAATTAATTGTATGTGATTTAAATTATTAATTGTTTTCGCTCATCTATAAGTGTTGTAAACCTGGCTGACTATTTCCCAGAGAAATCAAGATTGCGTTCAAATGGACAAGTCTGCCAAGGGGTGAAATTTTTTACCAAAACGCCCTGCTTTCTTTATTATCACTATAATTTGTGAATGCCCTGGCTATTGATTGAGTTGCGTGAGAAATAACGCTCACTTTTGTTCTTATTTCTCGACCTACCATCTGGAAGTTGGTATGAACAATTAGATTGCTGATCGAATTATTTACCGCTATTTTGTCAAGCTATAATGGACATAAATATATATCTAGATGCCCTGAAAGTAATCCTTAAAAAATTAAGTGTACTTGCATACACATTGAGATCTGCTAGAGAAATTCACAGGCAGCATGCCAAATCATTTTTTATTTCATTTCCCCATCACAACTGAGAAATATATAGGCATAAAAAACATAAAAATCATCTTAAACTGTACCTACCTTAAAGTAAAAAAACTGAAGACTTATTTATTTGAGATCACTTTCCCACCCTACCCTTCGGCGGTCCTCTGTTGATGACTCTGCTTTCGTCCTTATTGATTTTTGTATGTTGTGTCTCTGAGCTAAGATTCGTGGGGATATAGACACTATGGAAGTTTATATTAATTATTACAAAATTAAGAATAGCATCACATTTACTAGGAACTGTTTGACTAGTCGTGTTACATATGCCCTGAAAGTAATCCTAAGAGCACTTACAAGCAGCAAACATATTGAGATCTGCTCAGTATCACCCATGTTTCCTGAACTGCTTAAGAAATAATGCTGAAAATACTGTTACCGTATTCGCTCTATTAAACATACATGCCCTAATTAGTGTAAACCCCCCTTTTTATTAGTATCTGACACTGTCACAGTGATCTCCAAGGCCAACCTTTTAATTAAGTTACAACGATGGATTCAAGAGCCAAGGCCAACCTTTTAATTAAGTTACAACGATGGATTCAAGAGCCAAGGCCAACCTTTTAATTAAGTTACAATGATGGATTCAAGAGCCAAGGCCAACCTTTTAATTAAGTTACAACGATGGATTCAAGAGCCAAGGCCAACCTTTTAATTAAGTTACAACGATGGATTCAAGAGCCAAGGCCAACCTTTTAATTAAGTTACAACGATGGATTCAAGAGCCAAGGCCAACCTTTTAATTAAGTTACAACGATGGATTCAAGAGCCAAGGCCAACCTTGACTTTTGAATCCATCGTTGTAACTTAATTTCTACCAATGTTGCACTAGTTTCAAATCTCGATGATAAAAAATATCGAAAGATCCACCTAAATTGTCATACTTTATAGTCTTGTGGTATCCTTTTGATCATGTGGATGCATAGATTACTTGCCAGTCACGTCTGCTGAGATGGCTGTACCCGGAACCCCAAGAATCAAAGAAAATGGGTATATACATACGTACGCTTATTGGAATTTGCGTCTCAAATATTTATTAAAGACTAAACAAAATTAACCTTTTTTATTCCCAATCCAAATTAATTATACTCTAAAAATAGTGTCCCGATATTCATCCAAATTTTTAATCCCCTCCGTTATCCTGTTCAAGGCCCCTTTTGATCGCAGTTTTCTGTACATTTTCTGCACATTTTGTTGCAAGACCAAGCAGTCGAAGTGACATCACCGCAGGTAGCATTGCTAGGATTTAGCTTGGCGTGCATCTATGCGGGTTGGTGTTTCAGGTTGTACCTAAAATTGCAATCGCGGAATTTAATATTTTTTTATATCACCGTAAAAATAATAATCTTACCTACAAATGTGTCGCTGGATATTTGAGCGAGTTTCAAATACATTTAAAATTTAATTTAATTAATCTTTAAGCGTACAGTATGTTTAATAGAACGAATACGGTATTTCCCGAGCTGAGAACTGGAGAAATAGCCTAAGCCATGTTTCTAACGTCTATCCTTGCAGGTGTATAAAGCGATCAGCCATGTTTCAAACACCTAACCTCGTAGGTATGTGTAGCAAGCAGCCATGTTTCAAATGTCTCCTCACAGGTGCGTGTGGAGCGAGCAGCCATGCTGAGACGCATCAATCAACCAGTGGGAGGCCGACATCCCCTGAGCATGTTCAACATCGTGTTAGTACAAGATCGGTCATCAAATGTGAGAGTCAACTACCACCAACACCTGTCCTACCTGCTCGGATGTGTACAACTGTTTATAGGCATACTATGCATTATATTCCAATCCATTGCCAATCACCTGGGATGTATTGGCTCTATTGGCGTATGGGCCGGTGTCTTTGTGAGTATCATTAAATATCATATGCGGTTTATTTTCAGATTTCTGTGCAGGTTATTAATGCTTGCATGTCAATGCGTTTGAATGCAAATATTTCAGTGCAAATGCCATTTTCCATGGTTGCGTTCAAATGCAAATATTTTGGTTACACTTTTGAATTAATTTCAAATGCTCAGAATTTAAATGTGCATTTAAATGCATTTACTTTTGTTAACAAGCCAGTATGTTACACATTCAAACAAAACCTGTACTGGTTTAAAATAACTTATAAGATTCATTGATCAAATAGCATTTATTTTACTTTTTTGTTTCTAGGTCCATGAAGGACTGTCTGGTCATACTGGTGGTTTTCTAACATTCTCTAACATTCTCAACATCCAGTTTCAAAACAAGCTTTATTGGCTATATGACTGATGTAGCTGCAATACATTTTGATGTTCAACGATTTTCCCATGTTCAACAAGGCCAATTCAGCAGACTTCCTGTTTCACATTACTACAATGGTCGATTCCAGGTAGTGGAAGAAACTGTCTCACTTTAATAATGATACAGTTAGATCTATTGCTGCTGTCCAGTTTGTGATCAGTAAATGTGGCTTTCACTTTCAGTTCTTCATCACTGGAATTCTGTGCTTGGTGGCTGCACGAGACAGGCCTGGCTGTTCGGTATGTCAAGTCACTGCCACTATATAAGTAATATAACCAATGCACTTTCACACTGGCGCAGGAATGAAATTAATATTGGGAGTCTGAGCTGGAGTTTTAGCATCACTCATTGCAGTGATGTTCAACAATTTTTAAGCTCATCAGAAACCTCCAATAGCACCCCGTCTGAGGCTTGCCAAAAAATCTACCTTGAGGCTCTGCAAAAACCTCAATTTGTGCCCTCTCTTGAGGCTCGCCAAAAAAAACCACCGTCAAGCTCAGAGCAAAATTCCTGGTCAGACAGCTGCCCCCTTTGCCCCTCCATTCCCATGCCTAGATGCACTCTCACTGTATTTATCACTGACACTTGATAAGTACTATGTCTTTGTCAACATTAGTTTCATTATAATGTTTTATGCTAGGTGCACACCTAGTAGTTGGCCTATAAAGAAGTCGGGCTAGATGGCAATTAGTTCTGTCAACATCTGTCAGCACACACCTACCGACTGAATATTTTATTAATAATGTTTCACAATGTACATCAACTTAACAAGGGCATACACTTCATAAACCCAGTGTCACATAAAATATTTATTCGGATTTCCAACTACTGTGTTCCATTGCGATGTGTTTGGAGATATCACAAGATCACACTATGCCAACTTACCCACCAACAGTCGAATTAGGTCAGGAAAGCAGCGCACACCGCTGGCCAACTTGTCATCACATATCTGCCAGCTCGTCATCAGATATCTGCCAACTTGTCATCGGATATCTTCCGACTTGTCATCGGATATCTGCTGATTTATTCATCGGATATCTGCCGACTTGTCTCTGGATATTTGCCAACTTATCATCAGATATCTGCCAATGTGTTGCTGGATATTTGCCGACTTGTCACTGGATACGTGCTTTTTTATACCGACTACGATTCATAATTCAAATTGCCGGAAAACAGGATTAGGGCCGACAGTCAGGTTTGTGTGCAGAACACACCTGCCGACTAATGCAAAATTTAGGCGGCAGTTGGGGGCAGTCAGAGATAGTCATGGGCAGTCAGGGATAACACTGACAAGTCAGTATTTGTAGGCCTAGCATAATCCTTTAAAGACGATACACTGATAGCTCACTTGACTATTCTTCCATCATCTTTGATATTGAAAGTGTGTGGATAAATATAATATATTTACACTTGTTGCCTTGTATAAAAAATTAGTCCTGTGGCCCAGAAAAAGACAACAAGATATCAGTGCGAAGCAAAATGTGGACGACAGGGAAACCATTGGCTTACAGTTTTATTAGTTACCAATTTGTATTAATTACTTAGAGAAGTAGCATGTTTTTATATAGTAAAACGGTACACATTATTCTTTTCTCTTTCAGATTATGTGCATGGTCTTGCTGTCAGTGTGTTCCATCCTGCTGGTGATCATACTTGTGAGTTTGGCAGGACAGAACGTCTCCGGCCAGTGCCAAGTAAGACCGCTTTAATTCATACGCTGGTGATCATACTTCTGAGTCTGGCCGGACAGAACATCTCCGGCCAGTGCCAAGTAAAACCGCTTTAATTCATGGAGCAATAGGTGTGTTGGAGAGATGTGTAGAGCACAGTGGCGCAGTGGCTAGAGCATCGGACTCTCAGTCGAGAGAACCAGGGTTCGAATCCTGCGCTGCCGTGTCAAACTTTGGGCAAGTTCGTTCACTCTACGTTGCTCCATTTCACTCAGCTGTTATTGCACAGCCTTACTCCAGATGGTGGCCATCTTGGATTTGTCCAATATGGCCGTCAGCACGGGAGCCCAGCTTGGCTCCCACAGAAAAATTAAATGTCATGGCCATATCTAACACTGGTCCAAAAATGGTGCTTGTGGAATGATGTGACCAATTGACGTTTTGAGAATAAACCCCCTGACTATAATAGTTATTGACTAACTATCCAGTTGTGACAACATATTGTACCTACTCCAATACATACTATGGGCCTGGGTAAGTGGCCACTATTCACGCACCAAGGGACCAGTAAGACGAGTTTTGTGCCGGTAAGGACCATTTCAAGTTATTTAAATTAACGTTCAAGCAGACAATTATTTGATGTGTTTTTATTAATAATGATAATAATAATAATTGACAGGCAGAAATGAAGTAGAGTAATTGTTCTTGCAAGTTGTATTCATTAACCATTTCTGAGTTATCATTGTCAGTTGCATAGTTCAAATAAGCAAAGTAATCATAATCATATTTGATTACATTGTAAATGTAATGATTACAATCACAATTTTCTTGTGCATATTTCTTTTGTCCAATTCTCAACTATAACGTAAACAGTCAGACAAGGGTTAATTCCATTAAAAAACAGATCTGTTGCCAGTTGTTAATATTCAGTGATAAATCCATTTTGTTGATTTAAAAAAAAAGACACTCACTTGTATTTCATCCTCAGAGTTTAAATGGAAACTTGTGCATAACATTGGAATAAATTAAAACGCAATCTATCCATACAACAAATCCTATCACTATGCATTAGCGGGAAGAGTGGCAAGGTCGTGCTGTTGGCTGAAATGGATATATGATGTTTTGGTAAAAAAAACCTATGGTGTTTACCACGTTTCGAAAACAAACACTCATTTGTACACATTGTCTAACAGATATTTCGTGATTTTGCATAAATTAGATATTGCACGAGCTTAACACGTGGTTAAACAAATGTTTTGTTCCTATTTGGGCAAAATTTAAGAAATTGCAGTTATCATGTTTTGCCCTGAAATCCTTCAAATGTTATCCTATATCTGGTAACCAGGTAACCATAAATAATGTACAGATAGTTGTTCATGTAATTACGATTGTAATCATGTTTACATGAAAATGTAATCACACTCACAATCGTGCTATACAGTGCACACCAGATATCTCAAACTCACATAAGTCAATTTTCACTTTAGTCCATCTTTTTCCTCGGTTGGCCTGTAAGGCACTAAAACATAGGTGATGATAAGTAGGACTTTTGATAACTAGAGGTATTGCCTGTGTCCCTGGAGGTTCGACAGATCCAGAGTGCACTGTATATTGAAATAGTAATTGAGTACATTTTTTGTGTACCTCGCTTTACATTCACCTCTGTAATACACCACCTCTCAATTAAGGTCATCCTACGACAGCCCCAGATTATTTCTATGTACAGTAAACTATAGCATATTAGACCTGCTAATATGGTCAACTTGTTATTCAGGCCACTTTTGTCCAGTCCCAAAGGTGGCCTTAGTAGAGAGGGTCCACTGTAGTCGCCCCCTCTGTGTTGGTAGTTGAACATCATCCTGATCGTCCTGGCTGTGATGGATGCACTTGCAGCCTCCGTATCAATATGGATAGGTGGTTTGTCTTTGTATGGAAATCGCCAACCTACCTCATCCGCAGTGAGTGTTGTGAAAGTAAGGGGACATCTCACAAGAGGGACATATCACAAGGGGGTTGTCTCACAAGGGGTCGTCTCACAAAGGGGTCATCTCACAGGGGGCTAATCACACAAGGGGGTTAATTTCACAATGGGGACACCTCAAAAGGGGATTAGTCACACAAGGGGATTAATCTCACAAGGGGGGGCTCATCTCACAAGGGGGACATCTCACAAGGGAATTAATCTCACAAGGGGGTTAATCTCATAAGGGGGTTAATCTCACAGTGGGGACATCTCACAAGGGGATCGTCTCACAAGGGATCATCTCACAGGGGGGGTAAGTTCACAAGCGGGTCATCTCAATGGGGACATTCCAAAAGGGTTAATCTCACATTGGGGTCATTTCATAATGGGGTCATCTCACAAGGTTCATCTCACAATCTATACTTCCTAACCTGTGATTGACGCAGAATGCATAATTTAAAAAATCACATTCCAAGAAATGTGGTCATCAATCGATTCAACGAAAATTCACATCCAGTGACTGGTGCAGTGATACTGTGGTATTAATTATCATGCAGACAGTGATTACCCAGCCAGCTTCAGGAGATGTGACAAGAACCCACCTGACAGGAGATTTCACCGCAGGTAAGACTCCAATGATTGTAAGACGTCTCAAATTTCTTTTATTAGTAATCTTGGAGAGTTTTGAGTCCTGTCTCTCTGATATCTGAGGTTGGTAGGATGTATAAATAAATAAAACAATATCATGATTCAGAGGGAGTTAACAAGGTAAAGGAAATATGGATGCACAATTGCAAGACAGTTTATGCTTTGGAATGTTTTGGAAACATGTTTAAACTTATATTGTGCATATATTAACACAACTTAATTTAGCCCATCACAAATTATGTTCACTGATGGTTGTGTCTTTAATTAAAACTCCTCCCTCAGTTTAATTTTGTTGCCATATTTCTCTAAAAAAAAAAATGAAATCTGGATTGTATACTAAAAAATGTGTTTTTCTGTGGCTGGTTTGAAATAGCTTAATATTGAGGCTTGTTTGTGTTGCAGATTTGCCTCCCTGCCAGATGGAGTTGTCTACTATACCAGGTCAGCAGCCTACCATGCCAGCCTATGGTGACCTGTTATCTGGACAAAACATCGAAAATCCAGAGCCAGTGATTTCACCGAAAACCCCACCACAGTACACGGCACTGTCAGATCCACCCCCACCATACAGCGAAGTAGTTCAGACAGCGCCACCTGGTGGTCAGATTGCATAAATCTGAAAGTGTCGCCATCCAAGGACTGGTCAAACATGCGGTAATGGCATGTTATCTGCTGAGCATTAAACATGACAAGTGCAGAGCTAATATATTACTGTTCATTTTTAACAGTAGTGTTATCACACATGGATATGAGTTTATGAAAACAGTTATTATACCCATGTTTAAAAACAGATCTGGAGACATTATACATAATAACTATAAACTGATAGCCCTGGTTACAGTTGCTTTTAAGATCTTTATAAACTTTATTGCGTTTGAACTAAAAGAATCTTACCTGGGTATAACTGACAACCAATTTGGAATCGAGAAATGTTATTTTGCTGGTTGGTATATATATATACATATGTGTGTTAAATGTTGTTATTCATTACTATAGAAATTGGGTATAACGATACATGGAACTATCTATGTATCACAATAGTCAGTGAGACGGTAGTGTACTAATTATAGTAAATTTAGCCATCGATAATTATCAGATAGTTCATTGAACTATCGGTAGCAATGATAGTTGGCAAAATGGCTAGTTGTGCCATACAAAAGCAATATTCATAAACATGTTTTGTTCAAGTTCATTTCACAATTTTCCTTATTTACCAACCAACAATCCTGAGTCATCTGCCATCAACATCATTTAGTGATTCACCATTTTCTGAATCAACCACTTCTAAAGCCACACAATGGTGCCAACCTTACACTGTGGGACTTTTTTCCTGCATAATTCGCCAGTCAATAAAGCTATCATGATACTATTACAATAGCAAAATTATCCTCAATTGTCATCCTTACTATTAAAACTTCAGCATCCCTGTGTATCCAAATATTTTAATGTATCTTAAAGCGTTCAATGGCATTAACTATTGGACAATTTCTAAAAAAATGCTTATTCAAGGTGTCCCTGTCTTGCGAATATGTTTTCCCTGATATATAACTGTGTGTGTTGTATTAAATGGGGCACCACAACCTCCAGCTTTAATGTATGAAATGGTGTTTGACAGGGTGGTGTATTGTGTCCATATTTATTTACTACTAGAGGGGTGGGCTGGAGATGCTCGGGGGTATTAGTGTGATACCCAGTTGGCAGGGTGTATTTATGCAAAGCATTGGTGTTGACAATGTTTCCGGTGTTCCATGATCTTTGATATTGAAATGTAATTCAGATTAAGCAGCCTTGATCCCTTAATTGCTATATTAGCTTAAGATAAAGTAGCAGTTTTATCTGCGACTAGTCCTTGTGATCTTTAAGCTTTACTGAATATAAACTTTTTTTTCTACGTTTTGCTTTTACAATGATACCATACACTGTCTTATAAAGTTGATAAACTATGATAAATAATAAATATAGATAGATATAGATAAATGGTTATCATTAGAATGGCCAGATATTTTTATGAACTAAAGCAAATTTGAAAATGTTGAAAAGGCAAATTAGTTAAGTGTGTTCATTTGTAATGATGGAAGGATGATGAATATATGTTATGGTAACTGTGCAACAACAGTTATGCCAGGTTTAATATTAAGAATTCTCACTACCGTTATTGGAGTAAAACTGCATTCATTTTATGCTTGTTGTTGTACAAAATTATTGCTCCAACTCTTTGTGAAATTTTACTAATGTTATAAATGGACCCATGTGGTCTAGATGTGCAATAGCTCTTTATACTGCAAAATGGTGATTTTACAGTCTATATAAATATGTTTTTATAATTTATTATATGTATGTATTTTAAAATTACATGTTTAACTTATTTCTATTTTAACTTATTATTTTAGGTATATAGTTGTACCTATCAGTACATGTTTTTGTAACCTGAAATAAATGTGTTTATACTTCTATAAGTACTCCTATGAATAAAAGGATGTTTACATCACAGAATTGAGTCATTCCTTCTCCACTTCACGATTGTGTTGAAATTTATTTCAGGATGCACTGCAAAATACACGGGTATTATTTGAAGCATGACCATTTTTGCTTTGCCATACATAGTTTGGTTCTGGTGAATAACCATATACCGTAAATTCTGTATTTGTAGCCGCACCTCTAATTAAAACCGCATGCCGACTTTTGACCTAAACCCTGACTTTTCTCTGTGCAGTTTGTCACAGGCAAAAACTTTATTTAAAGCCTGTACTTTGAGCCATGACCATTTTAGCCCTGCGTGTGACATACTTCCATAGCACACACAATTAGAAAGTCACAACTTTGTTATTAATTATCATAAATTAATGAATAAGGTATAATTTTATTGATAAAATACTTGATTGTAATGCATTGATAATAACTACATCACATTTTATATTATCATTGGAATATTAGTATATGTGAATGTTGTCAAAATGGAAAACAAAAATATACAAATTTCACCATGCTACCAGAAAATAACTGGGTGGTTGAATGTCCATACATCCAGTGAACGAAAGGTAGCCATGCATTTAAGCTATGCGGTAAAGCTAGAATTATTGAGAAGTTTTATTTTTATGCCATTTTATGTAGAATCATGAATAATGAGCATTGTATTGTGAGTAATCGTAGTGCGTTTCGTTAAAACATCCCAGGATTGAAAGGGTTAATGTGCTACTGTACAGTACTCGTCTGGTGGACACCCACTCACAGCAAGAAAAACGGGGAACTAAGAAAAATACCTGTGTGAACACCTTGTTGTTCACCTTCCTTTAATGGAAAATCAAACCATCTGGAATGGGCTCCTCAATGCCCCGTTCCCGGCTGACTAAAAAACAGCTACCAAGTTGAGTTGGGAAATATGCGTGATGTTCAGTTCCACAACTGGACACCAGGTGGAAGCACTGGTGTTTCTCAACAAGGCATGAGGTGGCAGTACTATTAGTTATAAAAACAGAAAGCAACATTTTGTGCAAGTCACTAACAATGATAAGAATAACTTCACAGCGGATTCTATAGAGGCAGGCTATGGCAGTCTACGCTATCCACACATGCATGTGAATAAATATATCAACATATGCATGAAAATGCGGCTGTTTGTATTGATATTTTTGATATGGCAAATATGCGTGAGATTTACAGGTTCATGCGTGAGATGGACGCTGCTAAATGCGTGAGACTTGGTAGCTCTGCTAAAAAAAATTTTAAATTACATGATTTTCATATATATCACAAGTTTATTTAATAAAATATAAATACATGATACAGTACATAATTCAACAGTTTCCTATATGCCTGCAAGTGTACGTATATATACATACATACAAAGAAGACCTATTATGGTACTGGGTACATCACTGTAATAACTGCACAGCATAAGTGACCATTCACAAATAAACTGTCTACCACTCTTTACGTTCTACGCTGCAGAATAGCTATATTCAGATACAAAATGTCAGAAATGTTGTCCTGTGCATGACTTATCAGCAGATTGAAAAACATTGATGACTCGTATCAGTAATAATGAAATGTGATAAGATGTTCTGCCAAGTAAGGATACCGGTATAAAAAAATTACTAATGCTGGACGGAATACCACATGATCATAATAGCCAATACTGATGAACACATCTCACAATATGATCATGTGCTAACCACTACACTAGCCGGGCTCCCGTACCAAAAATGAACAACGGAAACTCTCATCCAATAATCATAATTTCATCCATAAAACCGGCAAAAGCATGTTAACTTTCCTCCCCTGCACCCACAGTTTCCCTGAACTGTGCAACCATGCATATCGAAAAATTTGTTAGTTAAAAAAGCCTACAAACAATGACTGAGAATGTTGTTTTCTAAAAAAAACATGGAAATGTAGAAAAAATATATCGTTGTTATTTCTAAAAAATGGTGCAACAAATTTATACATAACAATATTGATTCTGATATTGATCTTTTGCAGTGTCATATGTTAGAGACTTCAACATCAGTTCCAGTTGCTGCCACTAGGTGACACCAAACTTCATGACTATCTGACAGCGTTCATCTACCTTCTGCATGAAGAGTTTCATCATGGTCATTGCAAAGTCCTCCTGAAACAGATATAGCGATCATCTTTGAGAACGGACCTATCCATCACATGACCTGTTGCATAGCAAAAGCTCCATCAGGCCATAACAAAATGGCTGCCAAACACATGGAGCGTTCAGTCATTCCATCGTATATTTCATTACAATTCTGCCCCTAAAACTGGTTATTTGTAACAAAAACGTAAGGAAAACTTGTTGAAGCAAGAACTACACAAAAGAACTACACAAAAGAACTACACAAAAGAACTACACAAAAGAACTACACAAAAGAACTACACAAAAGAACTACACAAAAGAACTACACAAAAGAACTACACAAAAGAACTACACAAAAGAACTACACAAAAGAACTACACAAAAGAACTACACAAAACTACACAAAAGAACTACACAAAAGAACTACACAAAAGAACTACACAAAAGAACTACACAAAAGAACTACACAAAAGAACTACACAAAAGAACTACACAAAAGCAAGCGAACTGCGACGTACTGGATAGGTAAATTAAGACATCTAGCAAAAACAGGCATCACGCATCAATACAGATCCCTTTTAGAATTAAGTGATTGTGGGTCATTTCTTACCCCGGTAACAATTTGCACTGTTCACATGTTCTGAACAACGTATAACAAACGGAACTGACCTTTGACTGAATGACCTTCTGCCACTTCTTTGTCCACTCCTTGTCCAGTCTACAGTCATCGTCCAGGTCCTCGTCCTGCTGACCAATCAACAACACATCACTAATTAGTATCACATGGACAACAGAGTAAAATTTGTATGTGTGTAATTTTGACCTTTCCTATCTGACAAACATGTTACTTTTTGACATATCATCCTTTAAATAAGTACATCTAATCTGTGAAGAGTTTACACTAGTTGATAAAGTTCTCAATGTATGTGAGATGAACACCACTGCTATGCACCTTGGAGAAATTAAAGAATCCACAATTTCTGAGCCTGACACTACACCTTGATCTAATCCTTAGTGCCTGCAATATAACACACACTACGCATCTTGACACTTCTCTGTGTCAAGGTGTGTCACAACACCTTGACACTTCTCTGTGTCACCACTACACATCTTGACATTCTCTGTGTCACCACTACACACCTTGACACTTCTCTGTGTCACCACTACACACATTTACACTCCTCTGTGTCACCACTACACACCTTGACACTCCTCTGTATCACCACTACACATCTTGACACTTCTCTGTGTCACCACTACACACCTTGACACTTCTCTGTGTCACCACTACACACCTTGACATTCTCTGTGTCACCACTACACACCTTGACACTTCTCTGTGTCACCACTACACACCTTGATACTTCTCTGTGTCACCACTACACACCTTGACACTTCTCTGTGTCACCACTACACACCTTGACACTTCTCTGTGTCACCACTACACACCTTGACACTTCTCTATGTCACCATTACACACCTTGACGGAGTCGTCCATGTCGTCGCACACACTCAGCAGATCGTCGATGTCGCTTGAACTCATGTTGAGGAGGTCACTCGCGAGGTTCTTTGCCCGCCTCATAGAGGGCGCCTGTGT
>CM034541.1:49584708-49605918 GCA_020002185.1 Paraescarpia echinospica
ATAACCTTTAACCTAAGGGGAATTTTGAAAAATAAAAGCATTATTTTACTTTGGCGGGAAAATAGATTTAACCCCTGAAAGTTTGGTGCACGAGTTGCAAACCATCAAGGAAAACATTGATATACCCACACATGCACACATGCATGCATGCACAAACACGCACAAACGCACACACAGACACACACATACATACTAGCTCAGTTATAGTTAAATTGTGATCGAGGGAAACTTTTACTTTCAGGAACATTATGTGTAATGTTAATCAAAAGAGCTGCTGACATCCCTGCACGAATCCAATTTTATTTAGTAGCAAACACATTGTTGTAAGGATATTTCTGTTTCTTCTGCAGTGTTGAAAAACCAAGAAGACACTTTCACCATGGAGAATGCAGCTCTTCAAACCGTGAGTGTCTCTTTCAAGCCACTCCATATAGATAAGTTTCTGTAATCATTCCAGTGCATGCAAATGTCCAGTTTTTACTTGCAGACTGGTTTGATTTAACAAAAACAAAATAGTTCATTTGCACAAATGACCAATCATCATACAGTCAGTAGATTGGTTAGGTTTTCTCAAAGTGTGTCCAAAACTAAAATATTCCTTGCCCACCTATCTTGATATCAGCATGTGATATGAATTGTGTTTTTGCAAGCAGTTGGTTGATCATGACATGTACAGTCTTTAACAGTCACCCCTTCTGCAATATGAGGGGTGACCGTTCTACATGGGGACCCCTAGTCAGCCTTCTCCCTGCCACACAGGAAAATGTATTATGTTATATACATGTAATGACACACAAACTTTATTGAACATACACAAAGCCTTTAGACTATTCTAATTCCAATATGGCTGCACCCTGCCAGAACACTTGGCCCTGATACATGGCATGGTTTTTAACTGGCCTTTACAGAGGAGTGAAATGGCCTGAACACCTTGCTGTTGGTAACATTAGGTGGGTGGCCATTCTAGAGCGGTTGTTTTATAAAACAATGCAACAGACTGATGTTGGCCTTTGGCAAGGGGGACTCAAGAGGGGACTATTGCATGTGTATTCAGCTGATTGTGTTGTGTTTTTATGTTAGAAACTGAAGAAGATGGAGCAGACGGAAGTTGACTTGAGACAGCAGCACATCTTCTATGAACAGGCAAGTCTATAAACAGTCGAACCTCATTTATCCAATCACCTCCTCGTCCCCTGTTGACTGTGACATTCTCATACTCTGCAGTATTCCTAGTTACTGAAAACCCTGACAAACAGTAAACTAAGTCTGATAAATTATATAAATATTATTATGTTAACCATGCTTAGTGTGATTGTGAAGTCTTGTTATACTAGCTTCCACCCAGCCATGGAGCAACGAACAAAGTGTTTTCTTCTTAATTCATTCCCACAGTGAGGCCCTCTGGTGGAGAGTGGTTCAACACTCGGTTCTCTCAGGCGGGAGAAAAAAACCACTAGCAGCATAGCATATAAAACAAATAGATAATTGTAAACAATTACATTACTTTTGTTTTTGTTGGTAGACCAGAAGCCAATGGGGCAAGGAAGTGAGTGACTCTAGAAAGAGGCGAGTGGACTCAACGTTTAGTAGGAGATGCACTTACACTGCCTCAAAGTCAGCATACTAATTATGTAAACTAGCAACAATTATAATCTCCAGATGGCGCTGTATACACACAGACACAGAAGACGGTTTCCCAAAGCGTTTGTAAATTATGTTTGCTATGGCGCAGATTTGAAAGGTTTCGTGTTAACATGTTACGTATATCATCCCCAGTTGATTGACAGACTGTGGAACATTCGCAGAAAAAATGCGTAGCGTTATGAACAATCAATATATGTCTGTCTAACATATGGTATAAACCCTAAGACCGATAAGAACCCTAATCCAACAGCACATTTGAAAAATAAAGGCATTACTCTTCTTCCAAAGCATTGCAGATTAATCTCTGAATGTTTGGTATTCAAGATGCAAACCATATACAGAGACACACATCCATACATACATGCGCTGGCTAGATTATAGTTTGATAGTGTTATATAGCAGAAATATAATGATATACATATCAGGTCTGTATGTTGACTGCCCGTGTTGTTTGACAGAGTGCAGTGGCTCGAGCATCTGACTTTCATTTGAGAGAACCCGAGTACGAACCTGACTGAATCTTCACGCTTTAATTGCAGCATGACTGAATGCTTCTCGGAGAAGTCGAGATGGTTTTCAATTGAACAGGTCCCCCAGGGAGTAAAGTGTAGAACACTTTGAGCCTAAGGACTGGATACAGCACTGTATAACATCTGACCTTTACTTTGACTTGTAGAAGATCCAGGAGCAGCAAGACATGATAGTTGACATGAGGAGGAAGCTGACTGACGTGGAGGAGCATCTTCCTGACGATGAACTGCCAGCCTCCAGCAGCTACAAGTTAGTCTCTGTTTTCAACACGTTGATGAGCCCAGGGATGTCCACATCAATCTATGAATTTGTATGTATGGAAACAGAGTGTGGAACGGGGAATACTACTGTAGTGACGTCACTTCTGGGAACCTCCTACTCACTTCTTGTGCTTGTGTGATTACGATTGCAGTCGCAACATGGAGCAATTAAAGTTTCTGCATTGATGTGAAAAAGTGCATCTGGCTATGTATGTATGTTACTACGTCTAGTAATTATAACTGGACATCATATTAATTGTTTGGCCGCATATTGCATCTGCATGGCATTTCCACACATATGGAATCCTAGCTTCAGTTCACAAAATAGTAAATGTGTAACATTACATACGGGTTGGCTGGTAGTTATCACATATTGCCGGGGGGGATAAATTAATGTGGTGGCACCACCTGTTGAGTGGAACAGATGCTGATGCACATTGATGCTGTTGTGGATGTCAGAATTGATATGGTGGCACCACCTGTTGAGTTGAATAGATACTTATGCACATTGATGCTGTTGTGGATGTCGGAATTGATATGGTGGCACCACCTGTTGAGTTGAATAGATACTTATGCACATTGATGCTGTTGTGGATGTCGGAATTGATATGGTGGCACCACCTGTTGAGTGGAACAGATACTCATGCACATTGATGCTGCTGTGGATATCAGAATTGTGCTGCGTATTGAGTAACCTGGTGGCTTTTGGCTGTAGTTTCATTTGGGATCACACAAAATCGCATGTCCCATACCACGTGTTGATAGGGGTGGTGGGTAGTTAGAACACAATACAAAATGCTACAGGTTTTTCAGGACTTTGTGTGAACTTACAAAACCACACCTGAATAGACATCTATTCACAGATAAGAAGCACTACCTCTCAACAACATTCCAACTATTGCCATTGAATTTTATTTTGTCCATTTAAATTATTAATCAAAATTTTTAACATGTGGTTCACCAACTCTTAGTTTGAAATAAGTAGGAAATATAATGCAGTTTTGTTACTATGTGATGAAGATTGATCTTTTTGAGCATGTTTATCCTTGTTAGACATGACATCAATCTTTCCTGCATGCAGTGTTCGCTTAAACAACTGTGCCCTATATTTTGTCGAAAGAAAAACTTTGGCGGTCAACATATCAACAAAATGTACATTTTCCTAAACGCACATATGCATCAGCCATTTTGAAGGATTGCTGCTAGGCAATAGGTACATGATGAATAGATCAATTAAACACATTACCTAGATCATGGAAACGCCCTCACTAGTGTGAACTCTCCAGGTGAACTAATCCTGCCTTGTTTCCTGTCAGGACCAGCTCTCTCTCCGACCATCTCTCACAGTCCACCCCGATCTGTTCCACTCGTTCCCGTGGACGTCAGCGTCAGGTGACATGTCGACTCGGTGACGCGAAGATGCGACACAAGTCACCAGGACAGTCACCCGGCCGTAGAGTTGACCAGAGTCCGTGCAATGACCACCGGGGGTTTGATGTGAAGATGCTGAGAGAGAGACTCATGGCAACAGAGAGGAAACTCGACCACTACCATCAGCTGCTCCATGTCAAGGTACAGTTTATTACGGCATCATTATGTCACAATGTTTTTATGGACCATGTTTGTGACTTGCCTCAGCAAAGCAGGCATTAAATCATAAAAAATGAGTTTTGTACCTTTTTGGATTCCTTAGATCATAAGCTTTAAGATGGTGCCTCATTTACTGAAATATCTTCAGTAGTTGTTGATATATTGATAAAATTTAATAAAGTGATGTTTTGTGAAACAGTAATTTTGATTCATATTATCTAGAGTATGGGTTCGTAAATGAAAGTATTTTATTAGTTTGGATTATTTGTTGATGAAAAAAATGGACACTGAAAGATAAGATTATAAGGCATGTATTTCTAACAAAATCACAAAATTGATTGGACAAGACCTGGACAGCTATTTTGGCCCGTGTGTATGTACGACTTATACCCGGTCTGCTGTGGAACGTCACATTTGTGAATAATTGTTGGTGAACTTGTCTCAATATGTGATGTTGACTGTCGTTATGTGATGTGGACGGTGTCATTATGTCATGTCAATTGTGCCACAGTGTCATGTAATCTGTGTCACTATGACATTTGGACTTTAGTGATATGTCATATGGACTGTCACTGTCATATGCAGTATATTACAATGTCATGTTCCCTGTGTCACCATGTCACTGTGTCACTAGGATGACGAGTTGAAGGAGCTGAAGGTGGCCCACAACCGTCGCCTGGAGCGTCTCCATTCTGTCGTCACAAACTACAAACTCGTCAAGAAACAACTGCGCATTGTGGAGGAGGAATGTTACGGGTAGACCACTGCTACTTCCTGTCTGTCTCACTGATAACCACTAGCAAAACGCCAAAACGCATACACACAGATGCAGAAGATGGTTTCCCAAAGTGTTCCCACCTGATGTTTGTTATACCATAATTTTAGAAGTTTTTTTCACAATGCAACTTACATAAAACATGCCCAAGTAATAAGTAGAGCACTGAGCAGTGTTGTGGAGCATCGACTAACATCCATCTAATGTCTGGTACGAACCCATACATGCTTACATAAAACATGCCCAAGTAATAAGTACAGCAGTGAGCAGTGTTGTGGAGCATCGACTAACATCCATCTAATGTCTGGTACGAACCCATACATGCTTACATAAAACATGCCCAAGTAATAAGTACAGCAGTGAGCAGTGTTGTGAAGTACCGACTAGCATCCATCTAATGTCTGGTACGAACCCATACATGCTTACATAAAACATGCCCAAGTAATAAGTAGAGCAGTGAGCAGTGTTGTGGAGCATCGACTAACATCCATCTAATGTCTGGTACGAACCCATACATGCTTACATAAAACATGCCCAAGTAATAAGTACAGCAGTGAGTAGTGTTGTGGAGCATCGACTAACATCCATCTAATGTCTGGTACGAACCCATACATGCTTACATATAACATGCCCAAGTAATAAGTACAGCAGTGAGCAGTGTTGTGAAGTACCGACTAGCATCCATCTAATGTCTGGTACGAACCCATACATGCTTACATAAAACATGCCCAAGTAATAAGTAGAGCAGTGAGCAGTGTTGTGGAGCATCGACTAACATCCATCTAATGTCTGGTACGAACCCATACATGCTTACATA
Organism: Paraescarpia echinospica; assembly: GCA_020002185.1. Lineage (NCBI taxonomy): Eukaryota > Metazoa > Annelida > Polychaeta > Sabellida > Siboglinidae > Paraescarpia > Paraescarpia echinospica. The sequence continues at coordinate 49,590,326 of CM034541.1, forward strand.
AAACATGCCCAAGTAATAAGTAGAGCAGTGAGCAGTGTTGTGAAGCACCGACTAACATCCATCTAATGTCTGGTACGAACCCATACATGCTTACATAAAACATGCCCAAGTAATAAGTAGAGCAGTGAGTAGTGTTGTGAAGCACCGACTAACATCCATCTAATGTCTGGTACGAACCCATACATGCTTACATAAAACATGCCCAAGTAATAAGTACAGCAGTGAGCAGTGTTGTGGAGCATCGACTAACATCCATCTAATGTCTGGTACGAACCCATACATGCTTACATAAAACATGCCCAAGTAATAAGTAGAGAAGTGAGCAGTGTTGTGAAGTACCGACTAACATCCATCTAATGTCTGGTACGAACCCCTACATGCTTACATAAAACATGCCCAAGTAATAAGTACAGCAGTGAGCAGTGTTGTGAAGTACCGACTAACATCCATCTAATGTCTGGTACGAACCCATACATGCTTACATGAAACATGCCCAAGTAATAAGTAGAGCAGTGAGCAGTGTTGTGGAGCATCGACTAACATCCATCTAATTTCTGGTACGAACCCATACATGTTTACATAAAACATGCCCAAGTAATAAGTAGAGCAGTGAGCAGTGTTGTGGAGCATCGACTAACATCCATCTAATGTCTGGTACGAACCCATACATGCTTACATAAAACATGCCCAAGTAATAAGTACAGCAGTGAGCAGTGTTGTGAAGTACCGACTAACATCCATCTAATGTCTGGTACGAACCCATACATGCTTACATGAAACATGCCCAAGTAATAAGTAGAGCAGTGAGCAGTGTTGTGGAGCATCGACTAACATCCATCTAATTTCTGGTACGAACCCATACATGTTTACATAAAACATGCCCAAGTAATAAGTAGAGCAGTGAGCAGTGTTGTGGAGCATCGACTAACATCCATCTAATGTCTGGTACGAACCCATACATGCTTACATAAAACATGCCCAAGTAATAAGTAGAGCAGTGAGTAGTGTTGTGGAGCATCGACTAACATCCATCTAATGTCTGGTACGAACTCATACATGCTTACATAAAACATGCCCAAGTAATAAGTAGAGCAGTGAGTAGTGTTGTGGAGCATCGACTAACATCCATCTAATGTCTGGTACGAACCCATACATGCTTACATAAAACATGCCCAAGTAATAAGTAGAGCACTGAGCAGTGTTGTGGAGCATCGACTAACATCCATCTAATGTCTGGTACGAACCCATACATGCTTACATAAAACATGCCCAAGTAATAAGTAGAGCAGTGAGCAGTGTTGTGGAGCATTGACTAACATCCATCTAATGTCTGGTACGAACTCATACATGCTTACATAAAACATGCCCAAGTAATAAGTAGAGCAGTGAGCAGTGTTGTGGAGCATCGACTAACATCCATCTAATGTCTGGTACGAACTCATACATGCTTACATAAAACATGCCCAAGTAATAAGTAGAGCAGTGAGTAGTGTTGTGGAGCATCGACTAACATCCATCTAATGTCTGGTACGAACTCATACATGCTTACATAAAACATGCCCAAGTAATAAGTAGAGCAGTGAGCAATTGTTGTGTGGGCGTAGGCTAACATCCGTCTATTAATGCAGTGCGAACCATACATGCCATAAAACATGCCCAAGTAATAAGTAGAGCCCGGTGAGGCGGTGTTGTGGGCAATGGGCTAACATCCATCCTAATGTGCGAAGTGCAGACTCATGCATGCTTGCATAAAACATTAGAAGTAATAAGTAGAGCGGTAGGTAGTGTTGTGGAGCACCGACTAACATCCATCTAATGTCTGGTACGAACCCATACATGCTTACATAAAACATGCCCAAGTAATAAGTAGAGCAGTGAGCAGTGTTGTGAAGCATCGACTAACATCCGTCTAATGTCTGGTACAAACCCATACATGCTTACATAAAACATGCCCAAGTAATAAGTAGAGCAGTGAGCAGTGTTGTGGAGCATCGACTAACATCCATCTAATGTCTGGTACGAACCCATACATGCTTACATAAAACATGCCCAAGTAATAAGTAGAGCAGTGAGCAGTGTTGTGGAGCATCGACTAACATCCATCTAATGTCTGGTACGAACCCCTACATGCTTACATAAAACATGCCCAAGTAATAAGTAGAGAAGTGAGCAGTGTTGTGAAGTACCGACTAACATCCATCTAATGGATTGTGAACTGCTCGACTAACATCCATCTAATGTCACAATTACTGAACTCATACATGCTTATAAACACTTGGTAATAAGTGGGAGGCAGTGAGCAGTGTTGTGGGCATCGACTAACATCCATCTAATGTCTGAGTACGAACCCATACATGCTTACATAAAACATGCCCAAGTAATAAGTACAGCAGTGAGCAGTGTTGTGAAGCATCGACTAACATCCATCTAATGTCTGGTACGAACCCATACATGCTTACATAAAACATGCCCAAGTAATAAGTACAGCAGTGAGCAGTGTTGTGGAGCATCGACTAACATCCATCTAATGTCTGGTACGAACCCATACATGCTTACATAAAACATGCCCAAGTAATAAGTAGAGCAGTGAGCAGTGTTGTGAAGCATCGACTAACATCCATCTAATGTCTGGTACGAACCCATACATGCTTACATAAAACATGCCCAAGTAATAAGTAGAGCAGTGAGCAGTGTTGTGGAGCATCGACTAACATCCATCTAATGTCTGGTACAAACCCATACATGCTTACATAAAACATGCCCAAGTAATAAGTAGAGCAGTGAGCAGTGTTGTGGAGCATCGACTAACATCCATCTAATGTCTGGTACGAACCCATACATGCTTACATAAAACATGCCCAAGTAATAAGTAGAGCAGTGAGTAGTGTTGTGGAGCATCGACTAACATCCATCTAATGTCTGGTACGAACCCATACATGCTTACATAAAACATGCCCAAGTAATAAGTACAGCAGTGAGCAGTGTTGTGAAGCATCGACTAACATCCATCTAATGTCTGGTACGAACCCATACATGCTTACATAAAACATGCCCAAGTAATAAGTAGAGCAGTGAGCAGTGTTGTGGAGCATCGACTAACATCCATCTAATGTCTGGTACGAACCCATACATGCTTACATAAAATATGCCCAAGTAATAAGTAGAGCAGTGAGCAGTGTTGTGGAGCATCGACTAACATCCATCTAATGTCTGGTACGAACCCATACATGCTTACATAAAACATGCCCAAGTAATAAGTAGAGCAGTGAGTAGTGTTGTGGAGCATCGACTAACATCCATCTAATGTCTGGTACGAACCCATACATGCTTACATAAAACATGCCCAAGTAATAAGTAGAGCAGTGAGCAGTGTTGTGGAGCATCGACTAACATCCATCTAATGTCTGGTACGAACCGCTTACATACATATGCTAACTTGAACATACATGTGTAGTTAGGTTCTAAACCGTTGTTCTGTGTCAGATCACATTTCTGGATTCATGTCACACGAATGACGGGCTAGTCATATGAGATGGTATACCACTTAGGTTGGTCATGTCACATGAATGTCAGGCTGGTCATATGAGATGGTACCACTTAGGTTGGTCATGTCACATGAATGACGGGCTAGTCATATGAAATGGTACCACTTAGGATGGTCATTTCACATGAATAACAGGCTAGTCATATGAGATGGTACCACTTAGGTTGGTCATGTCACACGAATGACAGGCTAGTCATATGAGATGGTACCACTTAGGTTGGTCATGTCACACGAATGACAGGCTAGTCATATGAAATGGTAACACTTAGGTCTGGTCGTTTGCTATGTCAAAAAATATAACAAGCATCATATGAGGAGTGGTTGATCATCACCACATCACATGGAAAATAAATTGATGCAGTTGCACCACCTAGTGAGTGAAACATGTTAACACAGATTGACTCTAATAGCAATTTTGGATCATTAAGAACTGCCTACCCCACAGTGTATTGGTGGGAAATGGTGTTTACACATGCTAAACCATAGCATTGTTTTACTTTGCAAACTTATTAAACCGTCCCTAATGTGTCCATATTTAATTAGTGTTCTTCAAAGCGTCAGCGTATTTGTTGCGTCTACTCAATCCTACACACTCGTGCTAGTGTCCAGACTTGCATTTCTACCACAACACTAACACCCTGAGATATTGGTAAGATACACCTGTGATTCTGCTCAGCTCGGCAAAAGCTGTCTAGAAAAAAACAAATTGTTGGGTTGTCATACAGAAGATAACGTAGCTTCGATTACTCCGATTCTGCAAGGTGGCGCCACCACCAGTTGCTCTCTTGGCCACCTCAAGGTAATGTGATCTTCTTATTTCAGTGATCAAGATTATGATCTATATGTCTTCCTTGGGGTAACAACAATAGTTCTTGGCAACACACACCGTGAAGTATGTCATTACACCACAAACATGTCGCTAACAATGCTCAATCATTGTCCACAATTTTTATGTTATCAGTTGAACTCTGTTGTTTGTATAGAATGTTCTAATTTTCAAGTTTTGTGTCCGTGTCATTTGATGTCATCATTACCGTGTCATTTGATGTCACCATTACCGTGGTACTATCAATCTCACTTGCATATATATCCCAGTGTCACTGTCACTTTATTACTGCTGAGTTGACCGTGTCACCATTGACAGACCAAAGACGAAGAAGAAGAAGTTGTCACGCTGTCACCCGAAGAGACTTCAGAACGAGGACACAGACCATGTGTGGAACGAACTTGCCTTCTTCAAGAATGAGGCAAAGAACCTCGCAATGGACAAGTACGCCACTCAGAGTTATCATAATACTCGCACATGTTTATACACAACTATTTAGTTAAGGTTAAGAACAAAATGTGATATCCCTGAGCTGGATATATTGAATTATAGAGTTGTAACGATTAATAAACATATCGCGAGGCTGTGTGATGATAAACTGATGCAGACACAGCATATTGCTAAATCACCTGAACAGTTAAAATTATAATTTTACATTGGGTTAAATAACGAACACTGTCATAATGACCATATGTGTTCCGTCGCTGTATGTTTCAAACACTCTAAAAACCTACAAACAAATGTCTGTAATGTATGTTTCCGGACACCTGTTATTTTTATGTGTCAAATACATGCAATACATAATGACTATGTTTTTGGACACCAAAATAATGTTCTATTGTATGTTTTCGAAAAGTTGAAAATTAAATTATTCTTAGGTGTGTGAATACTTACATTATGATATATACCACCATTTTTTATTTTAGTAACTGTTGTGACACGTATCGCGATGGTACTGTATTGTTACAATGCTTTTGAATTCCTAGTTTGTTGTTTGAGTTCACAGTGTTCACTGCCTCTCCTTTGGTACTGCACCAAGATATCACACCCACAGCATCCAGCTTCTTCCTGTTCCTTCCATTCAGCAGGACTGTGTCCTGATCTCTTCCCTTTGACCAGTTGTCCTTCTTTTATCCACCCTTTTATGTAATTATTTATGTTTTAGCAGTAGGATATAATTTTACCGGTACATTTATACTATAAACAAGATAAAATCATAAGGTTATCATGAATAAAGAATGTTTATTGTTGTCTTAGTGCAATTTAACCCTTTAGACCGCAGCCCTTTTTTAAAAGTGTGTGGAACTGAAGTATCAGTCTTAGTGAAGTATCAGTCTTTGTGGAGCACAGTAGCGCACCAGTAAGAGCTCTCGACTGAGAGAACACGGGTTCGAATCCTGTGCGGCGGTGTCGAACCTTGGGCAAGTTTGTTTCTCTACATTGCTCCAGTTCACTCAGCTGTATGAATGAGTACCTGGCTATAGACAGTGGTGGATATTTGTGTTCGAACATTCTTCATGCATTAATTGCAGCATGGCTGAATGCTTCCCAGAGAAGTCAAGATGGTGTTCGATTGAACAGGTCTGCCAGGGAGTAAAGTGTAAAGCGCATACTGCGCTATATAAGAACTTACCTTTACGTCTTCGGGGGGGGTTTGGCCGACTTTAGGTTTAATTAATGGATTAACAACCAGATTAAGCCTGACCATTAGTTACTGTCACACAACGCCCATGTTGTATGGGGACTGTTGACAAATAGCTCACTAACATTCTTAGGAGCTCCTAAGCCCGAATTTGCTCTCTACAATTTATTTCGTTCCTATAACTGATCTTGTATAGTGAAAACTGTCGACACCAGGGCGAGCCACTGGGACACTCACTGGTGTTTCACAGAAATAGTGTCCTCAGTAATACACTGGCAGCTTTTTACATTTTGAAAACGATCCGTATATTTACAACAGGTTCCGTTTAATGATGGATTTTCTGGTGATCTCATTGCCGTACGGAGACAGTCCCTTGATGTTTTGAAATGGGATGATGTGGGTTGTAGGATGAACCTTCAGGAGCAGGTGGACACACTCAAGGTACAGGTGTCTCAGGATTCGGCCACAATCTACGAACTACGCACCTGTCTCGAACAGGAGAAAGAAGGTGAGTGCCTGCAACCAATGCATCATTGAATTCTGCTGTCTAACGTGATGACCTATGTATCTCGCATCACAATAAATACATTGTGAATATACTTAATACGTATTAATTCTAGTGGGTAAAAAAGGAAAAAGCACATATGTTGAAAACCTAATGTTTACCTTAATACGATTGTCAGGGGTAAAGTTACATAAAAGTCACTGACTTCATGTTTACCCCCTTCAAACATTGTATATGCATTTATGCATGATTACATCACATCGAATATATTTGTGTATGTGACTATGTATATATACACTGTTGTCTTGTATTGTATCGTGTGTCATGTTGCCAATGTTTGAATAAAGGAATCAATCAATCAATCATGTGACCTGTTGCTTAGCAACAAGGTTCATCAAACAATCAACAAATGGAACACGTGGAGCCTTCAGACATTCTGTCATATATTTTGCAAAATTCTGGCCTCAGATTTTTTTTATTGCCAAAAATCAGGTGAAGGTAAGCAAGCTCCTGTATTTTGTAATATCCACTTTTTTGGGCTGCGCCATTTTATTTACACATCTCCTTCTAGCAGACTTGTTCAATGCAACACAACTCGACTTCTCTGGGAAATATTCAGTCATACTGATAGCACACAGACCGTGTGATCACATATCTACCACTGTCTGTAGACAGGCACACCCTTACACAGCTGAGCGAACAATAGCAGCATTGAACATTGGTTCCCCACTGTGTAGAATGTTGATGTATATACATATATTAAATCAAATTTTCCTTAGATCACAACTACAAAGTTGAACCTACCTCATTGTTTCGACTATCATCGGCTCTCTTCATCAGGAACTGAATTGTGGGAATTTAGTTTTATGCTGCTTGCCAGATGGTGTAGCGAGCAGACTATCCCACGTGTGGCTGAGTCGATATCCCCATTAAAAGAGATGCCACCTGGATGCCAAAACCTACCATGAAGTGAAACGATGGAGATATCGATTCAGCCACATGTGGGATAGCCAGCTCACCATGTCATCTGACGAACAATGGAAAAACTGACTTCCTGATGAACACTAGAAGTACTATGGTGGAGGCTAAGTTTAAGACTTCTTAAAACATATCTAAAAGTATATAATTAAATAATATAATTAATCTAGTGTTATATTTAGTGGGATATATATATTTTTGCGTAAACATTTCTTATGATTCCATGTACGGTTTATAATGTGACTATCAAAGCCAATTGAAGTGTTGATGTAAGTAGTGATGTAAAGAAAATTTGATCTAAACTATTCTTCCACCTCGACGAACATTTTCACCTCCACCAATATTTCCGTTGAAGAGCTCCAGTTCCTGGTGGAGCAACAACTGGAGCAACGTAAGAGACAGGAGGAGCTCCGGGCAGCGTCACCTGATCCTAACAACGCCATCCAGAAGGAGATGCAGCAGGAGATTGACAAGACAACTCTCAAAGTACCTACCAACTTACTCACTTCTGATTAAATCTTAACGTGTGTGACCTGTCACAGTGAACAGGGTATTAAGGGATCATCTCAGATCATCTACTTCTAGTTGTTTCTAGCACTCGGCAACATTCTATTAATCGATGTCAGATATCAAACAAAATTGCTTTCATCTGGCATCAGCCCCACCACCCCCAAACAAAAGTTTGTAAACACTGATATGATGATATCAGTATAATTTATTAACAATATTGGCCCAAAGCGTAAAATGTTGATGTCCGACGCCAGATAAAACTGCCTCTGATCCCCCCTCCCCAAAACGAAAGTAATTTTATCTGATATCACACATCGACCTTCTGAGATGATCCCTAAGTCACATCGGTCTATTCAGCACCCTAGCCAAAATAGCCATCTAGGTCATATCCCATAAATGTTGTGATTTTGGCAGCACTGCATACTTTGTCATCTTATCTTTCAATGTCTGGTTTATTTCTCCTGACAGCTAATCCAAAACTAATAAAATACTAAATGTGTGTTTGCTCTGTGCATTGATTTTGTTTATCGACAATTTTTTAAATGCACATTATCCGAACGTCACTTGTTAAAATTTGCTTCATTTTTTATCAAAAAGTCAAGAATTACTGAAGATATTTCAGCAAATGAGGTATCATTTTAAAGCTTACAATCGGTGGATTAAAAAATTTGCAAAAGTCTATTTCACAATTTTGCAACTTAATACCCATTTTTCTGTGGCAGTCTTGGCAGATCACATATGTACACTAGCTCAAAGGTACCTCTTCAGTTTGATTTTGTTTTGAGTATCTCTTGTCAGAATCAATTCCCCAAAGATGAAACTGATGTAGATCATCCACCATGCAGTACTAAATTGTGTGTGCAAATTTAACATTTTGTTTTGATGAAGTCATTATACAAACTGTTAAACTTTGTGAGCACCGAGTTATATAAATCTATGCCAAACATCCTCGTACGAATGAATGGGCGACTGCCCTGTTTTACATGCGTGCCTAATGGTAAACATTCACTCTTTGTGTTTGGATGAACAAGCGAATTCACTACATTAACGACTAGCACCTACTCAAAGTTTCTATGTACAGTACTAAAAATATATTTTTTAATAACAACTAATCATTTGTTGCATGGTATATTGCTGTAAAACATGGCTGCTCTTAGAATTTTTGAATAACTGTTATCTTAATCTTTGCCATAATGACTATATATTAGGACACCTACAAATAATTAAATTCTCAGCTGTCCGAACACATACAGCACAACAAAATATTGTTAGTGTCCAAAAACAAAAAGTCATTATTTACTGTACTTATTCGGACAAATAAAAATAATAGGTGCCCGAAAACATACAGTAGATAAAATAATTCTTGTAAAATTTAAGGTGTCAAACATAGTTATAACAGTAATTTAAACATGTTTTGGTGCTGTTTTCCAGTTGAAGAAGTTGGCAGGTCGTGTGAGTCAACTACAGGAAGACAACAGGAACTTGGAGAAACAGCAGGCCTCATGGTTGGAGGACAGGAGGTGAGATGGCATTACGGAGAAATAATAATACATTTCTTATACAGCACCCATCCAAATAATTGTTCTTGGTGCTGTACAGTGGTTATTACAACTAAATTAATAACATAACATCATACATATTTTAAAATGCTAATGTCATATACATTGCTGACTCCCTATAGGAGTCTATAGGAGTATATAGATATGACTTAATCTCTATTAATTTATTCAAGACACTAATGTGGAGTGCAGTGGTGCAGTAGCTAGAGCTTCAGACTCTCAACCGAGTGAACCCGGGTTCAAATACTGTGCTGCAATGTCGAACTTTAGGCAAGTTTGTTCACCCTATGTTGCTCCAGTCCTGTATGAATGAGTACCTGGCTATAGGCAGTGGTGGATATTTGTGTATGAATAGTCTTTGCGCATTAATTGCAGCATAGCTGGACGCTTCCCTGCATGTTCGATGGTGTTCGATTGAACAGGTCTGCAAGGGAGTAAAGTTGAGCAGTTCTGAGGACTGGATACTGCGCTATACAAGAATTTATCTTTACAAATCTGTCTCAAACTGGCAATAAATGATGACATGTGGACTAAGACTGTGATGTCTTTTAGGGTCTTAAAAGCTGAGGTGAATTCTCTCCGCCAGACTGACTCAGACCACCGCATGAAGATGGCCGACCTGAACAGAGAGATCGCACGGTGGGTGGCTAGATTTAAGAGACCCGCAATCTCCTGAAAGTTTCAGCTCTGTAAATTAAGTAAGGATGAAATTATATAATAAAATACCTGTAGACCCAAGCCTTGCCTGAAATTTATTTAGTCAATACATGTAATTCAGCAGTTTCAATTTTTGTATCTTGTTTTTGGTGTATGATTCACTCTGCAGAACAGCCACATATTTACTGTGTAGATGCTCTGTTTATAAGAAGATGTTTATAAGAAGAGATTCACAGTGTTCACAATGCTATTTCTTCTCTGATAGATTATTATGTTTTGACTAAGGTACATATGAGCTCAAAACACATGATGTCTTAATCTAATGATCCATGTTATGATTAAAATTATGATTCAAAATACATGTGAAAACGTGAACTGTTTTGTTATGAAAATTATATTATAATATAAATTTCATGTACATTGACTTTAATTAATTGATTTTTTTTGAGTAAGGCTTGACGTTGAAGAGTTTGGGTTTCAATAAGTATCAGATGTTGTTCTTTAAGGCTGACATAGTTTGTTATCCTTAACAACAGTATACAGTTTGATAATTGTTATCAAATCAAATTTATTGTAACTGATTACAATACATACAAATCAAATTAAGACAAATCATATATAATAATACAATGAGCACAACAAGGGAAGAACATTATACAATGTTATACTCCCTTTTGTATATTTTGTATAGTGTAGAAGATATAATCGTGATTAAAAGATATGTTATATATTAACATCATAAAATTAAAAAAACATCTTTTCTGATCAAATATGTCAATGTACCACAACTGAAAGCAAATTGCAGCAAATCGTTATTCTCTTGTTGTGCAGGTTACAAAGGGAACTGAAAAAGGTGAGAAGAAAGAAGATTGTTGTGAAGGCCAACTCTGCTATCAAACAGGTGTGTGCTTATTTGCTTGGTTTCAACAGATTCAGATGTGCACTTAGACGTGATAACAGGACATAAAATCCCTCAGACAAACTACATTAAAAAAACTTCCTCCAGACTAAACTTCTCCACTTGCATTCATGGCCAGAGTAGGTTAGTCTTGGATTGTGTAATGCTAGGCACACACCAGCCGACTAACGCCGACTAGTCGGTTGGTGTGTGCCGAAAATCGGCTGGTGTGTGCCTAGCATAAGAGTATCCTGGGGGAGTGTTCAAGCAATTTTCAATGTTGATATAATTTTAGTGTATCATATCTGTATGAATAGACAGACACATTTGACACAATCAGTTTGCATGACTGTAACCATGGTAAACATTTAATTTTGTAAAAAAAACCAGATGGGGTGGTTTTGTGGAATATCCCACTGAAAATGACTTCGTATTTTTTATTTTAAGAAATGATATATGATAAAAAAGCCTGGATGATTAAAGGGTAATACTTTTCATAGGTTTGCGTACAGATTGACTAATGTGTTTTGGGGGCAGTATCAGGTGAAGATACATGGTTCTGTACAGTGGATGAGTGGGGTTGACTTGTGTGTTTGTTGGGGCAGTATCAGGTGAAGATACAGGGTTCTCTACAGTGGATGAGTGGGGTTGACTTGTGTGTTTGTTGGGGTAGTATCAGGTGAGGATACAGGGATCTCTACAGTAGATGAGTGGGTTTTACTTGTGTGTTTGTTGGGGCAGTATCAGGTGAAGATACAGGGTTCTGTACAGTGGATGAGTGGGGTTGACTTGTGTGTTTGTTGGGGCAGTATCAGGTGAAGATACAGGGTTCTCTACAGTGGATGTGTGGGTTTGACTTGTGTGTTTGTTGGGGGAGTATCAGGTGAAGATACAGGGTTCTGTACAGTGGATGAGTGGGGTTGACTTGTGTGTTTGTTGGGGCAGTATCAGGTGAAGATACAGGGTTCTCTACAGTGGATGAGTGGGGTTGACTTGTGTGTTTGTTGGGGTAGTATCAGGTGATGATACAGGGTTCTCTACAGTAGATGAGTGGGTTTGACTTGTGTGTTTGTTGGGGCAGTATCAGGTGAAGATACAGGATTCTCTACAGTGGATGAGTGGGGTTGACTTGTGTGTTTGTTGGGGCAGTATCAGGTGAAGATACAGGGTTCTCTACGGTGGATGAGTGGGGTTGACTTGTGTGTTTGTTGGGGTAGTATCAGAGTTCTCTACAGTGGATGAGTGGGGTTGACTTGTGTGTTTGTTGGGGTAGTATCAGAGTTCTCTACAGTGGATGAGTGGGGTTGACTTGTGTGTTTGTTGGGGTAGTATCAGAGTTCTCTACGGTGGATGAGTGGGGTTGACTTGTGTGTTTGTTGGGGCAGTATCAGGTGAAGATACAGGGTTCTCTACAGTGGATGAGTGGGGTTGACTTGTGTGTTTGTTGGGGCAGTATCAGGTGAAGATACAGGGTTCTCTACGGTGGATGAGTGGGGTTGACTTGTGTGTTTGTTGGGGTAGTATCAGAGTTCTCTACAGTGGATGAGTGGGGTTGACTTGTGTGTTTGTTGGGGCAGTATCAGGTGAAGATACAGAGTTCCCTACAGCGGATGAGGGAAGCAGTAGGAGATATGGAGACGGAGGGATGGGAGGAAGTCTCAGACACGTAAGTACCGTATTCATTCTATCAACCGTACATGCCCCACTAAGCGTACACCCCTGTTTATCAGTGTCTGACACCGTGACAGTGATAGCATTGACTTGAGAAGGTGAGTCCCGACTGATAAATCCATCATTCATTTTAATTTAATTTGTGTGGATGTAGAAATCACTTACCAGTCACTTTTGGCTGTTGAGATGACTGCTTGTATGTACAAGGCCAGCCCGCATGTGTCACCCATATTGTAGATTGCACACAACACACCTCTTTGCCTCTATTGCTGTTACTAGTTATCAATGTTTGACTCTCATAGCTTGTTTCAGACTTATCGCATCTATAAATAGTTGCCCAAAATGTGTATATCCAGCTTAGAACAACATGCCAACACAAAGATCGGACACCATGTTTGTATATGTAAGTGTTGTGTGAAAGAAAATGGAGGTATCACCATTTCTGGTGAATCCACCATGAACGGATGCTATTTCTGGTGAATCCACCATGAACGGATGCTATTCAAGAACTTGTAACAGTTACTCGTTGTTAAATCATTTCAAGGTGCATGTCCATTCATGCTTTTTATGCTTTTATATACAATATATAACTATTCATAAATGTTTGATCAGCGTCTAGTGCAATCAAACAAAGGAAACAGTCCACTATTTTTTCAACTATGCATCTTTGTCTGGGCATCTGAAGAACTTGCACATTACTCTCAGGCTTTGGTAGTGGCAATGTCCATAAACATACCACTACATTGTTTGAGTCCCATGGTAGCCAATGCACAGCATTCAGTTGTCTATAGCCAAGGTGGCGGATCACTGTCCATAAACATACCACTACATTGTTTGAGTGCCATGGTAGCCAATGCACAGCATTCAATTGTCTATAGCCAAGGTGGCGGATCACTGTCCATAAACATACCACTACATTGTTTGAGTGCCATGGTAGCCAGTGCACAGCATTCAATTGTCTATAGCCAAGGTGGCGGATCACTGTCCATAAACATACCACTACATTGTTTGAGTCCCAGGTAGCCAGTGCACAGCATTCAGTTGTCTATAGCCAAGGTGGCGGATCACTGTCCATAAACATACCACTACATTGTTTGAGTCCCATGGTAGCCAGTGCACAGCATTCAGTTGTCTATAGCCAAGGTGGCGGATCACTGTCCATAAACATACCACTACATTGTTTGAGTCCCAGGTAGCCAGTGCACAGCATTCAATTGTCTATAGCCAAGGTGGCGGATCACTGTTCATAAACATACCACTACATTGTTTGAGTCCCAGGTAGCCAATGCACAGCATTCAGTTGTCTATAGCCAAGGTGGCGGATCACTGTCCATAAACATACCACTACATTGTTTGAGTCCCATGGTAGCCAGTGCACAGCATTCAGTTGTCTATAGCCAAGGTGGCGGATCACTGTCCATAAACATACCACTACATTGTTTGAGTCCCATGGTAGCCAGTGCACAGCATTCAGTTGTCTATAGCCAAGGTGGCGGATCACTGTCCATAAACATACCACTACATTGTTTGAGTCCCAGGTAGCCAATGCACAGCATTCAATTGTCTATAGCCAAGGTGGCGGATCACTGTCCATAAACATACCACTACATTGTTTGAGTCCCAGGTAGCCAATGCACAGCATTCAATTGTCTATAGCCAAGGTGGCGGATCACTGTCCATAAACATACCACTACATTGTTTGAGTCCCATGGTAGCCAATGCACAGCATTCAATTGTCTATAGCCAAGGTGGCGGATCACTGTTCATAAACATACCACTACATTGTTTGAGTCCCATGGTAGCCAGTGCACAGCATTCAATTGTCTATAGCCAAGGTGGCGGATCACTGTCCATAAACATACCACTACATTGTTTGAGTCCCATGGTAGCCAGTGCACAGCATTCAATTGTCTATAGCCAAGGTGGCGGATCACTGTTCATAAACATACCACTACATTGTTTGAGTCCCATGGTAGCCAATGCACAGCATTCAGTTGTCTATAGCCAAGGTGGCGGATCACTGTTCATAAACATACCACTACATTGTTTGAGTCCCATGGTAGCCAGTGCACAGCATTCAATTGTCTATAGCCAAGGTGGCGGATCACTGTTCATAAACATACCACTACATTGTTTGAGTCCCATGGTAGCCAGTGCACAGCATTCAATTGTCTATAGCCAAGGTGGCGGATCACTGTCCATAAACATACCACTACATTGTTTGAGTCCCATGGTAGCCAGTGCACAGCATTCAATTGTCTATAGCCAAGGTGGCGGATCACTGTTCATAAACATACCACTACATTGTTTGAGTCCCATGGTAGCCAGTGCACAGCATTCAATTGTCTATAGCCAAGGTGGCGGATCACTGTCCATAAACATACCACTACATTGTTTGAGTCCCATGGTAGCCAATGCACAGCATTCAATTGTCTATAGCCAAGGTGGCGGATCACTGTTCATAAACATACCACTACATTGTTTGAGTCCCATGGTAGCCAGTGCACAGCATTCAATTGTCTATAGCCAAGGTGGCGGATCACTGTTCATAAACATACCACTACATTGTTTGAGTCCCATGGTAGCCAATGCACAGCATTCAATTGTCTATAGCCAAGGTGGCGGATCACTGTTCATAAACATACCACTACATTGTTTGAGTCCCATGGTAGCCAGTGCACAGCATTCAATTGTCTATAGCCAAGGTGGCGGATCACTGTTCATAAACATACCACTACATTGTTTGAGTCCCATGGTAGCCAATGCACAGCATTCAATTGTCTATAGCCAAGGTGGCGGATCA
>CM034541.1:49606918-49755304 GCA_020002185.1 Paraescarpia echinospica
ACAACAGTGAACAAGGAAAGAAAGAACGCAGCAAGTGGTTCAGCAATGCCGTATCTGACCCTTGCCCGTGTACAACAGTGAACAAGGAAAGAAAGAACGCAGCAAGTGGTTCAGCAATGCTGTATCTGACCCTCGCCCGTGTACAACAGTGAACAAGGAAAGAAAGAACGCAGCAAGTGGTTCAACAATGCTGTATCTGACCCTCGCCCGTGTACAACAGTGAACAAGGAAAGATAGAACGCAGCAAGTGGTTCAGCAATGCTGTATCTGACCCTCGCCCGTGTACAACATTGAACAAGGTAAGAAAGAAAGCAGCAAGTGGTTCAGCAATGCTGTATCTGACCCTCGCCCGTGTACAACAGTGAACAAGGAAAGAAAGAAAGCAGCAAGTGGTTCAGCAATGCTGTACCTGACCCTCGCCCGTGTACAACAGTGAACAAGGAAAGAAAGAAAGCAGCAGGTGGTTCAGCAATGTTGTACCTGACCCTCGCCCGTGTACAACAGTGAACAAGGAAAGAAAGAAAGCAGCAGGTGGTTCAGCAATGCTGTACCTGACCCTCGCCCGTGTACAACAGTGAACAAGGAAAGAAAGAAAACAGCAAGTGGTTCAGCAATGCTGTACCTGACCCTCGCCCGTGTACAACAGTGAACAAGGAAAGAAAGAAAGCAGCAAGTGGTTCAGCAATGCTGTACCTGACCCTCGCCCGTGTACAACAGTGAACAAGGAAAGAAAGAAAACAGCAAGTGGTTCAGCAATGCTGTACCTGACCCTCGCCCGTGTAAACAGTGAACAAGGAAAGAAAGAAAGCAGCAAGTGGTTCAGCAATGCTGTATCTCACCCTCGCCCGTGTACAACAGTGAACAAGGAAAGAAAGAAAGCAGCAAGTGGTTCAGCAATGCTGTACCTGACCCTCGCCCGTGTACAACAGTGAACAAGGAAAGAAAGAAAGCAGCAAGTGGTTCAGCAATGCTGTACCTGACCCTCGCCCGTGTACAACAGTGAACAAGGAAAGAAAGAAAACAGCAAGTGGTTCAGCAATGCTGTACCTGACCCTCGCCCGTGTACAACAGTGAACAAGGAAAGAAAGAAAACCGCAAGTGGTTCAGCAATGCTGTATCTCACCCTCGCCCGTGTACAACAGTGAACAAGGAAAGAAAGAAAGCAGCAAGTGGTTCAACAATGCTGTATCTGACCCTCGCCTGTGTACAACAGTGAACAAGGAAAGAAAGAAAGCAGCAAGTGGTTCAGCAATGCTGTATATGTCCCTCGCCCGTGTACAGAAGTCAACAAAGAAAGAAAGAACGCAGCAAGTGGTTCAGCAATGCTGTACCTGACCCTCGCCCGTGTACAACAGTGAACAAGGAAAGAAAGAAAGCAGCAAGTGGTTCAGCAATGCTGTATCTGACCCTGCCCGTGTACAACAGTGAACAAGGAAAGAAAGAAAGCAGCAAGTGGTTCAGCAATGCTGCATCTGACCCTCGCCCATGTACAACAGTGAACAAGGAAAGAAAGAAAGCAGCAAGTGGTTCAGCAATGCTGTATCTCACCCTCGCCCATGTACAACAGTGAACAAGGAAAGAAAGAAAGCAGCAAGTGGTTCAACAATGCTGTATCTCACCCTCGCCCGTGTACAATAGTGAACAAGGAAAGAAAGAACGCAGCAAGTGGTTCAGCAATGCCGTATCTGACCCTTGCCCGTGTACAGCAGTGAACAAGGAAAGAAAGAAAGCAGCAAGTGGTTCAACAATGCTGTATCTCACCCTCGCCCGTGTACAATAGTGAACAAGGAAAGAAAGAACGCAGCAAGTGTTTCAGCAATGCCGTATCTGACCCTCGCCCGTGTACAACAGTGAACAAGGAAAGAAAGAAAGCAGCAAGTGGTTCAACAATGCTGTATCTCACCCTCGCCCGTGTACAATAGTGAACAAGGAAAGAAAGAATGCAGCAAGTGGTTCAGCAATGCCGTATCTGACCCTTGCCCGTGTACAGCAGTGAACAAGGAAAGAAAGAACGCAGCAAGAAGGTTCAGCAATGCCGTATCTGACCCTTGCCCGTGTACAGCAGTGAACAAGGAAAGAAAGAACGCAGCAAGTGGTTCAGCAATGCCGTATCTGACCCTTGCCCGTGTACAGCAGTGAACAAGGAAAGAAAGAACGCAGCAAGTGGTTCAGCAATGCCGTATCTGACCCTCGCCCGTGTACAGCAGTGAACAAGGAAAGAAAGAACGCAGCAAGTGGTTCACCAATGCTGTACCTGACCCTCGCCCATGTACAACAGTGAACAAGGAAAGAAAGAACGCAGCAAGTGGTTCACCAATGCCGTATCTGACCCTTGCCCGTGTACAGCAGTGAACAAGGAAAGAAAGAACGCAGCAAGTGGTTCACCAATGCTGTACCTGACCCTCGCCCATGTACAACAGTGAACAAGGAAAGAAAGAACGCAGCAAGTGGTTCACCAATGCTGTACCTGACCCTCGCCCGTGTACAACAGTGAACAAGGAAAGAAAGAACGCAGCAAGTGGTTCAACAATGCTGTATCTGACCCTCGCCCGTGTACAACAGTGAACAAGGAAAGAAAGAACGCAGCAAGTGGTTCAGCAATGCTGTATCTGACCCTCGCCCGTGTACAACAGTGAACAAGGAAAGAAAGAACGCAGCAAGTGGTTCAGCAATGCTGCATCTGACCCTCACCTGTGTACAAAAGTGAACAAGGAAAGAAAGAACGCAGCAAGTGGTTCGGCAATGCTGCATCTGACCCTCACCTGTGTACAAAAGTGAACAAGGAAAGAAAGAAAGCAGCAAGTGGTTCAGCAATGCCGTATCTGACCCTTGCCCATGTACAGCAGTGAACAAGGAAAGAAAGAAAGCAGCAAGTGGTTCAGCAATGCTGCATCTGACCCTTGCCCGTGTACAGCAGTGAACAAGGAAAGAAAGAAAGCAGCAAGTGGTTCAGCAATGCTGCATCTGACCCTTGCCCATGTACAGCAGTGAACAAGGAAAGAAAGAAAGCAGCAAGTGGTTCAGCAATGCTGCATCTGACCCTCGCCCATGTACAGCAGTGAACAAGGAAAGAAAGAACGCAGCAAGTGGTTCAACAATGCTGTATCTGACCCTCGCCCGTGTACAACAGTGAACAAGGAAAGAAAGAACGCAGCAAGAAGGTTCAGCAATGCTGTATCTGACCCTCGCCCATGTACAACAGTGAACAAGGAAAGAAAGAACGCAGCAAGTGGTTCAGCAATGCTGCATCTGACCCTCGCCCATGTACAACAGTGAACAAGGAAAGAAAGAAAGCAGCAAGTGGTTCAGCAATGCTGCATCTGACCCTCGCCCGTGTACAACAGTGAACAAGGAAAGAAAGAAAGCAGCAAGTGGTTCAGCAATGCTGCATCTGACCCTCGCCCGTGTACAACAGTCAACAAGGAAAGAAAGAACGCAGCAAGTGGTTCAGCAATGCTGCATCTGACCCTCGCCCATGTACAACAGTGAACAAGGAAAGAAAGAACGCAGCAAGTGGTTCAGCAATGCTGCATCTGACCCTCGCCTGTGTACAAAAGTGAACAAGGAAAGAAAGAACGCAGCAAGTGGTTCAACAATGCTGCATCTGACCCTCGCCCGTGTACAACAGTGAACAAGGAAAGAAAGAAAGCAGCAAGTGGTTCAGCAATGCTGTACCTGACCCTCGCCCGTGTACAACAGTGAACAAGGAAAGAAAGAACGCAGCAAGTGGTTCAGCAATGCTGCATCTGACCCTCGCCCGTGTACAAAAGTGAACAAGGAAAGAAAGAACGCAGCAAGTGGTTCAGCAATGCTGCATCTGACCCTCACCTGTGTACAAAAGTGAACAAGGAAAGAAAGAACGCAGCAAGTGGTTCAGCAATGCTGCATCTGACCCTCGCCTGTGTACAAAAGTGAACAAGGAAAGAAAGAAAGCAGCAAGTGGTTCAGCAATGCTGTATCTGAACCTGCCCGTGTACAACAGTGAACAAGGAAAGAAAGAATGCAGCAAGTGGTTCAGCAATGCTGCATTTGACCCTCGCCTGTGTACAAAAGTGAACAAGGAAAGAAAGAACGCAGCAAGTGGTTCAACAATGCTGTACCTGACCCTCGCCCGTGTACAACAGTGAACAAGGAAAGAAAGAAAGCAGCAAGTGGTTCAGCAATGCTGTACCTGACCCTCGCCCGTGTACAACAGTGAACAAGGAAAGAAAGAAAGCAGCAGGTGGTTCAGCAATGCTGTACCTGACCCTCGCCCGTGTACAACAGTGAACAAGGAAAGAAAGAACGCAGCAAGTGGTTCAGCAATGCTGTACCTTACCGTCGCCCGTGTACATAAGTGAACAAGGAAAGAAAGAACGCAGCAAGTGGTTCAGCAATGCTGTACCTGACCCTCGCCCGTGTACAACAGTGAACAAGGAAAGAAAGAAAGCAGCAGGTGATTCAGCAATGCTGTACCTGACCCTCGCCCGTGTACAACAGTGAACAAGGAAAGAAAGAAAGCAGCAAGTGGTTCAGCAATGCTGTACCTGACCCTCGCCCGTGTACAACAGTGAAGGAAAGAAAGAAAGCAACAAGTGGTTCAGCAATGCTGTACCTGACCCTCGCCCGTGTACAACAGTGAACAAGGAAAGAAAGAAAGCAGCAAGTGGTTCAGCAATGCTGTACCTGACCCTCGCCCGTGTACAACAGTGAACAAGGAAAGAAAGAAAACAGCAAGTGGTTCAGCAATGCTGTACCTGACCCTCGCCCGTGTACAACAGTGAACAAGGAAAGAAAGAAAACAGCAAGTGGTTCAACAATGCTGTATCTGACCCTCGCCCGTGTACAACAGTGAACAAGGAAAGAAAGAAAGCAGCAAGTGGTTCAACAATGCTGTATCTCACCCTCGCCCGTGTACAACAGTGAACAAGGAAAGAAAGAAAGCAGCAAGTGGTTCAGCAATGATGTACCTGACCCTCGCCTGTGTACAACAGTGAACAAGGAAAGAAAGAAAGCAGCAAGTGGTTCAGCAATGCTGTATCTGACCCTCGCCCGTGTACAACAGTGAACAAGGAAAGAAAGAACGCAGCAAGTGGTTCAACAATGCTGTATCTGACCCTCGCCCATGTACAACAGTGAACAAGGAAAGAAAGAAAGCAGCAAGTGGTTCAGCAATGCTGTACCTGACCCTCGCCCATGTACAACAGTGAACAAGGAAAGAAAGAAAGCAGCAAGTGGTTCAGCAATGCTGTACCTGACCCTCGCCCATGTACAACAGTGAACAAGGAAAGAAAGAACGCAGCAAGTGGTTCAGCAATGCTGTACCTGACCCTCGCCCGTGTACAACAGTGAACAAGGAAAGAAAGAAAGCAGCAAGTGGTTCAACAATGCTGTATCTCACCCTCGCCCGTGTACAACAGTGAACAAGGAAAGAAAGAAAGCAGCAAGTGGTTCAACAATGCTGTATCTCACCCTCGCCCGTGTACAACAGTGAACAAGGAAAGAAAGAACGCAGCAAGTGGTTCAGCAATGCTGCATCTGACCCTCGCCTGTGTACAAAAGTGAACAAGGAAAGAAAGAAAGCAGCAAGTGGTTCAGCAATGCTGTATCTGAACCTGCCCGTGTACAACAGTGAACAAGGAAAGAAAGAACGCAGCAAGTGGTTCAGCAATGCTGCATTTGACCCTCGCCTGTGTACAAAAGTGAACAAGGAAAGAAAGAAAGCAGCAAGTGGTTCAGCAATGCTGTATCTGAACCTGCCCGTGTACAACAGTGAACAAGGAAAGAAAGAACGCAGCAAGTGGTTCAGCAATGCTGCATTTGACCCTTGCCTGTGTACAAAAGTGAACAAGGAAAGAAAGAAAGCAGCAAGTGGTTCAGCAATGCTGTATCTGAACCTGCCCGTGTACAACAGTGAACAAGGAAAGAAAGAACGTAGCAAGTGGTTCAGCAATGCTGTACCTGACCGTCGCCCGTGTACAACAGTGAACAAGGAAAGAAAGAAAGCAGCAGGTGGTTCAGCAATGCTGTATCTGAACCTGCCCGTGTACAACAGTGAACAAGGAAAGAAAGAACGTAGCAAGTGGTTCAGCAATGCTGTACCTTACCGTCGCCCGTGTACATAAGTGAACAAGGAAAGAAAGAACGCAGCAAGTGGTTCAGCAATGCTGTACCTGACCCTCGCCCGTGTACAACAGTGAACAAGGAAAGAAAGAAAGCAGCAGGTGATTCAGCAATGCTGTACCTGACCCTCGCCCGTGTACAACAGTGAACAAGGAAAGAAAGAAAGCAGCAAGTGGTTCAGCAATGCTGTACCTGACCCTCGCCCGTGTACAACAGTGAAGGAAAGAAAGAAAGCAACAAGTGGTTCAGCAATGCTGTACCTGACCCTCGCCCGTGTACAACAGTGAACAAGGAAAGAAAGAAAGCAGCAGGTGGTTCAGCAATGCTGTACCTGACCCTCGCCCGTGTACAACAGTGAACAAGGAAAGAAAGAACGCAGCAAGTGGTTCAGCAATGCTGTACCTGACCCTCGCCCGTGTACAACAGTGAACAAGGAAAGAAAGAAAGCAGCAGGTGGTTCAGCAATGCTGTTCCTGACCCTCGCCCGTGTACAACAGTGAACAAGGAAAGAAAGAAAGCAGCAAGTGGTTCAGCAATGCTGTACCTGACCCTCGCCCGTGTACAACTGTGAACAAGGAAAGAAAGAAAGCAGCAGGTGGTTCAGCAATGCTGCATCTGACCCTCGCCTGTGTACAAAAGTGAACAAGGAAAGAAAGAAAGCAGCAAGTGGTTCAGCAATGCTGTACCTGACCCTCGCCCGTGTACAGCAGTCAACAAGGAAAGAAAGAAAGCAGCAAGTGGTTCAGCAATGCTGTACCTGACAGTCGCCCGTGTACAACAGTGAACAAGGAAAGAAAGAAAGCAGCAAGTGGTTCAGCAATGCTGTACCTGACCCTCGCCCGTGTACAGCAGTCAACAAGGAAAGAAAGAAAGCAGCAAGTGGTTCAGCAATGCTGTACCTGACCCTCGCCCGTGTACAGCAGTCAACAAGGAAAGAAAGAAAGCAGCAGGTGGTTCAGCAATGCTGCATCTGACCCTCGCCTGTGTACAAAAGTGAACAAGGAAAGAAATAAAGCAGCAAGTGGTTCAGCAATGCTGTACCTGAGCGTCGCCCGTGTACAACAGTGAACAAGGAAAGAAAGAAAGCAGCAAGTGGTTCAGCAATGCTGTACCTGACCCTCGCCCGTGTACAGCAGTGAACAAGGAAAGAAAGAAAGCAGCAAGTGGTTCAGCAATGCTGTACCTGACCCTCGCCCGTGTACAGCAGTCAACAAGGAAAGAAAGAAAGCAGCAGGTGGTTCAGCAATGCTGCATCTGACCCTCGCCTGTGTACAAAAGTGAACAAGGAAAGAAATAAAGCAGCAAGTGGTTCAGCAATGCTGTACCTGACCGTCGCCCGTGTACAACAGTGAACAAGGAAAGAAAGAAAGCAGCAAGTGGTTCAGCAATGCTGTACCTGACCGTCGCCCGTGTACAACAGTGAACAAGGAAAGACAGAAAGCAGCAAGTGGTTCAGCAATGCTGTACCTGACCCTCGCCCGTGTACAACTGTGAACAAGGAAAGAAAGAAAGCAGCAGGTGGTTCAGCAATGCTGCATCTGACCCTCGCCTTTGTACAAAAGTGAACAAGGAAAGAAAGAAAGCAGCAAGTGGTTCACCAATGCTGTACCTGACCCTCGCCCGTGTACAACAGTGAACTAGGAAAGAAAGAAAGCAGCAGGTGGTTCAGCAATGCTGTACCTGACCCTCGCCCGTGTACAGCAGTCAACAAGGAAAGAAAGAAAGCAGCAAGTGGTTCAGCAATGCTGTACCTGACCCTCGCCCGTGTACAACAGTGAACAAGGAAAGAAAGAAAGCAGCAGGTGGTTCAGCAATGTTGTACCTGACCCTCGCCCATGTACAACAGTGAACAAGGAAAGAAAGAAAGCAGCAAGTGGTTCAGCAATGCTGTACCTGACCCTCGCCCGTGTACAACAGTGAACAAGGAAAGAAAGAAAGCAGCAGGTGGTTCAGCAATGCTGTACCTGACCCTCGCCCGTGTACAACAGTGAACAAGGAAAGAAAGAAAGCAGCAAGTGGTTCAGCAATGCTGTATCTCACCCTCGCCCGTGTACAACAGTGAACAAGGAAAGAAAGAACGTAGCAAGTGGTTCAGCAATGCTGTACCTGACCGTCGCCCGTGTACAACAGTGAACAAGGAAAGAAAGAAAGCAGCAGGTGGTTCAGCAATGCTGTATCTGAACCTGCCCGTGTACAACAGTGAACAAGGAAAGAAAGAACGTAGCAAGTGGTTCAGCAATGCTGTACCTTACCGTCGCCCGTGTACATAAGTGAACAAGGAAAGAAAGAAAGCAGCAAGTGGTTCAGCAATGCTGTACCTGACCCTCGCCCGTGTACAACAGTGAACAAGGAAAGAAAGAAAGCAGCAAGTGGTTCAGCAATGCTGTACCTGACCCTCGCCCGTGTACAACAGTGAACAAGGAAAGAAAGAAAGCAGCAAGTGGTTCAGCAATGCTGTACCTGACCCTCGCCCGTGTACAACAGTGAAGGAAAGAAAGAAAGCAGCAAGTGGTTCAGCAATGCTGTACCTGACCCTCGCCCGTGTACAACAGTGAACAAGGAAAGAAAGAAAGCAGCAGGTGGTTCAGCAATGCTGTACCTGACCCTCGCCCGTGTACAACAGTGAACAAGGAAAGAAAGAAAGCAGCAGGTGGTTCAGCAATGTTGTACCTGACCCTCGCCCATGTACAACAGTCAACAAGGAAAGAAAGAAAGCAGCAGGTGGTTCAGCAATGCTGCATCTGACCCTCGCCTGTGTACAAAAGTGAACAAGGAAAGAAAGAAAGCAGCAGGTGGTTCAGCAATGTTGTACCTGACCCTCGCCCATGTACAACAGTCAACAAGGAAAGAAAGAAAGCAGCAGGTGGTTCAGCAATGTTGTACCTGACCCTCGCCCGTGTACAATAGTCAACAAGGAAAGAAAGAAAGCAGCAGGTGGTTCAGCAATGTTATACCTGACCCTCGCCCATGTACAACAGTCAACAAGGAAAGAAAGAAAGCAGCAGGTGGTTCAGCAATGCTGTACCTGACCCTCGCCCGTGTACAACAGTGAACTAGGAAAGAAAGAAAGCAGCAGGTGGTTCAGCAATGCTGTACCTGACCCTCGCCCGTGTACAACAGTGAACTAGGAAAGAAAGAAAGCAGCAGGTGGTTCAGCAATGCTGTACCTGACCCTCGCCCGTGTACAACAGTGAACAAGGAGGACGAACTAGACTTCTCACCTGTCACTGAGTTGCTTTATCTTCTCTGCGTAAGCCTCATTCTCTGTCTTCAACTGTTTGATCTGGGTGAGTTGCTTTGATACCTCAGTAGACGCGGTCTGAAGAAACAACTTGCGCAGCTATAAAATTCCATGCCATTTCCATGTTTTTTTCAGGCTTCTTTAAAAATCCATGCCAAAACTGACTTACATACTGAGCATGTTGGCTACGCAAGACATTGTAAGCTTAATTAATAACATACCTGCACTAGCTAACATCCACCCACGGAACAAACCAAGGACAGCAGATATAAATCACCCTTACAGTATATTCATCTTTTAAAACTTACTCCCACAGTGGCACCCTCTGGAGGCGACTGGTTCACCACTCACGGTTTCCAAAGAAGGAGAACTATGTTATGGGTGTCTGTCATTTTATTTCTAATAACTTATAATTCCAGGCTTTTATATGCCATTTAGAAAATTCCAAGCTTTCAACGACTTGATTTTTAACTAATGAAATTCCATGCTATTCAAGGATTTCCATACCCCACATGAACCCTGAAACAACCCCAGTTACAGCTCATATGTACGTACTACGTGTCAGATTTTGAGGTTAAAATCCATATTTTTTTATCTGAAATTAAGTACAAAGCCATATATCATATCCAATTGAGTATCGCTATTATGTTAAGGAATATAAGACTACAAATGAAGTTAGTCTAACTGAAAATGATCGCACGTTTCCATTTATATATGCATACAAAATAACACTCTGTACATAAAAAACACAGTTCCTGTTCGCCTGCCAACCACTGCTTGTATCTTCAGCACGTTGAAGGCAGGCAGAAGATTGGAAGAAGAAGAAGATGAAAAAGAAGAGAAGATGCAGCATCCATTTTTGATAGGTTAATGTGCCTTGCTGCATTAGGAACTATGTCACATGATGGACAGGTCAACAGGACTTGAGACTGACCTTGAGTCTGTTGGTGAGACTGACCCAGTCCTCCTCTAGGTGGATGGAGGTGTTCACACTGGTCGCAGTCACCTCCTCCAGTCTCCTCGTCATCTCTTCCTTCTCTTCTCTCATTCTCTCCACCTCCGCAGCCAGGCGCTACAAGACAAAAAAAGTTTATCTGAACCCGTGTACATAATATCATTCTTCTTCTATTTGATGACTACCTTCATTTGGCTGAAGATTTTGTCATTTTGTGGGTAGTCTTGGTACTCTTTGGCAACAGAAGAGAGACAAGAGATGTAGTAGTGCGATTTAGTGGAGTTTGAGGGATGTGGAACGAGAGAGAAGGGGGTGGGAGGGGTGTTTATAGAATTCAGAGGGGGCGGTGGAGCCTGGACTCAAAAGAATCCAGGGTGGTCGCAGATACCACTTCTTGGGGCAGGCTGTTCCACTCGGCTATTGTACATGAGAAAAACGACATCTTCCGGTACTGTGTACAGTGGTGGGGAAGTTTATGATGTCATGGATTGTCCTAGTGTTTGTTTTATGTGGGCTGGATAACGTGTAATAGCACTGTGAGTTCATTGTGTAATAGCACTGTGAGTTCATTGTGTAATAGCACTGTGAGTTCATTGTGTAATAGCACTGTGAGTTCATTGTGTAATAGCACTGTGAGTTCATTGTGTAATAGCACTGTGAGTTCATTGTGTAATAGCACTGTGAGTTCATTGTGTAATAGCACTGTGAGTTCATTGTGTAATAGCACTGTGAGTTCATTGTGTAATAGCACTGTGAGTTCATTGTGATAATGGTTCCTGTGTTGCATTTGTAAGGCATACTACGGCGTGCTTTCTTTCTTCGGGCTTGGAGGGTTGGCCAGTTTAGTGTATCTAGCATGGAGTCTACAGAGGAAGTGTGACAGTCTCCAACAAGCTGCTCTCCTCTTTTGGGTTGTACACATGTAATATGCACTGATAAACAAAGATACACACATAATACATCATACGTATGCATATAGATAATTTACGAATAGACAGACAGTTATTTATTTTTACCCATATCATTCAATAAGTGGGTACGTAAAAGCATAAATATAATTATCACAAATAGTATACAAATTATACTGTGCGGGTGAGGGAGACTCCCATTAAGGCTTAGAAAGCTGCTCTCATGAGAGCCTACTCAATACGAATAATAAGTTAATAAATCAAAACATTTTTCCAGATGGGGTCGGTGACTTCTACTACAACAGGGAACATCTCAAATACAACAGGGGACATTTCAAATACAACAGGTGGCATTTCAAGTACACCATGGGGGAATCTCAAATACAGCACGGATAACATCTCAAAAACACCACAGGACATCTCAACTATGACACAGGGGGCATCTCAAACACAGCAGGGGGCATCTCAAGTACAGCACAGGGAGGATGTTGACAATACAACACAGGAACATCTGAAATACAGCATGGGAGACATCTCAATGTCCAGTTTATTTTCCTCGTCAGATAATCCAAAACAATAAAATGCGTGCATTTACGAACTCACAGATTAAATATATATGAGTAAAAATTACCTCATTTCTCAAAATGCTGCTTTGCTTTTTTTGAAAGTTTGCATTAATTTTAGCAATAAATCGGAAACTACTGAAGATATTTCAACAAATGAAGTATCGTTTTAAAGCTTGCGATCTGTGGAATCCAAAAAGGTACAACAAATTTTGTCATAATTTTGTAACTTGATACCCAGTTTGTTGTGGCAGGTCACGCGTGAATTCATTTATGTCACAACAACGCTGCTTCATTCATTCTATCATAATTAATTCACACTACCCCACCAGATGGCGTACCTGTGCCGTGGCCTTGCTGGTCTGTGCCTTCTGTGTGGCGGCGGTGAGATCAGCCTCCATCTGAGAGAGAGAGGCCGTTTGATCCAGTAGAGTCTTGTTGTGTGCATCTTTGATACACTTCAACACCTTCACCTGTAACACCAGAATACACTTCAACACTTTCACCTGTAACACCAGAATACACTTCAACACCTTCACCTGTAACACCAGAATACACTTCAACATCTTCACCTGTAACACCAGAATACACTTCAACACCTTCACCTGTAACACCAGAATACACTTCAACACCTTCACCTGTAACACCAGAATACACTTCAACACCTTCACCTGTAACACCAGAATACACTTCAACACCTTCACCTGTAACACGAGAATACACTGAACACAATATGGACATCTGAACACCCACGCAACTCAGAGATGACAATAATGTTGGTTATATCTCAATTTCGGACGAATCGCCGCTGAAAATGACAGTGGCCACCCTCATAGCTAGCTTATAATAATCAGCTTGGCGATAATGTTCTGTAAAGTCTGAAATGAGATGATCGGAAAAAAATTAATTGAGGAGGGAAATTTAAATAAATGTGATGGACCGTGACAGTTCAGACGTTAAGGTACATTTTAGCGGTATGCAGTTATGAACATAATGTTAAAGGGGAACATTTCTTATATCAGTGACATCTATGTAAGGCAATTTGTTGCAAAGTTATGGATAGTTGAACTGACCCACCTAAAGAATTCAAGTTTTGAGACAGATAACATCAAAGTTACGTATTTACATTTAAAATCACATATCATTCAATCCAAAACATCCAAAAATAAAATTAAAATAAAGTAAATTGTTTACCGTTTCTAAAAATGGAAAAATCGATACTCTTACCACTGCAAATATATTTTGGCTTCTCCACAATTTTATGAAACGTACCTTATGGTCCAAACCATTGCGGCCTGTCACTGATATGTCTAACTATTATAGTAACTAAACATAACTAGTGATTGGATTTCAAAAGAAAAACATCACATGAAAAATTTACACTTTTCACTTCACAAACCTGTTGCTGCAATTCTTTTATACGTTGTTTCAACGATGTCACCTGTTGCACACTAGCACCACCAGTGGTGACCTTGGAGCTGACCTTGCTGCTGACAACAGAGTGTGGACTTGGAAAGGCATAGCCTGATTTTGTACTTTTTCTGTATTCTGAAAACAACAAAGTATGTTTGGGAATGTTCTGCAGAACCGATTGCTCACTGTTTAACTTTCTGAGATATGCTGCACATTAATAGTTAAAGACAACTCTTGTTTACTGTGCTACTGTCGTAACAAGACTGAAAAATGCATTATATGGCTGAAAATCTTCTTCAATTCCATTACAGCTCAAACTAAAAATGTAATTACCTAACATTATATTATATTTTATAATATATTTATGCAGACATCACGAGAGAAGACACTTTGGGTGCATGGACAATTCTAACAGTATACATATACTTACCAGTGCAAGTTTTCAACTGCATGATGACAATGACAACAAGTTTTATTTATGATACTTTGTTTGTTGTTATGCTTGCAAGCATCCCCGAATGTTCCCATTTGTATTTTGTACACAAATATCCACCACTGCCTATAGCCAGGTACTCATTCATACAGCTAAGTAAACTGGAGCAACGAGGAATGAAAGAACTGGCCCAAGGTTCGACATTGCACCAAGAGGAGTCGAACCTAGAATACCTTGACCGGGAGACTGAAGTTCTACTAACTATGCCACTGTGCTCCATAAACACGATAGTCTGGGCCACTATTACCATCAATACCCACTCGTGCGTGTTTTACCTGCTCTAGGAGAAGGCGGTCCATCCTTCACTGGTGGCTCATTGATTCGGTTCATTCTCCTGACATGCTCATCAATCGACTCAACCTGTGGCAAAGTAATGTGCCATCAACAGTTTCACACGTAAAGTAATATTATTAAAACCCCCTCACTATTCTCGGTGTCGGAGATATTACACTAGTTATTTTGTATTGTTACATCTATGTAATTATATAGTATAATAGTCATAATGGGCCTATCATCCCAGTGATATATTCAATGTCACGTAACTAGACCATATGCCAGAACTAGGTAATATGACATGTATATCTCTGTCCATTGATTTATACCATTTCCTATGTAGCATAATATTGTAATAATTGCATGTGTGTTACACCACCTTTATATAACAAATACCTTGTAAATGTAATACCATTTTCCATGATAAATTCAGTACAAAAGAACAAGGAAATTCTGTTTAAATATCCATTTGCTTCAAAACAGGCATCACGCAGGTCAATCCCCTTCTATAGAATCCTAGCCTATAGCTTAGGCCTAGTTATGTAAAGCAAATTCAAGAATGTTTTAAAGATTTTTCTTTAAAAACATTTAATACTTATTTTAAGACATCACAAATGCACTAAATTACTAGTACAATTGAAACGCCTTCTAGAACTGTGCACAACCCTGAATATATTGCTGTACACTCATATATGATATGAAGTTTGAAGAGCAAAGCACAATAAATGCAATTTTTGACAGTCATCAAACATGTTCTGAGCTATCTAATTTAGACCAAAACGCGAATGTTTCTGTCAAATGACATGCATGAAAGAGTGTTTGTTTTCAAAACGCGATAAACACCATCTGCATTTGTTTTACCAAAATGCAATGTATCCATTTCAGCCAACAACACTGCCTTGTCCCTCTCCCTCACTGCATGAAGGCATCGCATTTTTACAAAGAGGCATGAATTCTTCAAGTTTGGAGACAAAAATTATATCAGTTTTATAAACAAATCTGCAAACAGACATTGCAGCTTGTGCTACCATTCTATTTGATTTTAAACTCTTGAAAAGAGCGAGTTATTCTCAAAACCAACAAAAAGGACAGTGGACTCTCATTATTAAGGTCACCCTTAGGACTGGACAAATGACCTCAATAGTGCGGTGACCATATTAGCAGGACTAATTTCCTATACTGTTACGCAAATAATTTTGGACTGTCACAGGGTGACCTTAATTGTGAGGTGGCTGCATAGCTGAGGTGACCGTAAAGCGAGGGTCTACTGGACAAGTTTCCATTTAAACTCAGAGGATGAAACACAAAATCAAGTTTTTCTGAAAACCAACAAAATTAATGTATTTTTGTCCTGAAACTCTACATAAATAGACAATATGATGTTTCCCACCTGTCTGGCCTTTGCGCGGACATGTTGGGGGGAGCAGGGGGTGGACACACTGCTGTCGTCATCTATGCGGGAATCATGGGCGCGGTCAACGATGGCTTGACCAAGACTGTCTCCGGTCATCACGTCTGACATGGACGTCATCGTCGCCTCGCCTCCTGTTGTCCTGTCTTCTCTGAAAGGACACAGACAAGTATTGGGATGATTAGCTGTACATCATTACCCTTATTTGGAGTTTGGTCGTCATGGTGATCCGCCACCTTGGCTATAGACAACTGAATGCTGTGCACTGGCTACCATGGGACTCAAACAATGTAGTGGTATGTTTATGAACAGTGATCCGCCACCTTGGCTATAGACAACTGAATGCTGTGCACTGGCTACCATGGGACTCAAACAATGTAGTGGTATGTTTATGAACAGTGATCCGCCACCTTGGCTATAGACAACTGAATGCTGTGCACTGGCTACCATGGGACTCAAACAATGTAGTGGTATGTTTATGGACAGTGATCCGCCACCTTGGCTATAGACAATTGAATGCTGTGCATTGGCTACCATGGGACTCAAACAATGTAGTGGTATGTTTATGGACAGTGATCCGCCACCTTGGCTATAGACAATTGAATGCTGTGCACTGGCTACCATGGGACTCAAACAATGTAGTGGTATGTTTATGAACAGTGATCCGCCACCTTGGCTATAGACAATTGAATGCTGTGCATTGGCTACCATGGGACTCAAACAATGTAGTGGTATGTTTATGAACAGTGATCCGCCACCTTGGCTATAGACAATTGAATGCTGTGCACTGGCTACCATGGGACTCAAACAATGTAGTGGTATGTTTATGGACAGTGATCCGCCACCTTGGCTATAGACAATTGAATGCTGTGCACTGGCTACCATGGGACTCAAACAATGTAGTGGTATGTTTATGAACAGTGATCCGCCACCTTGGCTATAGACAATTGAATGCTGTGCATTGGCTACCATGGGACTCAAACAATGTAGTGGTATGTTTATGAACAGTGATCCGCCACCTTGGCTATAGACAATTGAATGCTGTGCATTGGCTACCATGGGACTCAAACAATGTAGTGGTATGTTTATGGACAGTGATCCGCCACCTTGGCTATAGACAATTGAATGCTGTGCATTGGCTACCATGGGACTCAAACAATGTAGTGGTATGTTTATGGACAGTGATCCGCCACCTTGGCTATAGACAATTGAATGCTGTGCACTGGCTACCATGGGACTCAAACAATGTAGTGGTATGTTTATGAACAGTGATCCGCCACCTTGGCTATAGACAATTGAATGCTGTGCACTGGCTACCATGGGACTCAAACAATGTAGTGGTATGTTTATGGACAGTGATCCGCCACCTTGGCTATAGACAACTGAATGCTGTGCACTGGCTACCATGGGACTCAAACAATGTAGTGGTATGTTTATGAACAGTGATCCGCCACCTTGGCTATAGACAATTGAATGCTGTGCATTGGCTACCATGGGACTCAAACAATGTAGTGGTATGTTTATGGACAGTGATCCGCCACCTTGGCTATAGACAACTGAATGCTGTGCACTGGCTACCTGGGACTCAAACAATGTAGTGGTATGTTTATGGACAGTGATCCGCCACCTTGGCTATAGACAATTGAATGCTGTGCACTGGCTACCATGGGACTCAAACAATGTAGTGGTATGTTTATGGACAGTGATCCGCCACCTTGGCTATAGACAATTGAATGCTGTGCATTGGCTACCATGGGACTCAAACAATGTAGTGGTATGTTTATGGACAGTGATCCGCCACCTTGGCTATAGACAACTGAATGCTGTGCATTGGCTACCATGGGACTCAAACAATGTAGTGGTATGTTTATGGACAGTGATCCGCCACCTTGGCTATAGACAATTGAATGCTGTGCACTGGCTACCATGGGACTCAAACAATGTAGTGGTATGTTTATGAACAGTGATCCGCCACCTTGGCTATAGACAATTGAATGCTGTGCACTGGCTACCTGGGACTCAAACAATGTAGTGGTATGTTTATGAACAGTGATCCGCCACCTTGGCTATAGACAACTGAATGCTGTGCACTGGCTACCATGGGACTCAAACAATGTAGTGGTATGTTTATGAACAGTGATCCGCCACCTTGGCTATAGACAACTGAATGCTGTGCATTGGCTACCATGGGACTCAAACAATGTAGTGGTATGTTTATGGACAGTGATCCGCCACCTTGGCTATAGACAACTGAATGCTGTGCACTGGCTACCTGGGACTCAAACAATGTAGTGGTATGTTTATGGACAGTGATCCGCCACCTTGGCTATAGACAATTGAATGCTGTGCACTGGCTACCATGGGACTCAAACAATGTAGTGGTATGTTTATGGACAGTGATCCGCCACCTTGGCTATAGACAATTGAATGCTGTGCATTGGCTACCATGGGACTCAAACAATGTAGTGGTATGTTTATGGACAGTGATCCGCCACCTTGGCTATAGACAACTGAATGCTGTGCATTGGCTACCATGGGACTCAAACAATGTAGTGGTATGTTTATGGACATTGCCACTACCAAAGCCTGAGAGTAATGTGCAAGTTCTTCAGATGCCCAGACAAAGATGCATAGTTGAAAAAATAGTGGACTGTTTCCTTTGTTTGATTGCACTAGACGCTGATCAAACATTTATGAATAGTTATATATTGTATATAAAAGCATAAAAAGCATGAATGGACATGCACCTTGAAATGATTTAACAACGAGTAACTGTTACAAGTTCTTGAATAGCATCCGTTCATGGTGGATTCACCAGAAATAGCATCCGTTCATGGTGGATTCACCAGAAATGGTGATACCTCCATTTTCTTTCACACAACACTTACATATACAAACATGGTGTCCGATCTTTGTGTTGGCATGTTGTTCTAAGCTGGATATACACATTTTGGGCAACTATTTATAGATGCGATAAGTCTGAAACAAGCTATGAGAGTCAAACATTGATAACTAGTAACAGCAATAGAGGCAAAGAGGTGTGTTGTGTGCAATCTACAATATGGGTGACACATGCGGGCTGGCCTTGTACATACAAGCAGTCATCTCAACAGCCAAAAGTGACTGGTAAGTGATTTCTACATCCACACAAATTAAATTAAAATGAATGATGGATTTATCAGTCGGGACTCACCTTCTCAAGTCAATGCTATCACTGTCACGGTGTCAGACACTGATAAACAGGGGTGTACGCTTAGTGGGGCATGTACGGTTGATAGAATGAATACGGTACTTACGTGTCTGAGACTTCCTCCCATCCCTCCGTCTCCATATCTCCTACTGCTTCCCTCATCCGCTGTAGGGAACTCTGTATCTTCACCTGATACTGCCCCAACAAACACACAAGTCAACCCCACTCATCCACTGTAGAGAACTCTGATACTACCCCAACAAACACACAAGTCAACCCCACTCATCCACCGTAGAGAACCCTGTATCTTCACCTGATACTGCCCCAACAAACACACAAGTCAACCCCACTCATCCACTGTAGAGAACTCTGATACTACCCCAACAAACACACAAATCAACCCCACTCATCCACCGTAGAGAACCCTGTATCTTCACCTGATACTGCCCCAACAAACACACAAGTCAAACCCACTCATCTACTGTAGAGAACCCTGTATCCTCACCTGATACTACCCCAACAAACACACAAGTCAACCCCACTCATCCACCGTAGAGAACCCTGTATCTTCACCTGATACTGCCCCAACAAACACACAAGTCAACCCCACTCATCCACTGTACAGAACCCTGTATCTTCACCTGATACTGCCCCAACAAACACACAAGTAAAACCCACTCATCTACTGTAGAGAACCCTGTATCTTCACCTGATACTGCCCCAACAAACACACAAGTCAACCCCACTCATCCACTGTACAGAACCATGTATCTTCACCTGATACTACCCCAACAAACACACAAGTCAAACCCACTCATCTACTGTAGAGAACCCTGTATCTTCACCTGATACTGCCCCAACAAACACACAAGTCAACCCCACACATCCACTGTAGAGAACCCTGTATCTTCACCTGATACTGCCCCAACAAACACACAAGTCAACCCCACTCATCCACTGTACAGAACCCTGTATCTTCACCTGATACTGCCCCAACAAACACACAAGTAAAACCCACTCATCTACTGTAGAGAACCCTGTATCTTCACCTGATACTGCCCCAACAAACACACAAGTCAACCCCACACATCCACTGTAGAGAACCCTGTATCTTCACCTGATACTACCCCAACAAACACACAAGTCAACCCCACTCATCCACTGTACAGAACCCTGTATCTTCACCTGATACTGCCCCCAA
The DNA here is from genome assembly GCA_020002185.1 of Paraescarpia echinospica. Lineage (NCBI taxonomy): Eukaryota > Metazoa > Annelida > Polychaeta > Sabellida > Siboglinidae > Paraescarpia > Paraescarpia echinospica. The sequence continues at coordinate 49,626,669 of CM034541.1, forward strand.
CAAACACACAAGTCAACCCCACTCATCCACTGTAGAGAACCCTGTATCTTCACCTGATACTGCCCCAACAAACACACAAGTCAACCCCACTCATCCACTGTACAGAACCCTGTATCTTCACCTGATACTGCCCCAACAAACACACAAGTCAAACCCACTCATCTACTGTAGAGAACCCTGTATCTTCACCTGATACTGCCCCAACAAACACACAAGTCAACCCCACACATCCACTGTAGAGAACCCTGTATCTTCACCTGATACTGCCCCAACAAACACACAAGTCAACCCCACTCATCCACTGTACAGAACCCTGTATCTTCACCTGATACTGCCCCAACAAACACACAAGTAAAACCCACTCATCTACTGTAGAGAACCCTGTATCTTCACCTGATACTACCCCAACAAACACACAAGTCAACCCCACTCATCCACTGTACAGAACCATGTATCTTCACCTGATACTACCCCAACAAACACACAAGTCAAACCCACTCATCTACTGTAGAGAACCCTGTATCTTCACCTGATACTGCCCCAACAAACACACAAGTCAACCCCACACATCCACTGTAGAGAACCCTGTATCTTCACCTGATACTGCCCCAACAAACACACAAGTCAACCCCACTCATCCACTGTACAGAACCCTGTATCTTCACCTGATACTGCCCCAACAAACACACAAGTAAAACCCACTCATCTACTGTAGAGAACCCTGTATCTTCACCTGATACTGCCCCAACAAACACACAAGTCAACCCCACTCATCCACTGTACAGAACCATGTATCTTCACCTGATACTGCCCCCAAAACACACTAGTCAATCTGTACGCAAACCTATGAAAAGTATTACCCTTTAATCATCCAGGCTTTTTTATCATATATCATTTCTTAAAATAAAAAATACGAAGTCATTTTCAGTGGGATATTCCACAAAACCACCCCATCTGTTTTTTTTTACAAAATTAAATGTTTACCATGGTTACAGTCATGCAAACTGATTGTGTCAAATGTGTCTGTCTATTCATACAGGTATGATACACTAAAATTATATCAACATTGAAAATTGCTTGAACACTCCCCCAGGATACTCTTATGCTAGGCACACACCAGCCGATTTTCGGCACACACCAACCGACTAGTCGGCGTTAGTCGGCTGGTGTGTGCCTAGCATTACACAATCCAAGACTAACCTACTCTGGCCATGAATGCAAGTGGAGAAGTTTAGTCTGGAGGAAGTTTTTTTAATGTAGTTTGTCTGAGGGATTTTATGTCCTGTTATCACGTCTAAGTGCACATCTGAATCTGTTGGAACCAAGCAAATAAGCACAAACCTGTTTGATAGCAGAGTTGGCCTTCACAACAATCTTCTTTCTTCTCACCTTTTTCAGTTCCCTTTGTAACCTGCACAACAAGAGAATAACGATTTGCTGCAATTTGCTTTCAGTTGTGGTACATTGACATATTTGATCAGAAAAGATGTTTTTTTAATTTTATGATGTTAATATATAACATATCTTTTAATCACGATTATATCTTCTACACGTGCACAGTTTTTGTTTTCAATCTCATGATATTTACATTGAAATATACAAAAGGGAGTATAACATTGTATAATGTTCTTCCCTTGTTGTGCTCATTGTATTATTATATATGATTTGTCTTAATTTGATTTGTATGTATTGTAATCAGTTACAATAAATTTGATTTGATAACAATTATCAAACTGTATACTGTTGTTAAGGATAACAAACTATGTCAGCCTTAAAGAACAACATCTGATACTTATTGAAACCCAAACTGTTCAACATCAAGCCTTACTCAAAGAAAATCAATTAATTAAAGTCAATGTACATGAAATTTATATTATAATATAATTTTCATAACAAAACAGTTCACGTTTTCACATGTATTTTGAATCATAATTTTAATCATAACATGGGTCATTAGATTAAGACATCATGTGTTTTGAGCTCATATGTACCTTAGTCAAAACATAATAATCTACCAGACAAGAAATAGCATTGGGAACACTGTGAATCTCTTCTTATAAACAGAGCAACTACACAGTAAATATGTGGCTGTTCTGCAGAGTGAATCATACACCAAAAACAAGATACAAAAATTGAAACTGCTGAATTACATGTATTGACTAAATAAATTTCAGGCGAGACTTGGGTCTACAGGTATTTTATTATATAATTTCATCCTTACTTAATTTACAGAGCTGAAACTTTCAGGAGATTGCGGGTCTCTTAAATCTAGCCACCCACCGTGCGATCTCTCTGTTCAGGTCGGCCATCTTCATGCGGTGGTCTGAGTCAGTCTGGCGGAGAGAATTCACCTCAGCTTTTAAGACCCTAAAAGACATCACAGTCTTAGTCCACATGTCATCATTTATTGCCAGTTTGAGACAGATTTGTAAAGATAAATTCTTGTATAGCGCAGTATCCAGTCCTCAGAACTGCTCAACTTTACTCCCTTGCAGACCTGTTCAATCGAACACCATCGAACATGCAGGGAAGCGTCCAGCTATGCTGCAATTAATGCGCAAAGACTATTCATACACAAATATTCACCACTGCCTATAGCCAGGTACTCATTCATACAGCTGAATGGACTGGAGCAACATAGGGTGAACAAACTTGCCTAAGGTTCGACATTGCAGCACAGTATTTGAACCCGGGTTCACTCGGTTGAGAGTCTGAAGCTCTAGCTACTGCACCACTGCACTCCACATTAGTGTCTTGAATAAATTAATAGAGATTAAGTCATATCTATATACTCCTATAGACTCCTATAGGGAGTCAGCAATGTATATGACATTAGCATTTTAAAATATGTATGATTTTATGTTATTAATTTAGTTGTAATAACCACTGTACAGCACCAAGAACAATTATTTGGATGGGTGCTGTATAAGAAATGTATTATTATTTCTCCGTAATGCCATCTCACCTCCTGTCCTCCAACCATGAGGCCTGCTGTTTCTCCAAGTTCCTGTTGTCTTCCTGTAGTTGACTCACACGACCTGCCAACTTCTTCAACTGGAAAACAGCACCAAAACATGTTTAAATTACTGTAATAACTATGTTTGACACCTTAAATTTTACAACAAGAATTATTTTATCTACTGTATGTTTTCGGGCATCTATTATTTTTATTTGTCCGAATAAGTACAGTAAATAATGACTTTTTGTTTTTGGACACTAACAATATTTTGTTGTGCTGTATGTGTTCGGACAGCTGAGAATTTAATTATTTGTAGGTGTCCTAATATATAGTAATTATGGCAAAGATTAAGATAACAGTTATTCAAAAATTCTAAGAGCAGCCATGTTTTACAGCAATATACCATGCAACAAATGATTAGTTGTTATTAAAAAATATATTTTTAGTACATAGAAACTTTGAGTAGGTGCTAGTCGTTAATGTAGTGAATTCGCTTGTTCATTCAAACACAAAGAGTGAATGTTTACCATTAGGCACGCATGTAAAACAGGGCAGTCGCCCATTCATTCGTACGAGGATGTTTGGCATAGATTTATATAACTCGGTGCTCACAAATTTTAACAGTTTGTATAATGACTTCATCAAAACAAAATGTTAAATTTGCACACACAATTTAGTACTGCATGGTGGATGATCTACATCAGTTTCATCTTTGGGGAATTGATTCTGACATGAGATACTCAAAACAAAATCAAACTGAAGAGGTACCTTTGAGCTAGTGTACATATGTGATCTGCCAAGACTGCCACAGAAAAATGGGTATTAAGTTGCAAAATTGTGAAATAGACTTTTGCACATTTTTTAATCCACTGATTGTAAGCTTTAAAATGATACCTCATTTGCTGAAATATCTTCAGTAATTCTTGACTTTTTGATAAAAAATTAAGCAAATTTTAACAAGTGACGTTCGGATAATGTGCATTTTTAAAAATGATCAATAAACAAAATCAATGCACATTTAGTATTTTATTAGTTTTGGATTAGCTGTCAGGAGAAATAAACCAGACATTGAAAGATAAGATGACAAGGTATGTAGTGCTGCCAAAATCACAACATTTATGGGATATGACCTAGATGGCTATTTTGGCTAGGGTGCTGAATAGACCGGTGACTTAGGGATCATCTCAGAAGGTCGATGTGTGATATCAGATAAAATTACTTTCGTTTTGGGGAGGGGGGATCAGAGGCAGTTTTATCTGGCGTCGGACATCAACATTTTATGCTTTGGGCCAATATTGTTAATAAATTATACTGATATCATCATATCAGTGTTTACAAACTTTTGTTTGGGGCTGGTGGGGCTGATGCCAGATGAAAGCAATTTTGTTTGATATCGGACATCGATTAATAGAATGTTGCCGAGTGCTAGAAACAACTAGAAGTAGATGATCTGAGATGATCCCTTAATACCCTGTTCACTGTGACAGGTCACACACGTTAAGATTTAATCAGAAGTGAGTAAGTTGGTAGGTACTTTGAGAGTTGTCTTGTCAATCTCCTGCTGCATCTCCTTCTGGATGGCGTTGTTAGGATCAGGTGACGCTGCCCGGAGCTCCTCCTGTCTCTTACGTTGCTCCAGTTGTTGCTCCACCAGGAACTGGAGCTCTTCAACGGAAATATTGGTGGAGGTGAAAATGTTCGTCGAGGTGGAAGAATAGTTTAGATCAAATTTTCTTTACATCACTACTTACATCAACATTTCAATTGGCTTTCATAGTCACATTATAAACCGTACATGGAATCATAAGAAATGTTTACGCAAAAATATATATATCCCACTAAATATAACACTAGATTAATTATATTATTTAATTATATACTTTTAGATATGTTTTAAGAAGTCTTAAACTTAGCCTCCACCATAGTACTTCTAGTGTTCATCAGGAAGTCAGTTTTTCCATTGTTCGTCAGATGACATGGTGAGCTGGCTATCCCACATGTGGCTGAATCGATATCTCCATCGTTTCACTTCATGGTAGGTTTTGGCATCCAGGTGGCATCTCTTTTAATGGGGATATCGACTCAGCCACACGTGGGATAGTCTGCTCGCTACACCATCTGGCAAGCAGCATAAAACTAAATTCCCACAATTCAGTTCCTGGTGAAGAGAGCCGATGATAGTCGAAACAATGAGGTAGGTTCAACTTTGTAGTTGTGATCTAAGGAAAATTTGATTTAATATATGTATATACATCAACATTCTACACAGTTGGGAACCAATGTTCAATGCTGCTATTGTTCGCTCAGCTGTGTAAGGGTGTGCCTGTCTACAGACAGTGGTAGATATGTGATCACACGGTCTGTGTGCTATAATTTCAGTATGACTGAATATTTCCCAGAGAAGTCGAGTTGTGTTGCATTGAACAAGTCTGCTAGAAGGAGATGTGTAAATAAAATGGCGCAGCCCAAAAAAGTGGATATTACAAAATACAGGAGCTTACCTTCACCTGATTTTTGGCAATAAAAAAAATCTGAGGCCAGAATTTTGCAAAATATATGACAGAATGTCTGAAGGCTCCACGTGTTCCATTTGTTGATTGTTTGATGAACCTTGTTGCTAAGCAACAGGTCGCATGATTGATTGATTGATTCCTTTATTCAAACATTGGCAACATGACACACGATTCAATACAAGACAACAGTGTATATATACATAGTCACATACACAAATATATTCGATGTGATGTAATCATGCATAAATGCATATACAATGTTTGAAGGGGGTAAACATGAAGTCAGTGACTTTTATGTAACTTTACCCCTGACAATCGTATTAAGGTAAACATTAGGTTTTCAACATATGTGCTTTTTCCTTTTTTACACACTAGAATTAATACGTATTAAGTATATTCACAATGTATTTATTGTGATGCGAGATACATAGGTCATCACATGTTAGACAGCAGAATTCAATGATGCATTGGTTGCAGGCACTCACCTTCTTTCTCCTGTTCGAGACAGGTGCGTAGTTCGTAGATTGTGGCCGAATCCTGAGACACCTGTACCTTGAGTGTGTCCACCTGCTCCTGAAGGTTCATCCTACAACCCACATCATCCCATTTCAAAACATCAAGGGACTGTCTCTGTACGGCAATGAGATCACCAGAAATAATTCATCATTAAACGGAACCTGTTGTAAATATACGGATCGTTTTCAAAATGTAAAAAGCTGTCAGTGTATTACTGAGGACACTATTTCTGTGAAACACCAGTGAGTGTCCCGGTGGCTCGCCCTGGTGTCGACAGTTTTCACTATACAAGATCATTGTTATAGGAACGAAATAAATTGTAGAGAGCAAATTCGGGCTTAGGAGCTCCTAAGAATGTTAGTGAGCCATTTGTCAACAGTCCCCATACAACATGAGCGTTGTGTGACAGTAACTAATGGTCAGGCTTAATCTGGTTGTTAATCCATTAATTAAACCTAAAGTCGGCCAAACCCGCCCGAAGACGTAAAGGTAAGTTCTTATATAGCGCAGTATGCAGTCGTCAGGACAGCTCAAAGCGCTTTACACTTTACTCCCTGGCAGACCTGTTCAATCGAACACCATCTTGACTTCTCTGGGAAGCATTCAGCCATGCTGCAATTAATGCTTGAAGAATGTTCGAACACAAATATCCACCACTGTCTATAGCCAGGTACTCATTCATACAGCTGAGTGAACTGGAGCAATGTAGAGAAACAAACTTGCCCAAGGTTCGACACCGCCGCACAGGATTCGAACCCGCGTTCTCTCAGTCGAGAGCTCTTACTGCTGCGCTACTGTGCTCCACAAAGACTGATACTTCACTAAGACTGATACTTCAGTTCAACCCAACATAACCACAAAAACCTGTATGTGTGGTGGCACCATCTAGTTGATAGTTTTGAAAACACATCAGAAATGATGTTTGAACGTATTATGGTCCAAGTAAGTGAGGAAACAGGGACTTTTAAAAAAGGACTGCGGTCTAAAGGGTTAAATTGCACTAAGACAACAATAAACATTCTTTATTCATGATAACCTTATGATTTTATCTTGTTTATAGTATAAATGTACCGGTAAAATTATATCCTACTGCTAAAACATAAATAATTACATAAAAGGGTGGATAAAAGAAGGACAACTGGTCAAAGGGAAGAGATCAGGACTCAGTCCTGCTGAATGGAAGGAACAGGAAGAAGCTGGATGCTGTGGGTGTGATATCTTGGTGCAGTACCAAAGGAGAGGCAGTGAACACTGTGAACTCAAACAAACTAGGAATTCAAAAGCATTGTAACAATACAGTACCATCGCGATACGTGTCACAACAGTTACTAAAATAAAAAATGGTGGTATACATCATAATGTAAGTATTCACACACCTAAGATTAATTTAATTTTCAACTTTTTGAAAACATACAATAGAACATTATTTTGGTGTCCAAAAACATAGTCATTATGTATTGCATGTATTTGACACATAAAAATAACAGGTGTCCGGAAACATACATTACATACATTTGTTTGTAGGTTTTTAGTGTTTGAAACATACAGCGACGGAACACATATGGTCATTATGACAGTGTTCGTTATTTAACCCAATGTAAAATTATAATTTTAACTGTTCAGGTGATTTAGCAATATGCTGTGTCTGCATCGGTTTATCATCACACAGCCTCGCGATATGTTTATTAATCGTTACAACTCTATAATTCAATATATCCAGCTCAGGGATATCACATTTTGTTCTTGACCTTAACTAAATAGTTGTGTATAAACATGTGCGAGTATTATGATAACTCTGAGTGGCGTACTTGTCCATTGCGAGGTTCTTTGCCTCATTCTTGAAGAAGGCAAGTTCGTTCCACACATGGTCTGTGTCCTCGTTCTGAAGTCTCTTCGGGTGACAGCGTGACAACTTCTTCTTCTTCGTCTTTGGTCTGTCAATGGTGACACGGTCAACTCAGCAGTGATAAAGTGACAGTGACACTGGGATATATATGCAAGTGAGATTGATAGTACCACGGTAATCGTGACATCAAATGACACGGTAATGATGACATCAAATGACACGGACACCAAACTTGAAAATTATAACATTCTATACAAACAACAGAGTTCAACTGATAACATAAAAATTGTGGACAATGATTGAGCATTGCTAGCGACATGTTTGTGGTGTAATGACATACTTCACGGTGTGTGTTGCCAAGAACTATTGTTGTTACCCCAAGGAAGACATATAGATCATAATCTTGATCACTGAAATAAGAAGATCACATTACCTTGAGGTGGCCAAGAGAGCAACTGGTGGTGGCGCCACCTTGCAGAATCGGAGTAATCGAAGCTACGTTATCTTCTGTATGACAACCCAACAATTTGTTTTTTTCTAGACAGCTTTTGCCGAGCTGAGCAGAATCACAGGTGTATCTTACCAATATCTCAGGGTGTTAGTGTAGTGGTAGAAATGCAAGTCTGGACACTAGCACGAGTGTGTAGGATTGAGTAGACGCAACAAATACGCTGACGCTTTGAAGAACACTAATTAAATATGGACACATTAGGGACGGTTTAATAAGTTTGCAAAGTAAAACAATGCTATGGTTTAGCATGTGTAAACACCATTTCCCACCAATACGCTGTGGGGTAGGCAGTTCTTAATGATCCAAAATTGCTATTAGAGTCAATCTGTGTTAACATGTTTCACTCACTAGGTGGTGCAACTGTATCAATTTATTTTCCATGTGATGTGGTGACGATCAACCACTCCTCATATGATGCTTGTTATATTTTTTGACATAGCAAACGACCAGACCTAAGTGTTACCATCTCATATGACTAGCCTGTCATTCGTGTGACATGACCAACCTAAGTGGTACCATCTCATATGACTAGCCTGTTATTCATGTGAAATGACCATCCTAAGTGGTACCATTTCATATGACTAGCCCGTCATTCATGTGACATGACCAACCTAAGTGGTACCATCTCATATGACCAGCCTGACATTCATGTGACATGACCAACCTAAGTGGTATACCATCTCATATGACTAGCCCGTCATTCGTGTGACATAAATCCAGAAATGTGATCTGACACAGAACAACGGTTTAGAACCTAACTACACATGTATGTTCAAGTTAGCAAATGTATGTAAGCGGTTCGTACCGGACATTAGATGGATGTTAGTCGATGCTTCACAACACTGCTCACTGCTCTACTTATTACTTGGGCATGTTTTATGTAAGCATGTATGGGTTCGTACCAGACATTAGATGGATGTTAGTCGATGCTTCACAACACTGCTCACTGCTGTACTTATTACTTGGGCATGTTTTATGTAAGCATGTATGGGTTCGTACCAGACATTAGATGGATGTTAGTCGATGCTCCACAACACTGCTCACTGCTCTACTTATTACTTGGGCATGTTTTATGTAAGCATGTATGGGTTCGTACCAGACATTAGATGGATGTTAGTCGATGCTCCACAACACTGCTCACTGCTCTACTTATTACTTGGGCATGTTTTATGTAAGCATGTATGGGTTCGTACCAGACATTAGATGGATGTTAGTCGATGCTTCACAACACTGCTCACTGCTGTACTTATTACTTGGGCATGTTTTATGTAAGCATGTATGGGTTCGTACCAGACATTAGATGGATGTTAGTCGATGCTTCACAACACTGCTCACTGCTCTACTTATTACTTGGGCATGTTTTATGTAAGCATGTATGGGTTCGTACCAGACATTAGATGGATGTTAGTCGATGCTTCACAACACTGCTCACTGCTGTACTTATTACTTGGGCATGTTTTATGTAAGCATGTGGGTTCGTAAGACATTAGATGGATGTTAGTCGTGCTCGCTACTTATTACTTGGGCATGTTTTATGTAAGCATGTATGGGTTCGTACCAGACATTAGATGGATGTTAGTCGATGCTCCACAACACTGCTCACTGCTCTACTTATTACTTGGGCATGTTTTATGTAAGCATGTATGGGTTCGTACCAGACATTAGATGGATGTTAGTCGATGCTCCACAACACTGCTCACTGCTCTACTTATTACTTGGGCATGTTTTATGTAAGCATGTATGGGTTCGTACCAGACATTAGATGGATGTTAGTCGGTACTTCACAACACTGCTCACTGCTGTACTTATTACTTGGGCATGTTTTATGTAAGCATGTATGGGTTCGTACCAGACATTAGATGGATGTTAGTCGATGCTCCACAACACTGCTCACTGCTCTACTTATTACTTGGGCATGTTTTATGTAAGCATGTATGGGTTCGTACCAGACATTAGATGGATGTTAGTCGATGCTCCACACTGCTCACTGCTCTACTTATTACTTGGGCATGTTTTATGTAAGCATGTATGGGTTCGTACCAGACATTAGATGGATGTTAGTCGATGCTCCACAACACTGCTCACTGCTCTACTTATTACTTGGGCATGTTTCATGTAAGCATGTATGGGTTCGTACCAGACATTAGATGGATGTTAGTCGGTGCTTCACAACACTGCTCACTGCTGTACTTATTACTTGGGCATGTTTTATGTAAGCATGTATGGGTTCGTACCAGACATTAGATGGATGTTAGTCGGTACTTCACAACACTGCTCACTGCTGTACTTATTACTTGGGCATGTTTTATGTAAGCATGTATGGGTTCGTACCAGACATTAGATGGATGTTAGTCGATGCTCCACAACACTGCTCACTGCTCTACTTATTACTTGGGCATGTTTTATGTAAGCATGTATGGGTTCGTACCAGACATTAGATGGATGTTAGTCGATGCTTCACAACACTGCTCACTGCTCTACTTATTACTTGGGCATGTTTTATGTAAGCATGTATGGGTTCGTACCAGACATTAGATGGATGTTAGTCGGTGCTTCACAACACTACTCACTGCTCTACTTATTACTTGGGCATGTTTTATGTAAGCATGTATGGGTTCGTACCAGACATTAGATGGATGTTAGTCGGTGCTTCACAAGACTGCTCACTGCTCTACTTATTACTTGGGCATGTTTTATGTAAGCATGTATGGGTTTGTACCAGACATTAGATGGATGTTAGTCGATGCTCCACAACACTGCTCACTGCTCTACTTATTACTTGGGCATGTTTTATGTAAGCATGTATGGGTTCGTACCAGACATTAGACGGATGTTAGTCGATGCTCCACAACACTGCTCACTGCTCTACTTATTACTTGGGCATGTTTTATGTAAGCATGTATGGGTTCGTACCAGACATTAGATGGATGTTAGTCGATGCTCCACAACACTGCTCACTGCTCTACTTATTACTTGGGCATGTTTTATGTAAGCATGTATGGGTTCGTACCAGACATTAGATGGATGTTAGTCGGTACTTCACAACACTGCTCACTGCTGTACTTATTACTTGGGCATGTTTTATGTAAGCATGTATGGGTTCGTACCAGACATTAGATGGATGTTAGTCGATGCTCCACAACACTACTCACTGCTGTACTTATTACTTGGGCATGTTTTATGTAAGCATGTATGGGTTCGTACCAGACATTAGATGGATGTTAGTCGATGCTTCACAACACTGCTCACTGCTCTACTTATTACTTGGGCATGTTTTATGTAAGCATGTATGGGTTCGTACCAGACATTAGATGGATGTTAGTCGATGCTCCACAACACTACTCACTGCTCTACTTATTACTTGGGCATGTTTTATGTAAGCATGTATGGGTTCGTACCAGACATTAGATGGATGTTAGTCGATGCTCCACAACACTGCTCACTGCTCTACTTATTACTTGGGCATGTTTTATGTAAGCATGTATGAGTTCGTACCAGACATTAGATGGATGTTAGTCGATGCTCCACAACACTGCTCACTGCTCTACTTATTACTTGGGCATGTTTTATGTAAGTATGTATGGGTTCGTACCAGACATTAGATGGATGTTAGTCGATGCTCCACAACACTACTCACTGCTCTACTTATTACTTGGGCATGTTTTATGTAAGCATGTTTGAGTTCGTACCAGACATTAGATGGATGTTAGTCGATGCTCCACAACACTACTCACTGCTCTACTTATTACTTGGGCATGTTTTATGTAAGCATGTATGGGTTCGTACCAGACATTAGATGGATGTTAGTCGATGCTCCACAACACTGCTCACTGCTCTACTTATTACTTGGGCATGTTTTATGTAAGCATGTATGGGTTTGTACCAGACATTAGACGGATGTTAGTCGATGCTTCACAACACTGCTCACTGCTCTACTTATTACTTGGGCATGTTTTATGTAAGCATGTATGGGTTCGTACCAGACATTAGATGGATGTTAGTCGGTGCTTCACAACACTACTCACTGCTCTACTTATTACTTGGGCATGTTTTATGTAAGCATGTATGGGTTCGTACCAGACATTAGATGGATGTTAGTCGATGCTCCACAACACTACTCACTGCTGTACTTATTACTTGGGCATGTTTTATGTAAGCATGTATGGGTTCGTACCAGACATTAGATGGATGTTAGTCGATGCTCCACAACACTGCTCACTTCTCTACTTATTACTTGGGCATGTTTTATGTAAGCATGTATGGGTTCGTACCAGACATTAGATGGATGTTAGTCGATGCTTCACAACACTGCTCACTGCTGTACTTATTACTTGGGCATGTTTTATGTAAGCATGTATGGGTTCGTACCAGACATTAGATGGATGTTAGTCGATGCTCCACAACACTGCTCAGTGCTCTACTTATTACTTGGGCATGTTTTATGTAAGCATGTATGGGTTCGTACCAGACATTAGATGGATGTTAGTCGGTACTTCACAACACTGCTCACTGCTGTACTTATTACTTGGGCATGTTTTATGTAAGCATGTAGGGGTTCGTACCAGACATTAGATGGATGTTAGTCGGTACTTCACAACACTGCTCACTTCTCTACTTATTACTTGGGCATGTTCGTTATGTAAGCATGCTATGGGTTCATGTACCAGACATTAGATGGATGTTAGTCGATGCTTCCACAACACTGCTCACTGCTGTACTTATTACTTGGGCATGTTTTATGTAAGCATGTATGGGTTCGTACCAGACATTAGATGGATGTTAGTCGATGCTCCACAACACTGCTCACTGCTCTACTTATTACTTGGGCATGTTTTATGTAAGCATGTATGGGTTCGTACCAGACATTAGATGGATGTTAGTCGATGCTCCACAACACTGCTCACTGCTCTACTTATTACTTGGGCATGTTTTATGTAAGCATGTATGGGTTCGTACCAGACATTAGATGGATGTTAGTCGATGCTCCACAACACTGCTCACTGCTCTACTTATTACTTGGGCATGTTTTATGTAAGCATGTATGGGTTCGTACCAGACATTAGATGGATGTTAGTCGATGCTCCACAACACTGCTCACTGCTCTACTTATTACTTGGGCATGTTTTATGTAAGCATGTATGGGTTTGTCACTGCACAACACTGCTCACATTATGGGCATGTTTTATGTATGTTAGTCGATGCTTCACAACACTGCTCACTGCTCTACTTATTACTTGGGCATGTTTTATGTAAGCTTGCATTGTGAAAAAACTTCTAAAAATATGGTATAACAAACATCAGGTGGGAACACTTTGGGAAACCATCTTCTGCATCTGTGTGTATGCGTTTTGGCGTTTTGCTAGTGGTTATCAGTGAGACAGACAGGAAGTAGCAGTGGTCTACCCGTAACATTCCTCCTCCACAATGCGCAGTTGTTTCTTGACGAGTTTGTAGTTTGTGACGACAGAATGGAGACGCTCCAGGCGACGGTTGTGGGCCACCTTCAGCTCCTTCAACTCGTCATCCTAGTGACACAGTGACATGGTGACACAGGGAACATGACATTGTAATATACTGCATATGACAGTGACAGTCCATATGACATATCACTAAAGTCCAAATGTCATAGTGACACAGATTACATGACACTGTGGCACAATTGACATGACATAGTGACACCGTCCACATCACATAACGACAGTCAACATCACATATTGAGACAAGTTCACCAACAATTATTCACAAATGTGACGTTCCACAGCAGACCGGGTATAAGTCGTACATACACACGGGCCAAAATAGCTGTCCAGGTCTTGTCCAATCAATTTTGTGATTTTGTTAGAAATACATGCCTTATAATCTTATCTTTCAGTGTCCATTTTTTTCATCAACAAATAATCCAAACTAATAAAATACTTTCATTTACGAACCCATACTCTAGATAATATGAATCAAAATTACTGTTTCACAAAACATCACTTTATTAAATTTTATCAATATATCAACAACTACTGAAGATATTTCAGTAAATGAGGCACCATCTTAAAGCTTATGATCTAAGGAATCCAAAAAGGTACAAAACTCATTTTTTATGATTTAATGCCTGCTTTGCTGAGGCAAGTCACAAACATGGTCCATAAAAACATTGTGACATAATGATGCCGTAATAAACTGTACCTTGACATGGAGCAGCTGATGGTAGTGGTCGAGTTTCCTCTCTGTTGCCATGAGTCTCTCTCTCAGCATCTTCACATCAAACCCCCGGTGGTCATTGCACGGACTCTGGTCAACTCTACGGCCGGGTGACTGTCCTGGTGACTTGTGTCGCATCTTCGCGTCACCGAGTCGACATGTCACCTGACGCTGACGTCCACGGGAACGAGTGGAACAGATCGGGGTGGACTGTGAGAGATGATCGGAGAGAGAGCTGGTCCTGACAGGAAACAAGGCAGGATTAGTTCACCTGGAGAGTTCACACTAGTGAGGGCGTTTCCATGATCTAGGTAATGTGTTTAATTGATCTATTCATCATGTACCTATTGCCTAGCAGCAATCCTTCAAAATGGCTGATGCATATGTGCGTTTAGGAAAATGTACATTTTGTTGATATTTTGACCGCCAAAGTTTTTCTTTCGACAAAATATAGGGCACAGTTGTTTAAGCAAACACTGCATGCAGGAAAGATTGATGTCATGTCTAACAAGGATAAACATGCTCAAAAAGATCAATCTTCATCACATAGTAACAAAACTGCATTATATTTCCTACTTATTTCAAACTAAGAGTTGGTGAACCACATGTTGAAAATGTTGATTAATAATTTAAATGGACAAAATAAAATTCAATGGCAACAGTTGGAATGTTGTTGAGAGGTAGTGCTTCTTATCTGTGAATAGATGTCTATTCAGGTGTGGTTTTGTAAGTTCGCACAAAGTCCTGAAAAACCTGTAGCATTTTGTATTGTGTTCTAACTACCCACCACCCCTATCAACACGTGGTATTAGATGGATGTTAGTCGATGCTACAACACTGCTCACTGCTACTTGGGCATGTTTTATGTAAGCATGTATGGGTTCGTACCAGACATTAGATGGATGTTAGTCGATGCTCCACAACACTGCTCTACTTATTACTTGGGCATGTTTTATGTAAGCATGTATGGGTTCGTACCAGACATTAGATGGATGTTAGTCGATGCTGCTCACTGCTGTACTTATTACTTGGGCATGTTTTATGTAAGCATGTATGGGTTCGTACCAGACATTAGATGGATGTTAGTCGGTGCTTCACAACACTGCTCACTGCTGTACTTATTACTTGGGCATGTTTTATGTAAGCATGTATGGGTTCGTACCAGACATTAGATGGATGTTAGTCGATGCTTCACAACACTGCTCACTGCTCTACTTATTACTTGGGCATGTTTTATGTAAGCATGTATGGGTTCGTACCAGACATTAGATGGATGTTAGTCGATGCTCCACAACACTACTCACTGCTCTACTTATTACTTGGGCATGTTTTATGTAAGCATGTATGGGTTCGTACCAGACATTAGATGGATGTTAGTCGATGCTTCACAACACTGCTCACTGCTCTACTTATTACTTGGGCATGTTTTATGTAAGCATGTATGGGTTCGTACCAGACATTAGATGGATGTTAGTCGATGCTCCACAACACTGCTCACTGCTCTACTTATTACTTGGGCATGTTTTATGTAAGCATGTATGGGTTCGTACCAGACATTAGATGGATGTTAGTCGATGCTCCACAACACTGCTCACTGCTCTACTTATTACTTGGGCATGTTTTATGTAAGCATGTATGGGTTTGTACCAGACATTAGATGGATGTTAGTCGATGCTTCACAACACTGCTCACTGCTCTACTTATTACTTGGGCATGTTTTATGTAAGTTGCATTGTGAAAAAACTTCTAAAAATATGGTATAACAAACATCAGGTGGGAACACTTTGGGAAACCATCTTCTGCATCTGTGTGTATGCGTTTTGGCGTTTTGCTAGTGGTTATCAGTGAGACAGACAGGAAGTAGCAGTGGTCTACCCGTAACATTCCTCCTCCACAATGCGCAGTTGTTTCTTGACGAGTTTGTAGTTTGTGACGACAGAATGGAGACGCTCCAGGCGACGGTTGTGGGCCACCTTCAGCTCCTTCAACTCGTCATCCTAGTGACACAGTGACATGGTGACACAGGGAACATGACATTGTAATATACTGCATATGACAGTGACAGTCCATATGACATATCACTAAAGTCCAAATGTCATAGTGACACAGATTACATGACACTGTGGCACAATTGACATGACATAGTGACACCGTCCACATCACATAACGACAGTCAACATCACATATTGAGACAAGTTCACCAACAATTATTCAC
Organism: Paraescarpia echinospica; assembly: GCA_020002185.1. NCBI lineage: Eukaryota > Metazoa > Annelida > Polychaeta > Sabellida > Siboglinidae > Paraescarpia > Paraescarpia echinospica. Next base: position 49,643,421 of record CM034541.1, read on the forward strand.
AAATGTGACGTTCCACAGCAGACCGGGTATAAGTCGTACATACACACGGGCCAAAATAGCTGTCCAGGTCTTGTCCAATCAATTTTGTGATTTTGTTAGAAATACATGCCTTATAATCTTATCTTTCAGTGTCCATTTTTTTCATCAACAAATAATCCAAACTAATAAAATACTTTCATTTACGAACCCATACTCTAGATAATATGAATCAAAATTACTGTTTCACAAAACATCACTTTATTAAATTTTATCAATATATCAACAACTACTGAAGATATTTCAGTAAATGAGGCACCATCTTAAAGCTTATGATCTAAGGAATCCAAAAAGGTACAAAACTCATTTTTTATGATTTAATGCCTGCTTTGCTGAGGCAAGTCACAAACATGGTCCATAAAAACATTGTGACATAATGATGCCGTAATAAACTGTACCTTGACATGGAGCAGCTGATGGTAGTGGTCGAGTTTCCTCTCTGTTGCCATGAGTCTCTCTCTCAGCATCTTCACATCAAACCCCCGGTGGTCATTGCACGGACTCTGGTCAACTCTACGGCCGGGTGACTGTCCTGGTGACTTGTGTCGCATCTTCGCGTCACCGAGTCGACATGTCACCTGACGCTGACGTCCACGGGAACGAGTGGAACAGATCGGGGTGGACTGTGAGAGATGGTCGGAGAGAGAGCTGGTCCTGACAGGAAACAAGGCAGGATTAGTTCACCTGGAGAGTTCACACTAGTGAGGGCGTTTCCATGATCTAGGTAATGTGTTTAATTGATCTATTCATCATGTACCTATTGCCTAGCAGCAATCCTTCAAAATGGCTGATGCATATGTGCGTTTAGGAAAATGTACATTTTGTTGATATGTTGACCGCCAAAGTTTTTCTTTCGACAAAATATAGGGCACAGTTGTTTAAGCGAACACTGCATGCAGGAAAGATTGATGTCATGTCTAACAAGGATAAACATGCTCAAAAAGATCAATCTTCATCACATAGTAACAAAACTGCATTATATTTCCTACTTATTTCAAACTAAGAGTTGGTGAACCACATGTTGAAAATGTTGATTAATAATTTAAATGGACAAAATAAAATTCAATGGCAACAGTTGGAATGTTGTTGAGAGGTAGTGCTTCTTATCTGTGAATAGATGTCTATTCAGGTGTGGTTTTGTAAGTTCACACAAAGTCCTGAAAAACCTGTAGCATTTTGTATTGTGTTCTAACTACCCACCACCCCTATCAACACGTGGTATGGGACATGCGATTTTGTGTGATCCCAAATGAAACTACAGCCAAAAGCCACCAGGTTACTCAATACGCAGCACAATTCTGATATCCACAACAGCATCAATGTGCATGAGTATCTGTTCCACTCAACAGGTGGTGCCACCATATCAATTCCGACATCCACAACAGCATCAATGTGCATAAGTATCTATTCAACTCAACAGGTGGTGCCACCATATCAATTCCGACATCCACAACAGCATCAATGTGCATAAGTATCTATTCAACTCAACAGGTGGTGCCACCATATCAATTCTGACATCCACAACAGCATCAATGTGCATCAGCATCTGTTCCACTCAACAGGTGGTGCCACCACATTAATTTATCCCCCCCGGCAATATGTGATAACTACCAGCCAACCCGTATGTAATGTTACACATTTACTATTTTGTGAACTGAAGCTAGGATTCCATATGTGTGGAAATGCCATGCAGATGCAATATGCGGCCAAACAATTAATATGATGTCCAGTTATAATTACTAGACGTAGTAACATACATACATAGCCAGATGCACTTTTTCACATCAATGCAGAAACTTTAATTGCTCCATGTTGCGACTGCAATCGTAATCACACAAGCACAAGAAGTGAGTAGGAGGTTCCCAGAAGTGACGTCACTACAGTAGTATTCCCCGTTCCACACTCTGTTTCCATACATACAAATTCATAGATTGATGTGGACATCCCTGGGCTCATCAACGTGTTGAAAACAGAGACTAACTTGTAGCTGCTGGAGGCTGGCAGTTCATCGTCAGGAAGATGCTCCTCCACGTCAGTCAGCTTCCTCCTCATGTCAACTATCATGTCTTGCTGCTCCTGGATCTTCTACAAGTCAAAGTAAAGGTCAGATGTTATACAGTGCTGTATCCAGTCCTTAGGCTCAAAGTGTTCTACACTTTACTCCCTGGGGGACCTGTTCAATTGAAAACCATCTCGACTTCTCCGAGAAGCATTCAGTCATGCTGCAATTAAAGCGTGAAGATTCAGTCAGGTTCGTACTCGGGTTCTCTCAAATGAAAGTCAGATGCTCGAGCCACTGCACTCTGTCAAACAACACGGGCAGTCAACATACAGACCTGATATGTATATCATTATATTTCTGCTATATAACACTATCAAACTATAATCTAGCCAGCGCATGTATGTATGGATGTGTGTCTCTGTATATGGTTTGCATCTTGAATACCAAACATTCAGAGATTAATCTGCAATGCTTTGGAAGAAGAGTAATGCCTTTATTTTTCAAATGTGCTGTTGGATTAGGGTTCTTATCGGTCTTAGGGTTTATACCATATGTTAGACAGACATATATTGATTGTTCATAACGCTACGCATTTTTTCTGCGAATGTTCCACAGTCTGTCAATCAACTGGGGATGATATACGTAACATGTTAACACGAAACCTTTCAAATCTGCGCCATAGCAAACATAATTTACAAACGCTTTGGGAAACCGTCTTCTGTGTCTGTGTGTATACAGCGCCATCTGGAGATTATAATTGTTGCTAGTTTACATAATTAGTATGCTGACTTTGAGGCAGTGTAAGTGCATCTCCTACTAAACGTTGAGTCCACTCGCCTCTTTCTAGTCACTCACTTCCTTGCCCCCATTGGCTTCTGGTCTACCAACAAAAACAAAAGTAATGTAATTGTTTACAATTATCTATTTGTTTTATATGCTATGCTGCTAGTGGTTTTTTTCTCCCGCCTGAGAGAACCGAGTGTTGAACCACTCTCCACCAGAGGGCCTCACTGTGGGAATGAATTAAGAAGAAAACACTTTGTTCGTTGCTCCATGGCTGGGTGGAAGCTAGTATAACAAGACTTCACAATCACACTAAGCATGGTTAACATAATAATATTTATATAATTTATCAGACTTAGTTTACTGTTTGTCAGGGTTTTCAGTAACTAGGAATACTGCAGAGTATGAGAATGTCAGTCAACAGGGGACGAGGAGGTGATTGGATAAATGAGGTTCGACTGTTTATAGACTTGCCTGTTCATAGAAGATGTGCTGCTGTCTCAAGTCAACTTCCGTCTGCTCCATCTTCTTCAGTTTCTAACATAAAAACACAACACAATCAGCTGAATACACATGCAATAGTCCCCTCTTGAGTCCCCCTTGCCAAAGGCCAACATCAGTCTGTTGCATTGTTTTATAAAACAACCGCTCTAGAATGGCCACCCACCTAATGTTACCAACAGCAAGGTGTTCAGGCCATTTCACTCCTCTGTAAAGGCCAGTTAAAAACCATGCCATGTATCAGGGCCAAGTGTTCTGGCAGGGTGCAGCCATATTGGAATTAGAATAGTCTAAAGGCTTTGTGTATGTTCAATAAAGTTTGTGTGTCATTACATGTATATAACATAATACATTTTCCTGTGTGGCAGGGAGAAGGCTGACTAGGGGTCCCCATGTAGAACGGTCACCCCTCATATTGCAGAAGGGGTGACTGTTAAAGACTGTACATGTCATGATCAACCAACTGCTTGCAAAAACACAATTCATATCACATGCTGATATCAAGATAGGTGGGCAAGGAATATTTTAGTTTTGGACACACTTTGAGAAAACCTAACCAATCTACTGACTGTATGATGATTGGTCATTTGTGCAAATGAACTATTTTGTTTTTGTTAAATCAAACCAGTCTGCAAGTAAAAACTGGACATTTGCATGCACTGGAATGATTACAGAAACTTATCTATATGGAGTGGCTTGAAAGAGACACTCACGGTTTGAAGAGCTGCATTCTCCATGGTGAAAGTGTCTTCTTGGTTTTTCAACACTGCAGAAGAAACAGAAATATCCTTACAACAATGTGTTTGCTACTAAATAAAATTGGATTCGTGCAGGGATGTCAGCAGCTCTTTTGATTAACATTACACATAATGTTCCTGAAAGTAAAAGTTTCCCTCGATCACAATTTAACTATAACTGAGCTAGTATGTATGTGTGTGTCTGTGTGTGCGTTTGTGCGTGTTTGTGCATGCATGCATGTGTGCATGTGTGGGTATATCAATGTTTTCCTTGATGGTTTGCAACTCGTGCACCAAACTTTCAGGGGTTAAATCTATTTTCCCGCCAAAGTAAAATAATGCTTTTATTTTTCAAAATTCCCCTTAGGTTAAAGGTTATTCATTTAATGTGGGGGTGTGATAGGTATGTTTAGTTAAATGACACTGGCTTTGTGTAGCCACTAAACATGACTGTATATCTGAGTGACCGTCGTACTTTGTCTCGTGTCCTTGTGCAGAGTCTGCAGCTGTCGTATGAGGTCTGCCTGCTGACTTGTGTGGTCTGTCGCCTGGGAGTGGGTTGCCCACAGGTCCGACAACTCCTTCCTAGAAACCAACAAACACACTCCTACAAACCAAAGAATGGCTCATTCCTAGAAGCCAAGAAACACCTTCCTTGAAACCAAAGAATGGCACCATCCTAGAAACCAAATAACTCCTCCCTAGAAACCAAATAACTCCTCCCTAGAAACCAATAACTCCTTCCGAGAAACCAAATAACTCCTTCCTAGAAACCAAACAACTCCTTCCTAGAAACCACTAACTCCTTCCTACAAACAAAATGATATGTCATTCCTATAAATCAATGAACAACTTTTTCCTAGAAACCAAGGTCCATACCAATATTCCAGCATTTTTTCCAAACTAAGACATAACTCTCATAACTCTTTCCAAGAAACAAAGCCACACACGTCTTGATGGATCTTCAAATATCAAGACAAATGTCGCAAATCATTCCTAGAATTTAGAAACCAAAACATACACTTGACAACATTTCCCAAAACCTAGACATATCTGACAGCATGATACTAGAAACCAAGAAACACTGCACACTGAACATTTGTTATGAACTTATTCTTAGAAAATAAGACTCATTCATAGAAAATGAATTTGACAATTTCATCCTGGAAACAAAGGTATGAGTCTGACCATGTTTTCCTTCATGTACATGTTGTATTCCTTCATGTACATGTTGTATCTATTTTTAAGAGTCAATCATTTGGCAGTAATTATTTTGCTAAATGATATGAAGGAAACTATGCAGTGACACAAGAAATTAAAATAGGAGAACTGAGAGATATGATCGGAGTGAAAAAAAACGGAAAAATGAAAGTAGTTGACCACAGATGGGCAGGACACATACAGAGAATGAGAGTGGTCAGATTGACAAGGACAAGGAAAACAAGACGGTCAATATAAGAGAAAGACCAAAATTAAAGCGGAGACAGTGAGAAGAGATGAATCTTCTAGCGCAGTATCCAGTCCACAGGACTGCTCGAAGCACTTTACACTTTACTTCCTGGCAAAAGAAAACCGTCTTGACTTCTCTCCAAAGTATTCAGTAACTCCGAGTTAATGTGCAAAGACTATTCTTAGAGAAACATCCACCACTGTCTTTAGCCAGGTACTCATTCATAAAGCTCAGTGAACTGGCACAATGTAGAGTGATTGAACTTGCCCAAGGTTTGAAACAGCAGCACAGAAGTCGCATCGAGAGGGTGGAGTGGACCAAGAGATGTGGCTCCCACCTCACAAGGGATCACAAGGGAAGAAGAAAATGAGAAAGAAACAAGATCTCGTACCTGATCAACTCCAGTTCCCTGCTCTTTGCGTTGGCCTCCCGAGTTGCTTCCTTCTGATTCTGTTCCGACTGCCGCAGTCGTTTCTTGGCATCACTGAGCTGTAGGAAACATCACAGCACAGCTGGTAACTCATAGTGGAGGTCTACGTTTACTGAGGAGTTCAGAATTCAAATATAAAGTGTGAATTTTCCTCAACAACAAACTGTGTGTTCCGCTGTACATTTTGGCCATCCGTGAATGTCGACTAAATGCTACAAACCGCCTAAGTAAATAACTCTGACTAACAATTGTGTTTTTAAATACATCGTCAGTTGGTAGATCAGAGGCCAATCGTCCAAGTTAGCGAATAAACATAGAAAGAGGTGAGTGGACCTCAGTGCCTGTGAGATAATTTTAAAATACGCCAAAGTTATCATATGCGTATTAATATAGAGATGGCAGAGACACCCAACGTCAAAAGGCTGATGACAGATCAAAGGCACAAAGTCTGACATGTTTTGTAATAAAATCATGTCATCTGTCAACAATTTCCTGTGAACAAAGTTGATCAAGGCCAGGAAGGGCTTATCCTTTAGATGTATGTAAAATTATGTAGCCTCCAAATATAATGTAAACAAGATACCTGAACCAAAATAATCACGTGTACGAGAAATTTCAGACTTACAACTGTTACATTGTATCATGGTAATTATAATATTTTAATGTATTTAAAAAAAATTCACAGGAAATGTATTTATTATGTAATGTAGAACATAATTTTAATACTTAGACAAGTGCATGTGTACCATTAAAATTACAACATAAACTGATGAAAGCCTTTACAAGGTAAACATTCACATATTGGATATATTTAAAAGAATTTGTTTGCATAAACTGGGGGCAGTTGGGTGTGTAATTGTCATATAATTTATTCTAAACTACAACTATTCCTGACGATATTTTAAATTTTTATTTGTATATAACCCTGAATAAATATTTTTATTGAGATATGTGGTGTCAAAATTAATTTGATATTATTCTGGTTCTTAGAAACATGTTATTCTACGGGTGCAGTGTGATGTTATCCACCCACCTCGCTCATCATGTTATTCTACCGGTGCTGTGCAATGTTATCTACCCACTTCACTCATAATTCTACCAGTGCTGTGTGATGTTATCTACCCACCTCGCTCATAATGTTATTCTACCATTGCTGTGTGATGTTATCCACCCACCTTGCTCCTAATGTTATTCTACCAGTGCTGTGTGATGTTATCCACCCACCTTGCTCCTAATGTTATTTTATCAGTACTGTGTGATGTTATCTACCCACCTCGCTCATAATGTTATTCTACCAGTGCTGTGTGATGTTATCCACCCACCTTACTCCTAATGTTATTCTACCAGTGCTGTGTGATGTTATCCACCCACCTCGCTCATAATGGTATTCTACCAGTGCTGTATGATGTTATCTACCCACCTTGCTCATACTGTTATTCTACCAGTGCTGTGTGATGTTATCTACCCACCTTGCTCATAATGGTATTCTACCAGTGCTGTGTGATGTTAGCCACCCACCTTGCTCATAATGTTATTCTACCAGTGCTGTGTGATGTTATCTACCCACCTTGCTCATAATGGTATTCTACCAGTGCTGTGTGACGTTATCTACCCACCTTGCTCATAATGTTATTCTACCAGTGTTGTGTGATGTTATCCACCCGCCTTGCTCATAATGGTATTCTACCAGTGCTGTATGATGTTATCTACCCACCTCGCTCACAATGTTATTCTACCAGTGCTGTGTGATGTTATCTACCCACCTTGCTCATAAAGTTATTCTACCAGTGCTGTGTGACGTTATCCACCCACCTTGCTCATAATGGTATTCTACCAGTGCTGTGTGATGTTATCTACCCACCTCACTCACAATGTTATTCTACCAGTGCTGTGTGATGTTATCTACCCACCTTGCTCATAATGTTATTCTACCAGTGCTGTGTGATGTTATCTACCCACCTTGCTCATAATGTTATTCTACCAGTGCTGTGTGATGTTATCCACCCACCTTGCTCATAATGGTATTCTACCAGTGCTGTGTGATGTTATCTACCCACCTCACTCACAATGTTATTCTACCAGTGCTGTGTGATGTTATCTACCCACCTCACTCACAATGTTATTCTACCAGTGCTGTGTGATGTTATCTACCCACCTTGCTCATAATGTTATTCTACCAGTGCTGTGTGATGTTATCCACCCACCTTGCTCATAATGGTATTCTACCACTACTTGCTCATAATGTTATTCTACCAGTGCTGTGTGATGTTATCTATAATGGTATTCTACCAGTGTTGTGTGATGTTATCTACCCACCTCACTCACAATGTTATTCTACCAGTGCTGTGTGATGTTATCTACCCACCTTGCTCATAATGTTATTCTACCAGTGCTGTGTGTTGTTATCCACCCACCTTGCTCATAATGGTATTCTACCAGAGCTGTGTGATGTTATCCACCCACCTTGCTCATAATGGTATTCTACCAGTGCTGTGTGATGTTATCTACCCACCTCGTTCATAATGTTATTCTACCAGTGCTGTGTGATGTTATCTACCCACCTCACTCATAATGTTATTCAACCAGTGCTGTGTGATGTTATCTACCCACCTCACTCATAATGTTATTCAACCAGTGCTGTGTGATGTTATCTACCCACCTCACTCATAATGTGGTCATAATTGTGCTGGACTTCTTCATGATCCGACTTCAAGCTCTACAAACAAAACCAATCTTTGTAGTTTACAAAATAGTGGACGAATACGCCAGTTGGAATGACAACTGACTGAGAACATAGCCCTCAATTTAGAATTTGCTTAAACCACTGGTCAAATAAATATGCCAAGGCACATTTGTGATTTGCAACCTGCTGTAATTATCACTAACGGTTGGTGGAATGGCACAAATGATTGGATGTGGTCTATGACCTTATCCAATTATTTGCGCTACCCCACCATGTCATACAATTACTATGGAATGCAATATGCAAATGTGCCATTTGATATCAACACCATGCGACACTGACCTTGCTTCTGAGTTTCTGGGATTCACTCATCTGCAGCAACTCATTGTTCTCTTTCTTCACCGTCTGCAACTCTGTCTCCAGCTTCGACATCTGCTGCTTCAGATCTGACAACAATGGATTTTATTTCAGTCACAACTCCATTAGGCCAAATAAAAGGTTTCCAGATTCTAGTAGAAAGTAATCTGTAAAAAGGTTTTTACAATCAGCTGCCATGTTTGATTTTGTGCAGGAAAGCACTGTCATGAAACTTGCTATGTTTACACTTGCACAATATCTTGTTATTTCTTATCACCATTAAGTGGACAAAAAAGCCCATTTTTTATTTGAAAGCATTTCATTTAACAATGGTAATGTTTCAAAGCATGAGTGCAGCTTTAAATAAAGTCTTTGCCTGCTAGTGTCAAGGATTTATGTGAAAAGTCAGTGTGAGTATTTAACTTAAAGCCTGGCAACAAATACAATATTCATTTTTCTTTCCGTAAAAGGTGTTGCCTTGCCACCAGAGTGGCATATTTAGAGGATAATTTGACCATGGCCCTAAATTCAGATAAGTAAGCACATGTTTCAGAACAACTGGTACATACTTTTTATTAATAACTATTAAATGCATCATAACAATTTGGCATGAGTGAAGTAATGAAAGATGGAACACTTTCATTTTATAAACTTCTGCACTTTGCCATTCAGTTATTCAAATATCCCATTTTAATTTGTTGTTACAGAAAAAACATAGCCTTATCTGTCAGGAAAGATAACTTTAGCAAGTTTCATCAAGATTTGCCTCTTCTGTAGCTACTTGAAGACCTAAAATTGTGGTATTTTGGCATAAAAATGTAAAAACTTTTGACGACAGCATTTCAAAGCTAAAAACAAAATTACAGGAATATCCGGAGGCCTCATTTTATTTTTGTATATTAATATATACTTCAAGGTATATTTGGGTGAAAAACTAACTATCTATTCCCACCCATTGCTGAGTTATTGAGGTGAAAATCTTGCATTGTTTTTCAAGACAATAGTTTTGGACAGTAGGTGTACTAGTCTCTCTGAAAAAGGAAATTTGCCAAATGATCATTAAACAAATATTTTTCTGCCACAGAACCCTTCCTCATTTGATTTATAGAAATTTTTTTTTTAGAAACACAGTAAGTCATAGAGAATTTATTTTGGCTAGACACATAGATTTATAAGTGTAAGTGTGACATAGGCGACACAAAAATGTGAATGGCCTATTTCATCATCCTATATAATAAACACCAAGCAATAAGTTATCTTTTACTTATCATTTTGGTACACTTTCAACTCAATACTACATCATATAGGAAAAAATATATTTTGTGAAAGAAAATTTTTCACTGCCAATTTTTTCACAATTTTTCATGACTTTGCACATATGAATGCAGTAGCCCCCCATAGTCACATCCCAAAATAATTAGTTTTATCTTCGAAAGTGGTCACTAGATGTCTTTACTGTCACTCCACTGGAACATTCAGGGTTTTCTGCCTTGAAATCTATTCAACAGTATTGCTCCTGTCCCATTCACTGAACTATCATTGTCAAACTTCAATGAGATTTCCTCAGTTTCAATCCAATGGCTCTTTCAAGGTTATTGCAGTGACACGCACGATTTTTTTCATCAAAATTGCTCCCAAAGTGACAATGTTTATCTTACCAAGATTTTCCTTATCCAAGTCCCGCACTGCCAATCGACTGGCAGAGGTCCTTTCTTCACAGGCAAGCTGAAAAATTACACATTATCGGAATTAATCTTTCTCATTAAAAGTATTTTTTTTATTTTTTACAACAAACTCTGCCCTTTAATAATTTCAGCTATCCGTTAATGTTGACTAATGCTACGATTCAGTATATACAGAAATGGCATGATGGATGTGATAAAACATTGGATATGCCTACTAGAAATTAACAAGAGTGATTCCATATGTACAGATCTATGTGGATGTGTTTTTTTCATGTGGATGCGGAAAATTGAATCGCTCCATGTAACTATCCAATTGTATGTTAAAAGCATGGTTAATTCAAACACAGCTGGACAGTCGAGATGTTAGAAAACATGTAATTTATACTATTTAACATCAGTGTACAATGAAACTTACAAATGTGTGTTGTGATTCCATGTCCTACAAAATATGACAATAGTGCCCTAGAGCGATATGTCATTGTTCATGCATGATGTGTGTAATTTTGTGTATCATACATCAATGTTAAACTATGTATGTTACTACAATACCAAAGAGTACAAGAAATCTGAAAGAAAGTGTACTAGAAATCTGAAACTCACAACACACAAATTATCTAAGAGAAAGGTGAGGTTTTAATGGACAATATTAATTGGCCTAGGTTAGTCAACAGACAATTTTATTGATATAATATATGAAACAGTACACTAGAGTTAACAATGCACCCTCCATCTTTACATTGGCATTGTATTTTCAAGGTCACCTTGTCCTGAAGCATCTTCTGCATATGTTGAAGGTCATAATTGGATGCAAGCAGTTTCTCTCTTTCTTCCTCCAACTCCGATGTCCTGCATCAAAATAAAATTATGACACAACGTCAAGCACGTCTTTCCACCTGCTGCTGCAAAACCTGTGTTACTAAAATTTAACTATTGCAATCGAATTCAAAATAGAGCTTCGTAGAACTGCTTAATACAAGGTTAGCATATTTAAATACAGATATTAATGTGTTTTTGTGCACAAACAATCAAACATACGTACAATCTCAAATGCATGCATGCACACACACGCTCACTCACACCATTCACGGACAGATATCCAAGCAGGTGCACGCAAACGCTCTCTCACATTCACATACACTCACACACAGCCACTCTTACATACACTCTTACACTCTCAAATAGGTGTGCACATACACATATACTCATTTAAACACACACTCCCAAACATGTATGTACATGTGGCACGTACACAGCGGCACACACACCTGCGTGACAGTTGTGCGAGCTGTTTTGCCTGCAGACTGGATGCCCTCTGCAACTTGTCAATGGTGACATCCTTTGACTGCAGAACCTCCAACACCTCCCTGTTCCTGTATTCCGCCTTCTCACGCTCCCTTTGTACACACAAACAACATGCACGCATGATAGTGACAGGCAACAAACAATTACAAAAGGTAAGTACACTTCAAAAACGTTCATGTTGACACATTACCGGGAGTGACACTTCGGTAGTAAACTGCAGTGACATATTCTGGTGACAATTTGTGAAATTGACACAAGAATCTGCAATGGCACACGACATAATATGTAATTCATTTGACTTACAATGCAGCAAACTGAAAAAGCAGGAAATGAATGATATACCCACGATGCACATCAATCATTGCTGAAACCGTTAGACTGGGATTTATTTTAGCATAATTGTGTAGCATCAGTGGTAAATTTATAGGGTAACATCATCTGATCATACAGCTCACCTCTGAATGACCAATGAGATGGTCTGAGTGATGTCAGGTGACGCCACTTGGAGTCTCTTCCACAATGACCAAACAAACTCCTTGTCTGCCTGCAATTATAGAAACAATGTCACAATAAAATTTACTATTTTTGTGACTAAACCCAAGAAGGACTGATATTCTTGACAGATTTGCAAATTCTTCCCCTGAGTTTTCCATAAATATGGTGGATAAACATTCCTGTTCATGGAATATCTGGGTAAATATTATCTAATATACCCAATACTGAATTGACCTACTAAACGAATTACATAATCCATGTGGAAGAGTGGAAGCCTAACATCATAATCCATGTGGAAGAGTGGAAGCCTAACATCATAATCCATGTGGAAGAGTGGAAGCCTAACATCATAATCCATGTGGAAGAGTGGAAGCCTAACATCATAATCCATGTGGAAGAGTGGAAGCCTAACATCATAATCCATGTGGAAGAGTGTAAGTGGCGGCTTTGCTGCCAGATAAAGTTGCCATATTTACACAAAACTCTTGAGTTATGAATTCACAATTCGTTCATGGAACTCGAGCTAAGAAGTACAACCGAGGATTGTTAAGTATATCATGAACAGGGATGAGTAAAACCTAAACCATCAGTGTACGTAAAATGATCACAATAATCACACGTATACAATTTGTATTTAAAATATTCATATTCATTCGTCATCACTCAAAATGTCATTGACCTTCCTGGAAGTCCCCTGCTGGTACACTTAAGCTAAAATACTGACAGCTTGTCCCACATGTTCAGCCTACTTCATACGTTTCTATACTTTATTTTTATCTCAACGTGACATAACAAAACCAGCAAATCACATGAAAGTTGTTCTCTAAATGACGAGCTTCTGTGAGAAGTAACTTGGCTAACAGTTTGGCTGGAAACCCGGCTAACATTGTTAACACATTTGTCAAAAGTAGATACAGATGTATGTTCACACTTCCGACAATGTATGTTTCTCATTTGAAACATGATACATATTATTGACATTTCCCTTGAACAACTGAATAACATCAAGCTTAAGTAAGTGCCATGGTCCCTAGGTGGCAGCACATGACACACTTATTTTTAAAAATATTAAATTTTATGTGTAATGTGAGCCTATTTTCTTCTTGTATGGGGAATTCTTATATTTATGAAAATATTGCATTAATTTTATGATTGCTATGTTAGATTTTATTATGATCACATTTAATCAGGATGATCAGTTTCTGCAAAGGCTAACTAAAAAATTATTAGTTCTCATCCGGACTTAAATTGGGAAAAAAGACTATCAGAACAAGGGAGCTGTTATTATTTAATTATTTTTGCAATGTTTGTTGATGTCTTAGGCGATCAGTACAGGACATTTAAGTAAATGCTTGTCGCTCTTATTATAAACTCTGTATCAGACGTACATTTACACCATAGCGCTCACACTGTATCAGACATAAAGCATGATTTGAGAGTCTAACACTACATGGCATGGTGGCTTTTGGAACTGTATTTCTTCACAGAACCGACAAAGATTTTAAAATCATAATTTCTTTTTTCAATAGTAAATAATAAATTTCAGAAGCAGTAGCTAAAAGGGATGGAGTCGGGGACATGAAACCTTTTTTTTATTTGATCTAATATTGTCTAAGGAGGTATTTGTAAGAGGATGGCCTGATTTGCTTGAAGTGCATTGGTGTGAACTGTATCATTTGTTCTAACAGCACATCTATATTATTCTAACAAAACATCTGTATTACCCCATACAATGTTCATTTTCTTTGTTTGACGCACATTTTAGGAAGTTATACTGTGACACAATTAGAAAACAGTAGTATAATACACATGCAAACATCATAGACTGACTTTGACATACCCACATGAATGTATGTTATGTTCCTATAAACCAGTGTCTGTCTTGTTATTTCAAAAGCATTGTAAACATTGTAAATAAATGTATACTTTTATACCTACCATTCAACACTAAAAGTAAGGAAATCAAAACAAACTGCTTACCTTAACTGGCCCTGCACATTTTGTTCAGCACCTGTTACCTTACAGTGCTTACACACCATTAGTTTGCTACATTTATGTACTTTATCGTATACAAACGTGAAGGCCATATTGCAAGAAAGACATAGATACGCTAAAAAGAGTAGAGGAGCGCAACTAAAATTATACCAAAACAGAGAGATCTTAATTACGAAACACGCCTAACAGAATGTGGTTTGACAACACTAGAGACCAGGAGATTGAGAGGAGATCGGATAGAAGTTTTTTTAAATATTGAATGGTTATGATAACATTGATAGAAATATTTATGTTTCTAAATATAATATGTTCCCTAGAAATTGCAACTGTCTTCTTATCGTTTCCAACAAATGTCCCTGCTGCCGTCCTCTTCGTTCTGAACACTTTGTAGAACCTTCTTATTTGTAATGTGTTTATCCAAGAAATAGCCTAAGTTTATAGACTTTTTTGCCCAAGTTGACATTAAACAAAATATAATGTGCCACACATGTTTAACAAAGGCTTGTTGACATACAGGTAGAAGCTCTCGGTATGACCATGTTTTGCTTCACATTCAAATTAATATAATTACCTGACATTGTGAGAGTTGTTCGTTCAATGCACCAAGCTCAGCCTTCAGTCGCATGAATTCTACTCCTGCTAGAATGCAAATAGTTTGAATAAGTAATCAAATGTATACATATAACATATCACATACTATGGCAACATTTATTTCATAAAGTTCAAATAACAATAGCACATGACAGTTGGCTTAATGAAACTTTGTTCCATAAAATGGTCAGAATATGTAGATATATTTTCTGGTGATGCTAAAACTCAGTTAGTAAAACTAAGTGCAATATTCAGGGATACTTCACAATTCCTAAAACTTACGCAAACTAAAATTTCACATACCAAACAAAGACTGTTAGACTGAAATTTATGTGAGTAAATGTGGATGTAATGGCATATAGTCACCCCGCGGGTTGTATCTAGGGTTCTGCTGCATTTTAATATTTTGTTGGATCTCACATTAGAGAGGTTTTTAGTCAGATATATTGGTCACTGGGAGCAAAGAACATCTACAAACTTGCAACAAAGTTATTTTTCTCAAATTGAAATGAGGCGAAGAGGTTTTTGAGGAATATTTTATAGCGAACGCAGATCATGTGACATATCGGTGACAGCAATGTAAACATCCATAATATTTCAATTTATCCGACAGAATTGTAAGCAACTGTTCACACTAAGGTCACAGGAAAGTCATTGAACAGGCTGTGGTGTTTGTACGGTTAATGTGTTGTGTCTTGTTGTACAGTCAATGATTCTGAACATGAGCAACAGAAAACGAGTGCTTCTGTTTGGCATGTTAAGTGATATCATCTTACGAATATTGTAAGTATTTCACTAACAACAACTTGTTTAACGCTTTGTTTCCATCCAATTGATGAAATAAGCAGTTCTGATTAATACTGTCTGAACTGTTTCGGAATGATTTCTAAAATTGTTGGTGAAAACTACATATTATGATTGCATACACCAGAAATTGACTAGACCAGTATACTGAAGGATTGGATATAGGTGGAAGTCACAATATAAGGAAGTTGCAAGCTTGTGAAACTTTTGACAACAATCACTGTTTGAAACATGTCACAGAATGACACAAGTCTGTAATCAAACTACTGTCACTAATTAAGGTGATGACTTAGCAACAGAGCACTTCAAAGTTAACCAAACTGGAAATGGAATAGGTTGGATCATCATCTTTATGCTGATGATACTCAGATCTACATTTCATTGGCTACCCCGGATACAAATCGCTCCCTTAACCAACTTAGTGACTGCCTTCAAGATATCTTCCACTGGATGACTGACAGCAAGTTGAAATTAAATGCAAATAAAACTGAATTGATCATTATTGGTATGTATGCAGCGTGGTAAACTGGATGGTTTTTTCCCTACAAGTATTTTGAATCAGTATATCACGCCAGCAACCTCGGTGCAGAATCTAGGAGAATATCTCAAACATGCCGCTGCTGTTTTTATCACATTCGTGATCTTTGCCATATATTCGCCAGTATCTGTCATTTTCTGTTGCTAAGACTATTGCAACAGCGCTTGTTAGCAGCAGACTTGACTATTGCAATTCCATCCTTTATAATATCGTTAGCAAGGGTATCACAAAACTTCAGCGTGTCCAAAATTGTCTAGCAAGAGTAGTTACAAGATCTCCTCATTTTTCTCACTCTGTACCACTTTTGAAGTCTTTGCTTTGGCTTCCTGTATGATATCTTATAATATTTAAGATCTGTACCATTACATACCAGGCACTGTCCAATAAGATTAATATTATTAATTTGACAAGTTTACACTGAACATGTCAAATCACTTAACTGTTTTGACTGACCAAGCCCTAAGCATCTATAATTTGGTTAGAATTATATTGAACATTCTAAATAATAGATATACTATTTTACTGACTTTATGATTATTTTATGTATATGAAAGCTGTATCTGGGGCAGGGGTATACTACTGTATAGTTACATTAAAATTTGCCAATTAAATGCTTGTACTTACCATTGTTATTATTGTTTGCTGACAACATGATTGCACACACAAGTAACTGTCAAACTTCAACGCTGCCAACATCACTCATTAACCGATGTTCCGTATCTAGGACACGATTTGATCATTTCACAAAAAGATGTGACATTGCCGTTGACATCGTCATCGATCTGGGCCTGAGGCTGAGGGAATCTAAACATTAGTGAAAACAAAACATAATTTTAAATAAAGCAAGCAAGAAACATTGTTATGTCAGTTCCATATAATCATAGGCCATTACAAACAATTAAGGGTGGCTATAAACATGACAGATGGACTACTTTAGTCGTGGTCGTAACTTCGTTGCTAACAGTAACATGCTCATACATGTTCGTCTGCTACTAAGCCGAGTCAGTGAATTCCGATGCGGCCATTAGACATTATATTTCACAAGTAACCAACATATATATCTTACCTACGTTGTTCAGTAACTCAACTGTGGTATGTGACACATCTACGAATATATATTATTTTAAATATCGACTTAAATGCGTGAATCTGTTGACAAACAACGTGCGAAATGTTTTGAATCCCGCGACATATCAGAAATGGGTTCAAATCAGTTTTACGACATAATATGGAATGTGTTCATCCTTCTAACTTTTTATTGTGCAATATATTAAGGCTTCTAATTCTATGAAATCGTTTGGTTATTGACGCTCTAAAGGGATTGTGTTTGCGACCTTCCTATGCGTATTTGCAAGAATGTCGCACAATGTTGTTATTGATGTTGGCGAACCGATTAGCAACATGTGATCATGGCAGCGGTAAGTACGATCTGAGTTTGGCGTTGCGTTTATTCATCATTTTGACAGGACAGTCATTGCGGGTTGCAAAATATTGTGGACCACTCGTACAGTGATATATAGTTTTTTAAGTGTCTGTTATAATGTTTTATTTGCATTACTGTGTGGCAAAATTAGAAAAGGTTGTGTTGTCCAGTCGTTCTACGCTGGCGCCGCTGAAGTCGTCAGCGTGTTGACGCACGGGTGACAGAATGACATGCATGAATTGATCCGTTAATTTGACTGCGCTCGGCGTCTTTTCTTATGTTATATGCAACGGAATCTGTGGTGCGTGTCTCGACAACACAAACCGTAGGAGTCACTCGTGCACTGGACACAGTACGGGGTCGTCACCGTGTCGCGGCGAGACCGGCTGGCTTTGTCAAAAGCATGACAGTTGCAGATGTCAAAATCAATATGATGAAAGCTTGCCGCGTTTATGTCAGGGGATTGTGTAGAGACCTACACAGCTGCGGCATATTACATGGTTTTAATATCACTGGCGTCCTGGGCCATAGTGGTACTCGTGAAATTACCCTTGAGGACGGCTGGTGGGCAGACATCCTGTCATGGGGCGATCCTACCGTCAGTCATACAGGCACAGCAAGAAATATGAATCAGCCACATACACTCATTAACATAACCATATGGCATTAAAGTGTTATCTGTCTTGAGGCATGGGGCCACATTATTGATTTATCTGCAACTTAATTGAACATGTGAAGGCATAGTGTGTGGACTGTCCTTTAGAAGGACATTTCTCTGTAGGTTTCCCCATTGCTCTCAGTGGAGATGGTTTCAGGTTACCATACTTACACAAATATTGATGTGGCTGATAGTAGGATGATTACATGGGCCCCACTAATGAAAAGACAGCAAGACACCCACCAGCCATGCAGTAGTTGAACCCCCTGCAGGAATTGCTTGTCACGCATGGATAAATATTAACTGAGGACAATCAATGAGGGACTAATCCAATGGATAATCAATTATTTAACTTAATTACATTATTAGTAGGTCTTCATTTTTTACTCTAGTTACCTGTCTTGAATAATAGATACATGTGAAATTGTATTCGACCACATTTGTCTTGGACAATGAGTGATTTATGTGCTGGTCTCATCCCAAAGGATATTAGGAAGGTTTGGTCAATAGCCTTGGTGAATTGTCCATTATGACCATCATACCCGTCCCCACTGTGGGTGATGACCGACAGTGCTCGATTGAGTTTCAGGACAACTAAATTGTGTTTGTAACAGATGTGACATCATTAAGTCATATTGAGCAGGGATCCTTTGTAGATCACCAGAGGCTAGGAGTGGGTGTGGCAGAAAGGCTGGTTGGTGACCTCCATCACACCATCTACCTAGGTCGCAGTGATACTGAAGTGCAGCCAGAGTGGCCCTGGTCTTTTAATTGGCTACAGGAGACAGCTCCATGCATCAGGCCTCTGGAGGTAATAGAGCACACACTCACAGGGCACACGGGCACACCAGGAGCACAGCAGCACTTCTTGGCAACTGCGGCAAAGTTATTTTTAGCCGTTCTAGGAATGAAGGACACTTCTGGGCAAGTTTTTATCTGTCCCAGTGAGTCAGTTGTCAATGGCTGAGGGTACAGCCGCAGTAGCTTGCCGTGGCTCATGCTAGACGTTCCGTCAACAGAAATGTCCGGCTCTCAACTTTAATGTTGACTTCAATCACGATGGAGGTATGGTATCACTTGACTTGAGTTTCTCTAAGACACTTTGACAGTGCAGTGCTGTTTCTAGAGTGGCTGTTGGAACTTGACTGGCTCAGCCGTGTTTCACATACACTTTTCTGTCTACATATTTTATGTTAATGACAACTTTTGTTGTAAGAAATGTTACTTCGCAGTTAGTCTTACCTGTGACATGTTTATTTTGTCACAGGAAATGTCAAATTTGTGTCTTTTGACGTATGTATGGTTACAGGGTTTGAAGGAGTTCTACCAATGATGTTATTAGTATAGATCAATACAAGAACTGTAGGTTAGGTCATAGACATGAACTATTTGACACCTAAGACTTGTGGATAGTGTGAGGTTAGGAGACTGAAGTCTGTGTATAGTTTGTTATGTACATTCAATATTCTTACAGTGAAGTAATTGAATAGCAGATTCATGGTAGATTGTATGACAACCGTATTGTTCCTCGTGTTAGTAGTTCTGCATCTTTTAGGGCTATGCTTTTGTCTGACTGTCCAGTAGTCTGTTGTCCCAATGCTTGATGTCCAGTTGACTTGCATGGATGTCCAGTTGGCTGTGTCATGTTGTTTCTTGTCTATGTGTTTGATGTCCTGGTGTTGTTTGTTTCATGTCTAGTTACACTGGTGATCAGTTCCCCAATTGTGTTGTGCCTTATTGTCTGACCACTGTTTAGTTTTCTGATGTCCAGACATGATGTTGACTTTGTCTGGGTGTCTAGCCAGTCTAGGTGTTCAGCAGTTTGATGTCTGCTGTAATTTTGTGGTGTTCAGTTATCTGAGTGTTTCATTGTTTGGTGTCAAGTGCTTAGTTGTCTTGAGTTTTAGTTGTCTGGGTGATGGACTTGTTGTCTTGTGTAAAGTACTTAGTTGTCTGGATGTTTAGTTGTTTTGATGTTTTGTTGTCAGTGTGTTTAGT
Source organism: Paraescarpia echinospica (assembly GCA_020002185.1). NCBI lineage: Eukaryota > Metazoa > Annelida > Polychaeta > Sabellida > Siboglinidae > Paraescarpia > Paraescarpia echinospica. Next base: position 49,663,889 of record CM034541.1, read on the forward strand.
TGACTGGCATCAAGAGCGCTGTTGCATAGTTTTTTTGTCTGGGTATTCACACGTCTTGATATTTAGTTGTCTGGCACCAAGTGTTAAGTTGTCTATGTGTTTACTTGTCTAGATGTTTAGCTGTCTGATGTCAAGTGTTTAGTTATCTGGATGTTTAGTTGTGAAGTACCACAGGAAATTTATAGAAAAAATATGGAGTATCACACTTACCATATTGACAAGCTGTACAAATTCCAACTTAACAAAAGTTATCTTTCAGGGTAAATTGTCGCCTTAATTGTCTGGATGGTTAGTTGTATATATATGGGTGTTTTGTTGTTTTGTGTTTTGTTTTATTGTGTCAACTGCCTTGTTGACACCATATGCAGTTTTCTGGGTGTCCAATAATTATATAGTTGACCGTATACAATTTTTTAAACATTTTTAAAAGGATTATCTTTGAATGTATTGTAGTAGGCAGTGATACTGCAGGAGGCAATGTGGCTATATATATATATATATATATAATGTGACATTCTGGCTGATTTGAGAAAACAACTGGTGTCTTGTGTCTTAATTTCATGGCAGTTGTACTCAGGGGAGGGGGGTAAAGTCAGGGGAGAGCGGGTGTGACTGGCCTGTAATTGACGTTTGCCATCCTGCACTAACAACTTCCCTGCTTAATACGTGCTCCAGTATGGGATTTATCACACTTTTTAGCTTGTCTCCATGTCAGATTTAGTTAGCCGCAGTCCGATACTGCAGTTTATCTGGCTCCTAAATATTTACTGAATGCCAGAGTCCCCTTCATGCTCATTTCTTTGAATCTGTCATTGGTTATATTATATTGTAGTTATCAAGTTTTCACATTTTGTTTAATATGCCACTTGGACAGGATTAGGTTGAAAATAATCTGATAATCATACAGTGATTAATCCTGTAAGCTATTCAAGTTATGTGTCTTTGGTAAACACATGTGGCTAATTACAAGATTAATTTCAGTGGGCAGGTTTGTTTGGTGAATTTTGCAGCAACGTAACACCTGTTCCTAGTTACTGTTTAAGCATGCTTGTTCAGATAACAAAACAAAATTATGTTTAGTTATTATTTTTAGATGATTTTTTACAAAAAAATCTTAATGGTATAATAACAATGTATCCATTTATTTGTAACTTCTTGTGTGTATGTTAGAAATGCTAGTTGAATTTTTTTTCAGAATTATCGAAAAACAAGTGTGGCTAATATTTTATGAAGGTGTTGCACTGGCTGCTCTTCACGGGGGTGACAATATTTTGACCTTGCAGCTGATGTACGGACATTGCTGTCAGCAGTTGCCAGGCTGCCAGCTACTTTGCAGATAGGATATGTTACACAAGTCCTCCATGTTAATGTAGATGTCTACTAGCCAAGGTGATAATGCTTCGTCTGTGAAAGAAGGCATGCCGATTATTATTTGTCCAAACATATACCTTTTTGTCTGTAATGTACTGTTGAGTAATAATAACCCAAAGACAGAGGTGTCATTGTACCAGTAAGATTTAATCAGATATTTGTGTGTTGTAAAATTGTACTAATTTGAACTGTTTTTGTTGTTTAAGATTAGTTAATGTATTCAACTTCTATTGCGATATTTGCCTGTCATATAACTGTACCCAACAGTGTGCTAGAACTGTAAGGTAGTGCCTTATTCTTTCCTAATGTGCATGACTTATAACTACAGGTATACGTTAGTGAAAAGTTGAAACAAGCATTGTAACTTCCTAGGCTTTCTTTTTGCCATGCCAACTTTTTGTATTCCAGTGCACGTTAATGTTAGGTTAGTTGAAAACATAATATGGTGTTAATTTAAATACTTTCGTTATCTCTGCTTACCTCTCCCTCTCCTTAGCGCCCTGGTAATATTTTCAGCCTGTCCAGTTTTCTAGTTTTTATGCACCTCTAACATCTGTGGACAATTTCACTAACATTCATATCAGTTCAATAGCCCACTCATTAACAGTTATTTTGTATATGCTAAAAACTGTCGACACCAGGGTGCGCCACCAGGACAGTTTCACTGGTGTCTCATGGAAATAGTGTCCTCAGTGATATGGTGATGGCTTTTTGTATTTTGAAAAAGCTCCATAAATTTAACAACTGATTCCATTTAATGTTATCAGCTCAAATGTTATGTTAGTGAAATCGTCCCCAGGTTTCCAAGGATTTTGGTGTGATAGAAGATTAATTATTATTAAATGGTTATTTTTGTGATTTAGGAAAAAACTAAATGACACTTTGCAAGCAACTGTGACAACCTCTGCAGATGTCTAATGGGATCACCCCTCCTGTGGGATCACTTCCCCCCCCCTTCTGTGCCTGTGGCAGCCTGCAAGGAAGTGATTTATATAAGCACTTTTATGCCTGTCACCGTCATCCAATCTCTGGTCTGTCAGTCAAGCAGGGACACCTACTGTCAAATGTATGTGGTCCTTTCAGCTCAAACCTGGTCTATAACAAAGCCTGAGGCTCCGATTATGGTCTACCGATCTGAGTGTGTGTGACATTAAAAGCTGCTCTGTACAATACCTATGTACTGTATCACATAATTAGCAGTTAGCTACGTTAGGGTTATGTATGGGATTGTTAGGATCTAGTTGACAGATTGAAGTAATTCTGATTGAAGCTCTATAATGGACTGCCTACTTCATATGTCTATATAATAATTGGCAAAAACAAGAAGGTCATTAAGTCATTATGGTGGGGTACGGAGGTGGGGGGGCATGTGCGAAAGCACTACAGGACCTTTAATTTGTCTGCCCAGTCTAGTTTTAAAAGCGTCCACTGTCGGTGCAATCACAACTGTTTGAGATAGTCTGTTCCAGTTCTTTACAGTTCTGTTAAAAAAGCTGTAAACCTGAGTCCTGGCCGGCACCTGAATACATCATTTATAGTGTCATTCAGTTTGTCCTAGCCTTCGTTTTCTCCTGCTATGGAGCTTCAACAAGTTTAAGGTACTGTTAAGAGTGCATTGATTAATATTAATCAATTGTTTTTTTATTAAAGTCATTGTCTTACGTTTCCTTTAACTTTGTGATAGCTTGATGCCACAATAATTTCATTTTGAGAATATCAATGTTGTCAACTTGAAGTTATATTTTTCATTACATGTCTGCACTTTTCATAAATTATTTATTTAAATAATGTTGATGAACTGTTTTACCAAATAATCTAATATATGGTAGTTGAACCAAGTTACCCCATTTCTGGAATTTAATACTAAGAATCTCTATTTGTGTAATTTGTTTTAATGGAAACTGAGATGTGCACATATTATGTTCCTCAATCGCTCTTATAAGACTTCATAGTTTCCGTAAAGGGTGTGTCATAATCACAACTCTAAATAGACCTGTCTAAGGCTAACACAGGAGTGATTTATTTTCACAGTTCCTTCCCTAGTGTTAGTGAGTCCACAATACATTGACCTTCTGTTTGGGATCTTTTATTTTCTCTAGCATATGTTGATCCTGTTTACCTATACCTAGGTAAACAGGATCAACAGTTGATAGTGTGTCTTCCAAAAGTAGCAGGCTAAGTGGGGATGAACAAAATGTGGGAAGTTTTGAAATAGTAGTAAATTGAATCAAAATGATTATCTATTCACCCCATAAATTAGCACTCCCATACTGATCAAGATCACCTGTCATTGTTGTGTAAAGAGGAGTGCTCAGTGTCCAGTTATGTATTGTCAGTCTTGCACCAATGACCACTGGTCATTTTGTCAAGCCAGTCACACTGACCATTTGGTACCCAAGCCCCTTAGAGTGGGCCTATCTGGCTGTGAAGCCTGGGGGTGGCGCTTATGTAACCTGCTAATGACTTCCTAGGTTTGCTTTGAAGCTGCTGTGGCCACTTTCTGACTGTGCTGTTCCTAGTCAAAGGAGATGTTATTATTGATCTTCCCATGGGGATAAGCTGGGACTTTGGGAGGAGATAAGATACTAGCAGGGGGTGGGGACTCTGGCAGATGCGCTCAATAATTGGTCAAGCAGAAATCAATCAATTAACTGCTTCTGTCAAGGTTGTTAAGCATGTGCCTTATTCACTCTGCCACAACTAATTTCAAGTGGCATAACTAGTTAGGTGGATAGTTAGTAGTATTAACACTTTTTTGGTTATGAATTCTAATTAATTTATTTTGCAAATTATATTAATTGATGCAATTTGGGAAATAAAATAAAAAACACCTGGCTTCTTTTGCAAAAGTGATCAAATTAAAAAAAAAAAAAAAGTGTACATATATATATATATGCATATTTGGTTTACACTGCTCTTTTTATACTGTTTAAAATTTTATTTAGACGTAAATTAAACAAAAATGGAAATAGTCAATAACAGGATTGTTGGTTTGCCTTTTCGCAAAATGAATTTGTGAAAAAAAATCAAATTGGTGAGGAACCTTTAAGTAAGTTGTTTCTGACACAAATGTCATCTATGTTTGAGACTGCCAACACTGTGACATCTGCATGAGAAGAGTGTATCTGAGACTGTCACATTCTCTAAACAGCACTGACAGTGCGAAGATTATCTCCCTGTCCCCTGTGGAAATTGTCACAGACAGTCACAGGAAAGCACACAATACAGGCTAGTGTGTGCACTCTCTTGACTGGAGCCACTGCACTGGCAGAGTTGTCACATTTGCCTAAACATGTCCCAACAGCAGCAAATCACCTCTGTGACACATGAGTGCCTTTATACAATGTTTATCTAATCTGCCTGACTTGGACTGGTGCATTTCTGCCTGAATACTGTGTCCTAGTGTACTGCTAGAGGACCGAATGTCAGAGCGCTTGCAATGACAAAATGCCATGGGAAATGTAACTGACTCAAAGACCCTAATGCAGTGACAGAAAACATCAACCGAATGTCATAAAGCAATACTTATATATCAATGTTGTTATGTTTTAAATGGCAACAGCTATAGGTTGTTATTATGGATAATTGTTTATGCAAAAAAAAGATATGTGGCTTCAATAATTTATATTTAAAAGTGTTGTCAACACAATAATTAATATTCAAGGGTGTTGACATACATTAAACATGGTAGTTAATTGGTACTAATGAAGTATACTATCATAATCATATTTTTTTTGGAAAACAGCGGCATGAATAACCATAAAAACAAAAATTATGTCTGACATGTATTTTCTAGTATTTATACATATTTTATATTGTTTAAGTTTGTTTTATTTTGACAGTTATTTAATTATGATTAAAATTTTGTTCAAATTTTATTAGTAATTACAATCAATATAACGACAGTGTAAATATGTTGGTTTGACATGTTTATTGTTTGAAACTGTACTTGGCACTAATCAGAATAAGAGCACATATTGTATACTAGACTAGTGTTGTTTTAAGAAATGACTCGTGTGCAGTGAGGAATAAACTCATATTTTTCCTTCAGTTTTTCTAGGCAGTAAATATTACATGGCAGGACGTGATTTCTTACTGGATATTTCCCCATAAGAAATGCCATAAAATCATTGCCTCAGATAAATCTAGACCAGCCCATCTCACCTGTCCCAGTTTGATCTCCCTGTGTCTGCCATGGGGAGACAAGAGATGGCCCAACCAAGGACAAAGCAGTCCTCCCTCTTTGGAGTCTGCTCCTATCACCTGGCCAATCGTAAATCTTTGCTTCCCAGCCATAAGCCATTCCCTGTGCTGTGATGTCAGCCCTGTCCCTGCTCCCAGCCAACAGCTGGACTGGGGCTGACTTTTCTGGGATCATCCTGCACTTTGATGGAGCATCTTTGATGTCACTCTTGTCAAAGTCTCAGCCTGTCACAGTATGTAAATAGCTTACATCTGTCTGTTGACGTCACCTGAGTTCTATTCCAGACTTTATATTTGTGTCACTCGGTGTAATATATTTTTGTCACTCAGTATATTATGTTCTATGTAATGTAGAATGAATAGTCTAGCACTGTATACTAGTAAGAATTTACTAAAGTTTGATGATCAAATAACTTATTTAGATATAGTTATTTGACATATTTACCTCTCAAGAAACCTTTTTATTCGTATTTACATATTGAGATAGTGATTCCATAATATTACAGTAAATCCATTAAAATTGGAAATTAATTACTTCTATATACTTCAGCCATAGAAAGGCAAACGCTATAATATACCAAAAGGATAATGTTACAATTTTCATAAAATTGAGTTTAATTTAATTGATGTACCCAGTATGTATGATGCAGCAAATATTTTAATACCCAGTACGTATATTGTCTAAGTTGTCGGATCATAACATAGTTGTTCTATTGCAAATCACAGGAATTGGGAATCCACAAGGGCACCTTCCCAAGCTATTTCAGAAACCCACAAGGGAAGTATGGGACTTGAGTGTAAGCATTCAATCATCTGCATTGGGATTTCATTAATTCATTGTCCTCCATGTGAATGATGTGATCATACAGGGACGCATGTCACAGACTTTTTTAAATTGTGTTTCAATCGACTTGCTACCATCAAGGACATTCTGCATGCCCCATTCCCCCTGTAGATGTATATATTTTTAAATGTAGGAAAAAATCACAGGAAAAAGTCCTGGAAAAATCACAACTTTTAATATAGAAGTGTCATTCTATAAATTTATAAGATAAGTTGAAATATTAAATACAAAACAGACGATACACTGACAGAGAAAACACAAACATTTTCTGGGCCATTTGTACTGCTTTGTTTTTCTATAACTCTCACTTGTGTTCAATTATCAATGAAAATATGCAAGACACTGGCAAATTTTCTTCAGAATATTAATATAAATTGTCACATTTCGCTGTGTTGAAATATCAGTGAAAATGTACAACACTGTACCCTCGTGTTTAGTCAAATTGTTTTGAATAAAACAATGTTGTGACTGGCCAACATTGTGGCTTTTCTTCTGTGACCTGTTATTGTGACTTAATTCCCGCCCATTGTTACAACAGCCAGCATGGCAATGCAGAACAACTTCTACAAAGTACACTACAATTGAATCTCCAATACAGGCCATCTGAAAACGTTACATACTTGAACCTGGTGATTTGCAAGTACACAGATTGTCTTCCCCACTTCCTGTGTGTGTGTGTCTTGCCTTGTCTCCCCCTGGTGATACCCTGATAAGGGAGGAGGACCCCCAGGGAAGACCTTCCCAGTCAGTCCCCTAGACCAGCCCACACTCTGTGACAACCCTCCCATTATCTTCCCCTGCTTTGATTAGTTCATCATATCTCCAAGTGGGGATGAATGGCCACTCCAGGAAAGGCAAGGAATGTCCTGGCAGTGTGATAGGGAAGGGGGTCCTATGACAGATTATCAGTGGCTGGTTATTGCTTTGGCAAAGGTCCCTGGTAGGCTGATGTGGCTGTCTTTATCTCTTTCCTGCCTTCCTGCTGCCATTTGACTGGGCAGATAATCTCAGCAGAGAGCCTTGTGTTGTCACATTAGTCCTGGCAAGACTATTGCTCAAGGCACAAAGACATGCTGGAATCGTTGAAGCCTTGGGGCCTACATACATAGCAGTTTAACAAGTGTTATTTATTGTAAATAACCATTAATTCTGGTTCTGATATATCAACCTATACTTGGCTTACTGTACTATGTTTTTTATTTAGCCATTTAGCAACTTTTTCTTAGCCAACTTTTTTTACTGCCAATGTGTCAAAAGGTCTTCCATTTTACTTAGCCAACTTATTATTTTGCAGTTGGCTAAAAGGCTTCATGTAAAATCTTGTTGTATTCTGTGTTTCAATATTCTCTCAGTGCTGCATTAAAAAAAATTGGTCAAGTGCTTTTTTCACTCTTATTTGATAAATTAGTTACGACGTATCATATAATGTTAGCATGGCTGAGTACTTCCTTGATATTGCTAAACAAGGCTGTTCGGGTGAAATATTCGCCATATTTGTGTCTGTGAACTTAATGTCACATTTAATTTGGTTTCTTTATTTACTGAACCTTTAATCTAGTTTCATATTAAATCCTTCATACTCCACCCTGAGTACTGAGTGTGTATCTCAAACAGTTATTGTATAATTGTGCAGTCTCCATAGTTTTAATTTGCTTTACATTAAGTTCATTGATATAAACTTATAATGAATCTATGACAATAACTGTAGGCGCAGCTAAATATAACCGGGCACTTGTCGTGTAACAATCCTACAGCACATTACAATAATTATATCGCTGCCTGACAAGCTTATGTCAAACTTCCAGGATCCATTTATTGTCCTTTGTGTCATAATACACATTTAACGACAGTCATGGCTACTGGTTGGCAGGGTGACATTGACTTGACATATCTGCAGTGCTAACACTGCTTAATTATCCAATAATTGTACCTGTGCACTGATTGCAGTCAGGGCTATGTAAGCCATAAAGGCATGCACATTAGCAGAACTGGTGCACCTGAGCTTGTTAGTAGTGACTGAGGTGTTTATGACAAGAACCCGACCTGTCACCTGTGTTCTGTCATAATTACGATATCAATTCAATTAGTGCGCCATTCTGATGACCAAGGGCTCATTTATGTAATATGTGTCTGAAGATTTTTAAAGTGACTGCAAAGTTGATTAAAGGTAGTTGATGTCTTTGAGTAATTGCAATATCTTCATTCTTATTTTAAAAAGTCATAATGACTATTATCATTAATTACAGGAGAAATCCCAAAAGTGGAAATAGTAATTTATAAATATAGTTGTACTTGTAACATTCATCAATAGTTATCTGACCAAAAATATAATTATATATAATATGGTGATATAATATAGTGACATTGAAACAGACGTACATAAAAACAAAGTGTGTAATAGTGAGACAAATAAGTATTATTTCTCTTGCAACTGCTCAAAGTGTTATCACTTATGGTTGAAATAGTACAATTATGTCAACTACCATATTGCATCAATCTACAGTTGTAGAAACAGTTTAGAATTTCATAGGGTTACTGAACTGTTTCTGTACACTTATTGTCAGATTATGCTTTTGAGATACCAGTTATCATGTTATCTATATGGTTTCTTATGAGATTGCATCTCCTACTTGAGACCAATCTGGAGACATAATCTTGTGGTCACAGGCTGTGGTGAGATGGTTGCCTGGGGCAGTTCTACTTTGACACATTCCTCTCCTGATTGTGACAGGTGCTCCCAGGCACAAGACTGGTAGAAGTGCTTAATTGGTGATTTGCTTAACTCTGCTTTGATTATACCTGCTGGCACAGTGTCCTCTTACCTACAGTGACAGCTGGGCAAGCAAATGGTTGTACCCTCTGGTCAAGGGTGTTGGGTGCAGGGTGTCTACCTGCTTGTCTGAGTATTTTGTAGGTGCTATGGTGTGGTGTGGTGTGATGGGTACGTGTGTGCGTGTGTGCGTGCGTGCGTGCGGTGCGCGCACGCGTGTGTGTGTGTGTGCATGGACCTGCATGTGTCTATTTTAACAAACTCATTAAAACTAAAACATACATATTGCCCAAGACAAATAATTATGAAATGCTCCTGATAATCTGACATTTCAATACAGAAAGCTGCTTAGGTCAGTTGACTGAACAGAACAGAGCCAACCATTTGTAACAGTTTTATCCCAGACTATTTCAAAGAACTGTGCAGCTGTGAATACCCATCTGGTCTTACCATGTCCGTCATTTCGATTTACCCCCAAAACCACCAAGAAACAAGGTTTACAAGAATAACTCATTTGCTAAGTTGTGGACGGAAACGATATAATTCAACAGAGTGGTACTGTGTTGAACAAAAGTGTAGTTAAATTGACAGTGAAACACTGACTACAATGAACCTAGAGCTATTTAAATGTTGCAGATGTAGATGAAATTCACCCTCGATCAGCATAGTTGTTAATAATACAATATCTTACATACTTGTAAAAAAAATAGTAAGATGCACAGTAGATGTGGGGAGTCTTCAGAAAATATATCCACAATATGTTCATATAATTTCTTATGAAGAGTACAGTAACGCTACAACACAATTACTCATTCATTGTGCTAAGTCAACTGTTACGGATGTATTCGAATTCTGGCCGAATGACACAAACACGCATTGATGTCAATATGGTCTTACGGAGAAGACTCCATTAATAAAATATATAATGACTGAAGTTGGAGGAATTAGATGACTCGCATGAGACACGGACAATCACCAGTGGGAATTTATTGAAATAAGTTAATTAGAATGCTGTGCACTTGGGTCTGAATGGCATTGAATGACTGTAAGCAGTCACATGACAAGCTGCCAGAGGATGATGTCAAACTCGTTGGCTCCTGCAGATGTCTGTTGCGTGTCTGAGAGTTCTCCCTCGCTTGCGCAAGGGTCTTGTGTGAGTCTGTTGTTTTGTCATACTACACCATTTGCCACAATCAAAACTTGCCTTGGCTCATTGGTAGGACTTCTGTTTCTCTCGATGGGACATGGCATGTTCTTGGATGTGTCATCGGCACAATTTGTTCTATTGTCTTGTCTTTTTGTCTTCTCCTGTCCCATTGTGTTATATTGTGGTATTTTCCTGTTGTCTTGTTGCATTGTCTTGCTTTGTTGTCTTGTCACATGTCAATGTCTTGTCTTGTTGTCTTATCCTGTTGTCATGTTTCATTATCTTGTCCTATTGTCCTGTTATTATGTCCCTTATCTCATACGCATACATTGTCATCTTTTCTAGTTTTATTAACCTGTTGCTTTGTCCCATTGTATAATAGTTCTATTGCATTGTGTTGTTTTCTGATCCCATTGCATTGCCCTGTTGTCTTGTCAGTCATCTTGTTCCATTGTCTTATCTCATTGTTTCTTTTTCTCGTCCCATTGTCTTAACCTGTTTTATTGTACTATTGTCTTGTCATATTGTCCTACTCTGTTGTCTTGTCCCATTATCTTGTCTTATTGTCAGACATTGACACAACGTTGTGTCATATTTCTTTTGGTGGAAAGTTTTGCAAACTATGTTTCTCTTTCCTCTGTAGGCAATTCGCTGCACACTGCAAAACTGTCAGTGTGACTGTTTCTGTCCAGGCAAAGCTAACCTCAGAAACTGTGATTCGTGTAAACATGGTTGGGTGGCGCATGGTAAGTGAACACTTTTTCTATGCACATCTTGACTCTTGAGTCATACAAGTGCATCTCTTAGTACTTGTTATCTGAGTGCATTTCTCCAGGCAGTTTCTCCTGTGTCTTATGAATTACCCATGGCCAACAATTGGAATGTTGACAAATTAACATAAGTGTTTTGTTTATTCTAGGTATCCAGTGGCGTTCATCCAGCTGTTAAGCACTGGATAGGGAACAGTCATACGAACGGCATATTATAATCTTATTATTGGTTTTGGAACAGAAACGTCAATGCACTCTGTCACTGAAAAATTGGCAGAAGAAATCATTTTCATATTTGTCAGTGTCTAAGATATCCTATGAAATTAATTTTTGCTTGCAGACGAACAAAAAAGGCGTGCATACGAATGGTCCTGAATAACAAAAACATTGCTAGTACTAACATTATTTAACAATATCGCCATCCAAAGAAAAACCATAGATGGCAAGTTGGCAAGGAAGCCATTGGCTTATCGAGAATACAACATTTATTTATCTATTTGTAACCTGTTTTTCTGATATATTTGTCAATTTTGTTTTAAAACAAAAAATTGTATTCACAAGTTCTGGCATTTACAAAATCAGTAGATAAATTGTTCCATTCTTTTGTCATACCCTGTGAGATGTAATTACACTCCTACATGTCAAATCTACACTGTTCCTTCCCTGATGTTGCTTGTTGTCCTCTAGTTCATCTAACCTTTATAAGTGAAAAAAAATACTACCAATATTTTAATAACTGTTTAATAACTTTAAAACTACTATTTGATTTCCTCTTGATCTATCTTTTTCTGTGGTTTTAAACTATACCCTTTTTTGGCAGTTTTCATAACTAAGATGATAAAGATATTATAATACCTGCTCTCATATATAGTTGACAAGAATCACCTTCTCTACCAAAAAAGAGGATACCATATCACAACCAGTGCTTGCGTATATGTATGCTGACTCTGACTGTCGATGTCTTTCACGTGACATCAACTGGAGTTGGAGATTTTTAATTAAAGCAATCCATAAGGTTTAATGACAAACGTCAGTGTGTGTGGCAGGCGGTGGTGAACTGCCTACCATTGTCTTGGGACCCTGCATGGATTAATCTCACATCGCATGTCAGGTGTCCCTGCAGATGACTCACTGGCATGCAATGGCTTGTGGGCTGCCAAGTTGCCAGACACAAGGGACATGCCACACTGCAGAGAGACACACTGAATGAGCACGTTTGTGTCAATAATGTATGAGTATGGACATGCATCTTCAGGACAGTTCCTTCTGCACTGACCTCTGGTGGCACGGCCCGATGAACTCGACCATCTCTTGTCACCTCCTGGGGATCTTCTCTGTTCTGTCTTGTGATGTCTACAACTTTCTGCCATGACTCTGCATTAGCCTCATGGAGAACTGCACTGGGGTATTGCCCAGCTGGGAGTTCGGGTTGATTGTCAAGTTCGAGAGACATTTTCTTTATAGGTTATCCCAATACTCTTCTGATCTTTAAATCTGGGCTGTATTTTTGTCATGGGATACAGCTGCCATGATCCATTTTTTCTTTGTTGAATGTCTTCTCTATGCATTGGTCAAAAATTTACTGGTAGTTTGTTAAGTTTAAAAACCAGTATGTCTTGATGTCATGAAGAATCTCTGTTGTGTCTTGTTTGGTGGTTGACAGAATCGTGATACCCTATTTGTAATGTTTAAGATTGCTAACGCCTTCCCAAGTCTCTAGTTTTCTTGCACCCATGTTTGTTTATGTTTTGGATCGAATATGCTTTATGGAATTTATTATCAAAGGATATATATTTATTAAAATTCATTGGTAGACTTTTCAGATTATTGATTATCTTTATGGTAAATAATTGTTTCAATAGCTTTTGTTAAATTTCAAACAGTTCTTGCCAAATTTACTGTGGCAGGTTTGATTTTAAAAACACTTCTACTATTTGTTTTATCCAGCTTTGAAATATCTTATATGTTGAAAAGATTGTCAACATATTTCCAGCCAATAGATTGTCACCTCACTGTTGATATTTTATGCGTTAGGATCATCGGAACAATTTACAGGTCATTATATTCACAGATGCACCCGTGTCTCATGTTGTTAAGAGAAACCCTATACAGAGTACTGTAAATCAATGTCAGATGGGCCCATATAAGACCGTTTTTAATCACTAAGTTCGGTTACTGGTGCTTATGAATTCCAGAAGACAGACATACCTTCACAGTTTTATTATGTTGTCGGCAGCCTGTGGTGCAGCTGCACCAATAATGTCATCATACATCAGTGCTTCTAACTCTGTGTCCTCTCTACCGGTAGAGTCTTGGCTGAGGATTTGTGCAGGAAGGTATTGTAGCTTCTTCAGCAAGGATTCTCTTGTGTAAGGGTGACATTGTTTGTACATAAATGTGTCTTATTATTTGTCATACATGTTTTGATTTTTTTAAGTTAAACATAGTGTATGTTAACTTGGAACTAGACTAAATAAATCTTCTTGTTTTTGTGTTATAGGATGTAGGACTTGGTTGATAAGAAACAATGGTCATTGCAATTAAAATGGGTGTTTTTACGTTAGCAACCACACCTTAATAGGAATCTCCTTTACTACAGTTAACTTTAATTTGTTATTTTCTTCTGCTAAATGTATTATTTACTATTTATTTGTTTATTGTTTTTGTTTTATACTTCTATACAAGGTTTCTTGTTGTTAGTTAAAATAATGTTGTTAATTAAGATCATGTGTAAAGTGACTAAATAAATCAGATTTCCAAATATTTCTTAAATTATGCGAAAACATTTATGCAAAATGCAAATAAAGATTAATATTAATCAATGCTTGGAATTCAAGTTACATTGTTATTAAAATGCCTTTTAACCATAATGTTAATATGGCTACTGTTAGGTAAAAAACACAGATATAGTAGTTAACATTGTTTTTGAAAACATAAAAAAGGCCACAAGCAGAGAGAAAATAAAAAAATATTTACTACAACTAACAACCTAGATATTATCTATATAATGTAATTTTTTCCCAAGTAGCATCAAACATGAGTCACATAGAAAAAGAAACTGTGACAGTTTTGTGGCAGCCATCAGTTTGACATTCATTCCTAGCTCAGAAATTAGATTTAGAACTTCAAAACAGATTTGCTTACCGGCACCTATTAACTCAAACACCTGATAGCAATATGCGATGATGGGTTAGCTGGGAAACGAAAACAGTATCATCACTTGAGCTTCACTCTTGTCCAAGCTAAATGAACTTTGATATTTATCATCAGTCACAACTGACACAGTAGTAAAGTGACATTGTTAGATTGTCTATGATTTTTTAATTGTGGTTCTCTTTATCATGTTTCTGGATAGTTTTTATTATGACAGTAGAACAGCAGCAATGTTTGACAGTAATGACAATGTTGTTTTTATTTACTGACAAGTTAGACATCTGTATGTTAATATGCTAATGTTGCAGCTTTGTAAATCCATATCATCCAATCTACTGAGTCCATTGGACTCTTTCTGTGCTCATTAGCGTTTTTGAACTACCGGTATTGGCGATATATTTCATAAAACATAAAATAGTTATTTACAGTTATTTACTTATGTGTTTTGATATGTGATGCTGTGTACAGTAGTGACAGTTCTTTATTAGACGTAAAATTAACTAGCATATATAATAAATAAATAAAATAAAATAAATAATTGAAATGTCCATATGATAAAAAACATTGTTAAAACAATTGTTCAAAAGTCAACAGAAGTTATATATGGCCATATATTTATATATATATATATATAAATATATGGCACATACCAATATATGCACAACAAATTACACTCTGAATAAGAATATCACTAGCAGATTTCCTCCACTAAGACACAGAATGTTTGCTCGGCTTGCGGAGTGATCGCATTGAAGTACAGCAGCCACACACTTCCAGGACAACATGCAAGGCACCTTGTCTGCACCTAGCAATGACACACCTACATGCCGCTAAAGTTAGGTGCTTTGATTGGCACCAGGTGTGACTTCCTCGTCCCAGCATCAGTCCAGTTCCTCAGGTCTCCTCCACAACTCATATGGAGTAGTTTAGATGGGCTGGCAAACACAGCCCCGCTGGTCCAATCAGCTAGGTGAGGACTTCTCTGAGCTTCAGTGAACCACACCAGGGTGAAATGAGAACAGTCCTGATTGAATGTCATGCCTATTACAGTTGACTGTGTTTGGAGTATGGCTTGTGTAGGTCCTGATACTGTGGATTGGTGTCCTCTTGCAAAGCAGGAACTTGTTCAAAGGAAGCCGCGTAATGACAGCTTTGGAAGATCCTAGAAGAGCAGTGGGTACTCAATTGGGCACAGCTGTAGCTATGATGTCATAGCGTTAGAGGGAGGCTGAGAGTTGGGTTGTTATGTCAATGATCAGCAGCTGTTTATTCAGTAGGATCACCTTAAAAGGTGATGTAGATTTGTGACAACATTCACTGTGGTTTCCATGCATTCCAACAGTGCTCAGTTTTGAATTTGTTTCGTGAGACATTTAACAAAGGGCCATGGTTATGACTTTAGCATCATCATGTCAATAAAAATGTCTGTGTGGTGACATGTCATCATGCAGTGTCAATATTGGTGTCATTAATATAATGACCATATCTATTAATAGAATTAACAAAATGTCATAACCGCTTCAAACATTGCAGCAAAGTTATTATAATTTTTAAGATAATCAGGTTGAAATCATAATTAGAAATACACACACTTCTCAGTTTAGATAACTGACATCAATATTTCATATTGTGCCGTAGGATATCCACACTGTTTAGTAATTCTTGCCTGATGATAATTCATTTTGTTAGTTTCTCCTCTTGTGAGTAAGAATAAAAAACCTTGAAAGGCAACATATCTAAAGAAAATACTGTATAGATCACTGACTTGGCCAGAATGTAGAACAAAACTAGTGACCACTGGGGACTGGACACAGAAGCCTTATGCATTTGAATTATCCAGCCTTGTTGCTTGGTGACTTTTGGGGCAGCAAGTCAGCACTTTGTGGACCTAATCAGTGATTTAATTTTCTCATTTCCTTGGTGTCCAAGGGTCACCAATATGACCTGAACCATGGTTCCAGTACTTGGCCTCACAGCATCCCCACTGAAAACCCAATATACAGCATGCAGGACCCTTAAACAGGACTACAAACAGGGCCTCTAACCCAGCCCATGGGATGCTCAGACTATCAATTACCCAAAATGTAGACCTAAGTACTAAGGCATATCTATCGTCTTTTGCACATTCATGCCTAACCATTGTGGTTTGTTGCAACTCTGAGTTTAGTTTTCTGTAGATTTATGCATAGATGGAAGTTTATTACTCTCCCTATATTAATATGCTAACCTTGGATCATCATAAGTGCATCTCCTGCAAGACACTGAGGTTCACCTGTCTCTTTCTAGATTCATTCATCTTCTTAGACCACTGGTCGATACAACGACAGTTATTTAGAGCTATCTATTTACATGTTTTTTATATGGCGTGCTTTTGTAGAGGGCCTTTCTTCTACCTGATAGAATTGAATGGTGAACAACTTGAGTTTTAAAAGATCAAAATACTTTAATGGTGATAACTAATGCTCTTGGATTCTTGCTCACTGGGTGGGCGTGAAATAGCTATTAGTCTATCTTCACTCAATACTTCAGACCCAACACAGAAGAACCTAGCATACCTCAAATACTTGGATCATAAACTCCTAAACACAGAAAAATGATAGAACATTAATAAATTATCCTTCCAACAACGTAAGATAATGTGAAATTAAATAATTATGAGACGTTCGTTCCTTAAATGCTTTGGCTATTTTCTTGGCTTGATAACAACATTTTCTTCTTAATCATAAGCACTGAAACTAGGCAATAAAGCTAGAAAGTTTCTATATAATTAAATGTTTAATAAACAATTATAGTTTATATTTATGACAAAAGGACAAATTTACCCTAATGATCAGGTGAAACATATCCCAATATTTAGCATTTATAGGCAAAACTGGAATTTATACCGTAATCATTACGTTCATAAATAAAAATTTGATGCTTATAAAATATTGTGACAGTGGTGTCTTATACTGCAGTGTCATGACAAAATAATTTCCTTGGTGTTCGTGTCAGACTTGGACCTATGGTGGTCCCCGCTCGATGACTTCTGTCTATTGATCCGTCTCTGTATTTACATGTCTACCAGTGCACTGTTCGGCTGTCACAGCCTGTGGACATGGGACACTGTATTACTTGGGGGAGCCGAGGAACTGTCTCACAGTCTCCATGCTAGATAATTATTGAGATAACTCCGGTCAGACACAAAGCCATCTATTAGTGTCTCTGTATGCTGACTGCCAGGCCCTGTAATGCCATGAAGCCTCCTCTGTCAACAAGGCAAATTTAATTTGAATGCTTTGCGCTAATATGACGAACACAGGAGAGATTTGCGGTGCGGCGACAGTGGCGTCACACGCGAATCTATTGATCGTGGATCTACTATTGAACTGTATCAGAGCTATCATGCATAGCGTGCATACATCGGAGCGTCATTGCGCCAGGCAGGGGACAATCGCTTGACAAGCTTCAAGACAGTGGCCTAGCATGTGTAGACACGGCAGTGGTTGGGGGGGGTATGATCGGTGGTTGTTTCAGTTGTCATGACTGGCAAATGACTGACATATGCACGCATGTCATCATGCGTGTACATGCATCAGTGAACAAGTGCGTGGTGTTAGCAACAGACAGTGTCATTTTGGCACCGTTAAAAGCGGCATTTTAGTTACACTGGTTGGTATGGTTGTTTTGTTTTATTTCACCTCAGTAGTAATTGGAAGAATTCATTTACCTCAGGGTGTGGCAACCCCAGGATTGGATAGTTAGTCTAAATATATCAGGTTGTAAATTTGAATAATGTCTAAAGCACAGGATACATTATGATGTAAGAGGCAGGCAGGCAGGCAGGCAGGCAGGCAGGCAGGCAGGCAGGCAGGCAGGCAGGCAGGCAGGCAGGCAGGCAGGCAGGCAGGCAGGCAGGCAGGCAGGCAGGCAGGCAGGCAGGCAGGCAGGCAGGCAGGCAGGCAGGCAGGCAGGCAGGCAGGCAGGCAGGCAGGCAGGCAGGCAGGCAGGCAGGCAGGCAGGCAGGCAGGCAGGCAGGCAGGCAGGCAGGCAGGCAGGCAGGCAGGCAGGCAGGCAGGCAGGCAGGCAGGCAGGCAGGCAGGCAGGCAGGCAGGCAGGCAGGCAGGCAGGCAGGCAGGCAGGCAGGCAGGCAGGCAGGCAGGCAGGCAGGCAGGCAGGCAGGCAGGCAGATTGATGGACAGATAGACATGCGTACAGAGTACTACGGACAGACAGACAGACAGACAGACAGACAGACCAACAATGACATATGAAATGCAATTGTTATTATTATTAGGATAAATTTGTAAAGCGCCACGTATCCAGGTTAAAAACAAGTAAAAAAAACAAGCTAAATAAACAAGTTAAATATCTTAAATCAATAAGTTAAATCAGTATGTTAAATAAGTTGAATACACAACTAAATTGACTTGTTAAATTAGATAGACAACTGGTTATGTGGTTATTGATCATTGAACAATGTCCCTGCATGTGTGTCTCTATATTTGTACATAGTTGCATGTGTGTGTTTGAAGCTCCCAAAACAGATACGTAGTTAACTTGACTAATGTCTCCTGGCAAATGACTGTCATGTCAACATGAGTGTATCTGTATCAGTGAACAAACGCACAAATGCATTGTGTTAGCAACAGAGAGTGTCATTTTGGCTCCGTTAAAAGACAAGAGAGTGACTTTGAGCATATGATGTGCAGAGGGGAGTTGGGTGGGGTGGGAGGGAGGGTGCAAGAATTCCCACAGGATTTATCAAACCTGTTTAAACCCCACCACAAGGACACACTATAAGTTCCTTGTGGTGCCATTCTTAGAACAGACAGTGACAGAATTATCCCAGCAACAATACAAGAACCCCCAACAATATATATCTAACATGTTACAGATTACATTTTTTTTATTTGGTTTAACATTTTTGGGAAGCAGTGACATTTGTCATCTTCCACAGTGTCATAAAGAATGTTTAACGTCATTGATTAGTTTACTGTTTGTAATAATTACACATATATGACAGTCCTGTTTAAAACGGGACCCATTTCAGACACCTCAATCCCACCACCGTGGTGGCCAAAGTTAAACAAATCTCTTAAGTGGTATACATTTCAGGCTTTGGGAGATTTAAAAGTTGCCATTCATGATCTGGATCTGAGCGGCTTCATGGAAGAAGTCGTGGATCTGTCCCAGGAAGTCGTCTAGGTGCGTGATTTCTAGGTCTATATCTCAGCGCGATGTTTACGTGCACGGTTGTTGGCTCTGTCGCTCAGAATCTTCCAGGCCATGTGATTACCGGGTGTGACTCTGGGAGTCTTCCCAGACTGTGGTGGGTGGTGCAGGCAGGGTGTTAGGAGGCGGGAGGCATTTCTAGGAAAGGTGACTTTGGCTGTGGCAGCAAGTCCAGCTGTACTGTAACCAGACACTATCACATTAATTTGTCTCTGCAGCTCCTGGCAGGGAAAGGTCACAGCTGAGGGCCCCCACAGCTGACTTCACTGCCAAGCCATCTGTCTGATATAGTCCCCGAGTCAGCCTGTTTGGACAAGCCATGCTTGTTGATAGGAAATTCTAGGAGATCTCCATCGTTTCGTTGGTCCGGAGCGTTTTCCAGGGGATATTCCTGGCAGCTGTTGACATGGCGTTTGATATGACCTTATGCCCTGTGTGTGCGCGAGCTCTTGAGGCTTCATCACTAATGTGGGGACTCCCATGGCTGGACTCTGACTGGTGGAGACGGTCCCCCACTGAGTCCCTGGTCATGCCCAAACATGGTTCCCTGCCTGTGGGTTGTCCACTGCTTCTGGGAGATGGGAGTACATTCCTTGGGCTAGGACAAGCCTGGGGGAAGTCACTAAGTGGTCGTGCTTCACTGCCCATCCTCCTGTCAACTTGGGAGAGGTGGGGAATCTTCCCAATCTTGACACACACCCATCCCTCTGGCTAAGCACTTTAATGTGGTTTAAATTGTGACACTTCTGATTTATTTTGACAGGGATTTATGGTCACTTTCATAACCGCACTTTAGGTTTTGTTTAACTGTGACAATCTGTACAGTGGTATTTTTACATATTATAAACATGATTTTCACAAAAAGGTCTTTCAGATTTATTCATATTTTAAATAGAACTTGATCGGTGTGACACTTGATTTGATCTGGTTTTGACTGGTCATTTGTGTCACATGGCCAAGTACAAGAATATCAAAACATAACAGTTTCTCACATTTTTTTATTACAAAACCAGACTAAACACAATTGTCATGTCAAATCTTGAAACTTGGAATATAGTTTTTAGTAAAAAAATAGTTTTCATAAACAAAACACAAAAACACAGAATACAGACAATAATAATATATTATTATGACCAGGGAAGGATAACTATTTCCATTCAGTCCATGTGATAATGGATATATTTCAGTTACATATAATTACTAAATTTGACATAAATTGCTTTAATAATGTTTACATATAATTGTCAGTACGTGATCATAATAATGTTGACTGTGATACCCCTTGGAGAGTCTCCTAAGGCAGAACCCTCTTCCCTAATGACCATCCCTACCTGGGATGCCCACTCCTAATGACAGGTTTCCCACTCCTTAATGACCACTAAGTATCTGTGACTGGTTCCAACTACTGGTACATCCTGCTTGGGTTATTCCCAAGGAACTGCAGGGTTTATTGAAATTTCAGACTTCAGTCATTTTTATAAGTACTTGGATTGTGTAGCAGTTGTCTTGAAATTGCACATCTATAATCTCCTGTATGTTTGGTTTTGTCATCCTACTTAAATATTAATTTGTAACCATTTATATTTTTAATGTGACGTTATACTCAGTAGAGGTATCTACACAAAAGGAAATGTATTTAATATTCTTTATCACAACTCTGCCAACAGCCATCGGCACAGTAGCCAAATTCCTAGTTTCAAACTGCTAAGTAAATACTGAATATTTTCTTATTAGCCTAAAATGCTGTAACGATAAATTATTTGGAATATGTTGTCATGTTAGAGCTAAACATTCTAGTATTGACAGTATTAATTAGCACCCACTGAATAAAAATGTGAATAGCTAAAGACAACTTTTCTATCAACCGTCTTGAGTGTAATGTGCTGACACCTGGTGGAGATATATTGCAGCTATTTTTGAGTGAGCATTATCAGTGACTTGTCCATAGGAAGCCAGTAACCACTCTGGCTGTTTTTTTGTCATATTTCCATATTATTTGTTAATCTCTTTGATAAGGCTGATCTTAATTGGAACCGTTTTTTTATCTACATATTGTATTGATATTGTGCATGTTGTTATCTAATGGTTTACATAATATGTGTAGTTAGTAAGTCAGTGTTGCAACAGTCATAATTCTAGTGCTTGCGCCAGATGTGTCTTGATAGAGGCGGGAATTGTATACATTTCTTGTGGTAGTTTTTTATTTCAGATAGAAAACACGATGCTTTGTCGAAATGTTTTATCCATAGTCTATGTTGTTAATTAGTTCCTATGGCATTCTGTTTTTTTGACTTATTGGTGTTAATGAAGAAAATGCTGTGAAAATTATAAACAAATGGCAACCTATGCAGTCATCTAATGAACTGTGTGTTTGTCACATTTTTTCTACGTAATGTTAGTATTCTTGGTATGTCCATTTTCAAAACTTTGAAAATGCAATGTTGTGATCTGAAAAGCTGTATTCAAAAATTATGCACAAGCAACAGTGTGTCATACTTTTGTTGATTTTTTTCATGTACGAATAAAAGTTTTTCATGTTAAGAACACTACAGATTTGTCATTGTAAATAGCGAAATTGATGTCAGATGGAGTAACAATTCCCAACTCTAACACTATTTGCGTTTACTTTTCCAAAATTGTAGTGGCAGTAATAAAACAAAGGTCATGCCTGCACAAGGACACGACTTGTTGTAAGTGTAATGTCAGTAGTGCTCAAGTATAATTTTGTGCATGCTCAAGTTTTACATTTATACACCATATATATATGCTAAGCAGTTCTTTGTATGCTGCAAATAATGTTCTGCTGATGGCAATAATGAAAGAATAATTAATCTGTTTTATTTAATTATGTAATAGTAACAGACCCAATCTTCATTTATTATAGCAACTTTATATCTTTCTGTACCTTTTCATTAAAATATTTTTAAAAATATTTGTTTGGTTTTAGGTTAGATAACAAAGTATACATATGTATGTAGTGTGCTTTAAAATGTCCAAATGTAATTCTACATTTTCTCCTCTGTCAAATGTTTAGGGCATGCTAACCCCCCGAGTTAGACGACACTGTTGTTCCACTCAATTATTAATGTAATAATATCGTTTGTCCTTTCCTCGCCATTGTATTCCCCTCTCTGTCATTTGCGAGACACAGTTCCTGGAACATTCAACTCATATGAGACTTTTGCCTTATTAAGTTAAGGTCATTTATGGAGCGCACTGTTATGAAAACAGCCACTCTGTTTTTGCTGTCACTCTTGGGCCTTCTGAGACAGTCCTTCTGTCATGGCAAACGTTAATTGCACAAATGCGTGTCATGACAATGTAAAGTGCAATGCCACCAACAAGCAGTTAATAATTACATAGGATAGATGGTGAGAGCTTAGTCAGTCGACAACGCATGTTGACTTTGGGTGTACCTTCATGGAATACTTTGCTGCGTGCAGTCGTTCAGTCAGAAATCAAGGACATCGATGGTAGTTGTTGAGAGGTGCCAACGTCACAGTATCGTGTAACATTGGCTGCATGTTTTTAGTCAGCTGTAACTAAAATATCAGTTTGGTTGGAGTGGAGACAAGTCGTCCATCAGCATGCCATCTTATCAATGTATATCAAAGTCAAACGACATCCTCTTGGAAATAAAATTGCAAAATTTATATTTATTGATAGTGATGGTATAAACATTTATCACATTCGTCAAAGTACTTTTACGCCGGTATTTCCGACATCGAACCGGCGAGAAAAACAGTTTTCGGTATGCGTTGAACAACTGCGGATCATTGATTATGATGGTGAAGCTTGCTAGTCGGATTGGTGTAGGGTACGTCTGCTGCAGATCAGTTCACGCGGCACGTGCATCCACCCGCCCCTTGCGTGCAGCCATCTGGGTAACGGGCAGGCGTAAAAACCACACCGGGAGACATGTTCACAGCTCGCGAGATGTGTCGGTGCTGCAGCACTATGGTGCAGATGTCTGTGTAATGCCACAGGGATTCAAACACCGAAGGGTGTGTCCCAGTGGGGGCCGCACTTTTGTGCCACATTGACGGATAATGTAATTTCTGGATGACGTCCGAATTTTCTCACTGGTCTCGGCACGTGGGCTGCCATCCCCCGTGGCTGGGCTCCCATGAAGGTGTTGTCATTAAATTCTGTTTGTCTTGCTGCATACGTAAACGTTCCTCGATGCATGAATGTCAGAAAGCCCGTCGGGTGTGTAAAAATTCATACTTTTTGGGGAAATAACCATAAAAGTATGCACATCTGTGTGCCACAGAACGTACCAGGTGTTACAGTACTTGGAGTTTTTAAACAGTCATCTCACTTTATGTTTGTTTACATATATTATGCACAATTAAAGTTGTGCACAAGGTTACCATGACTTGATGCCGTATATACTGTACAAGAACTATCTGAAATTTGACAGTCAGGTGTGCTACACTAAGCTTCATGAAAATTGTCTTTTGTTGTGGTTTGATTTATTGTAACATGGACTTTGAACATACAGTGTACACACATAAAACGTTTCTTTTATATTGTACATGTCCAACATACACAAATTCAACGTAATATAGAAGACCTCCATGCAATGGACAGGGCGTCGTGCTGAGGAGATACATGGGGTGACAGAGGTTGTGTAAGAGGATGCAGTGGACAGGGCGTTCTGGCACATGAGGATCCAAGCAGTTATTCCCAGTAGGGAATAAAGGAACAGTAGAAGATGATGACGATATAATATATTTTATTAAATAATAATATATTAATATACTAAATTGGGGGCATAGTAAATGTATCCCCTACAGGTGCTGAGGTCAAATAGCACCTCTCTATATGCATTCGCATCCTTGGACCATTCATGTCTGATCTACCATTTGGTGATTGCAGACAAATTATGGACAAAGCGGATAAATTAAGTAGTCAGCCATCCTCCAGGAGGCACTATATGCAGTTATATTTGATTTATTGGGAAATTATTATCTGCTGAATGCAATGCTGTAATTGGCGACACAGAAATTATATAGTCAGCAGGGATGAGTTTGATATAATAATTACACTGCACACACATACATTTACATCAACTATTTAAAAATGTCACAGCACCTTAACATCAACAACATTTAGGTTGACAGAAAGAAACCAAACATGGAGATACATTGTTTTCCACCAGCTGACTGTAGACTGATGGTGTGTTGAAAGATTCATGAAGTTGGCAGGGAGGATCCCAGGGTAGTTGGTCCCATCTGTGGATCGATCCTAGAGAGAATCCCTGGGCCTGTGTGCATGCTGGACAGCACTTCGCTGATGATCCCATTTGCATGGTCGTGCACTTACATATCACCTGCGAAACTCCCTTCACATCAATACATGGCTAGCTCTGGTCACTTGTCCAGCTGTGACATTAATAATAATTAAATATATATTTTTTGTCTACATTTTATAGTTATTTTTTGTTATTCTAATAATACTACTATTGTGAAAACATTGTTTTTTGTTGGTATAAGGGGTTTCCTCAAAATTTATTATAAATCAACAATGCCCAGATTCAATAATTCATTATACATTGAAGATTGTAAAGCAGCTTTATTACTATTCATACATATTAAAAAGTCATATATATGTATAATATCAAGAATAAACTAAATATTTGTTGGTACCAGCATTGTGTAACTTTACAAAAATAGCGTAATAATAATTACGTTAAAGCTGTAATATAAACAAGCACTACCTGGTAATTAATATACAATAATTTATGTTTTGATGTATTGTGCATTTGTCTGATGATGTCCCACTAAATTAATGTCATTGATGTTGGAGACACAGTACTTAATGCCAGAGGACTTTCTCTGACACTGTCTGTATATGCAGACTGCCATCTGTTGTTTAATTGGGATACAGTCAAGCAGTCTGGCCACTATTTACAGTTATTATAAATTTATCCATGCTTGGGATATAAAATCTGTTGAACTGAATATAACTACCGGTATGTCTGTTCGGTTTTTTGTGTGACTTCAATGGGGGATGATGCTCTGAACACATTTTCTGTACAAAGTAATACCACATTGCAATGTGAATTAATTGTATTTTGTGACCTTGGATTTCCAGACTTTTCTTTACCAGAATTCATCTGACTTGTTTATTACTGACTAGACATAGTTCAGTTCCATTCTTCTATCCATCCATTTTTTCTCGCTTAAGACATAAACAAACCAGAAGAACAGTACAGATTAAAAAGTATAAAGTACCGGTATTCATTCTCTCAGAGGGTAGTATATTAATGTAATGTGTTCAAATTATCTACTTACTGTGTAAATCCTAATATTATGAATACATATGTCACTTGTGAGAGACCACAATGACTCATATCATTTGTACATTTCACAAAACTGCAGAAAAGCCCAAATAAAAAAGCCTCAATCTCAGGGGTGAAAGTATCAATTTTTTTGCATTTTTAGAAACAATAAACAATAAAATGCTCTAGGCAGCAATCTTGTTAAATCTTGTCCAACCCTTCTGTATGTTCACGTATGTACAGACATTGTCACCTTCTCTAACTTTGTCTCTCCCTTGCAGCCATGGACAACTGGGATACTGCAACAATGTACCAGCTCCAGACATTGTCACTGTCTCTAACTCTGTCTCTCTTGCAGCCATGCACAAGCTGGGATACCGCAACATGTACCAGCTCTAGACATTGTCACTGTCTCTAACTCTGTCTGTCCCTTGCAGCCAAGGCCAAGCTGGGATACCGCAACATGACCAGCTCCAGACATTGTCACTGTCTCTAACTCTGTCTCTCCCTTGCAGCCATGGACAAGCTGGGATACCGCAACATGTACCAGCTCCAGACATTGTCCCTGTCTCTAACTCTGTCTACCTTGCAGCCATGGACAAGCTGGGATACCGCAACATGTACCAGCTCCAGACATTGTCCCTGTCTCTAACTCTGTCTCTACCTTGCAGCCAAGGCCAAGCTGTGATACCGCAACATGACCAGCTCCAGACATTGTCACTATCTCTAACTCTGTCTCTCCCTTGCAGCCATGGACAAGCTGGGATACCGCAACATGTACCAGCTCCAGACATTGTCACTGTCTCTAACTCTGTCTCTCCCTTGCAGCCATGGACAAGCTGGGATACCGCAACATGTACCAGCTCCAGACATTGTCCCTGTCTCTAACTCTGTCTCTACCTTGCAGCCATGGACAAGCTGGGATACCGCAACATGTACCAGCTCCAGACATTGTCCCTGTCTCTAACTCTGTCTCTACCTTGCAGCCAAGGCCAAGCTGGGATACCGCAACATGTACCAGCTCCAGACATTGTCACTGTCTCTAACTCTGTCTCTCCCTTGCAGCCATGGACAAGCTGGGATACTGCAACATGTACCAGCTCCAGACATTGTCACTGTCTCTAACTCTGTCTCTACCTTGCAGCCATGGACAAGCTGGGATACCGCAACATGTACCAGCTCTAGACATTATCACCGTCTCTAACTCTGTGTCTCCCTTGCAGCCATGGACAAGCTGGGATACTGCAACATGTACCAGCTTGGGGTTCAGGTGGAAGTCGTCCAGCCAAACATTGTCTTTGACATCGCCAGCCTGCTCCTGTACGGTGCGCAGGCTGCCCCAATACGACTCAAGATTCTCCTTGATAGACTATTCAGTGTTTTACAACATGATGAGGTGTTGCAAGTCCTGCATGGCTTTGGCTGGAGCTATGAGGACTATGCACGAGGATACATCCTGCAGGTGAGGATTATGGGAAGGCTTGTACTTATCATGGGTTGAGTCATGGGAAGACTTGTACTTACCCTAGATTGGGTCATGGGAAGACTTGTACTTACGCTAGATATAAAGAAAAAGAGCTAATAATACCGCTGTACAAAACAATAGTTAGGCCTCATTTAGAATATTGTATTCAAGCGTGGAGGCCATAACGCAGGAAGGACATAGATATGCTAGAAAGAGTACAGAGGAGAGCAACTAAAATGATACAAAAACTGAGGGATCTTAGTTATGAAATACGCCTAAAAGAATGTGGTTTACTAACACTAAAGACCAGGAGATTGAGAGGAGATCAGATAGAAGTGTTTAAGATATTGAATGGTTATGAAAATATTGATAGTAATATTTTTTTCTTAGTTAAGAAAGATAGAAGGACCAGAGGACATAATGTTACATTAGTAAAGGAGCAGTGTAGATTAGATATAAGAAAGTTTTCATTCTCACAAAGGACTGTAAATGAATGGAACAGATTATCTCCTGATTGTGTTGGTGCTAGTGCTAGTGTGAATATGTTTAAAAATAAAATTGACACATACCTCAGAAGGGCGGGATACATATAGATAAAAAGAATTTGACTCTCGATAAGCCAAAAGGCTTCCTTGTCCACCTGCCATGCAGAGTTCATTCTCTGTGTGGCAATCTTAAATCTTGTTAAATCTACATAGGGACGTGCGAAGACTTGTGCTTACCATGATGAGGTCATGGGAAGACTTGTACTTACCATAGTTGAGGTGTTGGGAAGACTTGTATCTACCCGAGGAAGTGTCACAGTGGAGTCATGGGAAAACTTATACTTACCATAAGTGGGGTCAAGGGAATACTTGTAGCATGAGTGAAGTCATGGGAAGACTTGTACCTACTACTTGCACGGATAGGTCACTAGTTTCCTGGGGAGTCTGATGGAAATCACAGATGAGGGTAAAATGATGTTTTTGAAAAGGAAGGATAACCAACGAGAGGTTCTGAAGAGATTAGGCACAGTCGAACCTCAGTTTATGGTCACCTTCACAGCCACCCAGTCACAATGGTTACCTTAATATTGAGGGTTCTCTGTCATTTGCTACATGATATTAATTAAGATGGTCACATTAGTTTTTAATATTAACAAAATATTCATAGAAATATATTACTAAAATTAATGTTTAATAACTACTATGTAGATTGGATTTATAGAAATACTCATTCTTACACAAGATAAAACCTGCTCGAAAAAAATATTAAATATGGATTAAAAACATAATTTATAGGTCACCGACAGAGAGATTAACGTTATGTAGATTAAAAAGTGTGGACGATCAGTGAGCTAATTGACCTCCTTGCCAGTGAGCCATCAGGAGCTTATTGAGATAGATGGCAGTCGTGTTCAATCCAGGTACAACTGGTAGTCATTTTAATTCAAATGAACTTAGCCAAAGTTGTTGGCAGTCAGTCATGACAACACCCCCATTAAGCCCAGTCAGAGGAGAGAGTCAAAATCCTGTAGGAAAGATGCGTTCAAAAGGTAAAAATCAGCCCATCGTGACCACTTTTTATACAATCTGTCCGGAAACTAGTTTCAGGATGACTATGATGTCGACTTTCATTTGACAACTACATAAACCTATAATATTATAATGACACTGCATCATCCGAACAATTGTTGACACTTCCTTGTACACAGGTACAGGTGTAAATGGAGCCCAATGGAAGGTATAAAATAAATTGGTGATTTGAAGAGACAACTTGACAAAAATAAACAGATAATAATATGTTTTAGTTGCACAACATAATATCCAGAAAATAAGCATAGTACATATAAAATACATTTTAAAATTACATTAAAAATACATAGATAACAGATAAATTAAAGCAAAAATTGATAAATAATAACATTGGAAATTTTTTTAATACTTCAAAATATCTACAAATTTCATAACGAAAGCAGTAAGTGACAACACTTTGCATGCGCATATGTGTGTGTTTTGTGGTTGAAATTGGGTTACAGTCACAGGTAGAATTACGATTAGAGTTAGGCAAGAACAGCTGTTCCGTGGCAATGTCGCTCTATGTTAGTGGCACTGCCACAAGCCTGAGTAACACAGCCTGAGACCGGTGAATCGTGATATATCTGCCGCAGCCACCCACCACATCCCCCTGTGCCCACGTGTGGCCATAAGGTGAGGGGAAGTGCCAGCTCGTCCGCTTGTCCTAGCCTCCTTGCTTTACTCCCCTTTGACAGATCACTGCCAACACTGCGGCGTGTCAGCTGACGTTTCCGCTATGCGAGGAACTTACCTGGTCGAAGCGATTGCACTCCAGACTACCATGTTTTTGTCGTTGCCGTCATCGACATTTTGTGCTCGACTTGATTCTTATTTATTGGACATCGTGTGATTGATAGTTTGTTATTTGTTGGTCCATGTGATTTATTTTTAATCATGTATTTGAACAAATGTATTCGGCATAGATGGTTGAGTCAGTTTTTGTTTTGGTTCGTGTGGATTTATTTTAAATCATATAATTCAAAATTATATTTAGGTGTGGGGATGTCTGGCTTTTCACCTATGGATCTGTTGTGTGGAAGACAACAGTATTAAAATTGTGATCGATAAACCAGCACTATTTTTTGTGAAGTTTGTTATATATATAAATAAATGTTATATGTGCATGGTCACATACACTCGTTGACACACGCACACATTTTACATATTATACACATATGTGCACTCACATACACGCATGCATGGGTGTGCGCACACACACACACATACACACACACGCACACAATGGTGATAACACTGGCAACTTTCATTAGATTGACTAAGGTGATTCACATAAATTTTTAATGACTGCGTACACCACCCAAACACACCAACACTTAATCAGGATATAGACAGTTAATCACATAACTTTGATGCCCAGCATGTGCAGCTGGGAAAAAGAAAGACGGATGTAATCACGGTATTGATTCCAATAATTTTGCTCGATAACAAAAAGTATACCAAAATATTATTTCAGTCACAACATTTGTGAAAATGTCCTGGGTGTGAACATATAACAGCTTGGAATAACATGCATGCATGATTGCGTGCGTGTCATGCAAAAAAGGCTGTCCTTAGCATGAATGGAGTAGCCAGGTTACTTGATTGGCGGCATCATGTCACAGGAGTCACAGGAAGTTGTCTGTCAATTGTCAGATGCAATGATCTACCTGAGATCAGACGCAGCCTGCAGGCATCGTCCGAATCCTGCTTCCACACCCACATTGTGGGAACACTGACATGGGCCAGTGTGCTCCAATGCTGTCCGTTTGATGTGTTTTTTCATCGAGCAGGGATACATTCCCAGGTGTTAGAGCGAATAGTTGCATGGGGGGGTTCCCTTGTAGCAGTGGCTGGGCACATGTCCGCCTTGTGTTACCTGTCCACATACAGCAATTGTCACCAGTCTGGATAGCTTTGATGTGTGGGATGTAGGGCACGATAGCACAATGAGAGGGTCAAGCAGAGATGACTGTGTGCTTTTGTTTGTGTAAGAGAGTCTACTCGCTGCTCTTCAAAATTTGAGCAGTTTTGTTCTATCCCTATTGCCTTTGTTCAATTTGCTGAGTGCGTAAGGACAGTTAAGGAACTATACAACTTAAAAATGTTTGTTCATTAACTGCAGCATGGTTGAACGCTTTTTAAGTACTTTTGGAATAAACTCAAAACATGTCACATTGAAGATTATCGCACTCTGTCAAATATAATTTGCTTTGTTTTACCAGTGCAGTAATTTGACATTCAATATTGGTTAAAGAACTAAAATTTATCGCCATTTTTCCTATATAAAAAATGGAGAAAAAATGAATCATGACCGTCCTCTCGTTTTCCATCACATTTTTTGTTGTGGAAACTCGTGCAGCGACAAGCAAAGGGCAGCAATTATCACCATTACAGTAGTTTGACATTTTAAAACTTGTTCCCCCAATGGTGCCCTCTGGAGGAGAATAGTCCACTCAGTTCTCTCAGGTAGGAGACAGACCCTCGAGAAGAGCATAGCATATCAGAAATTTTTTTAAAGTAAATAAATACCTTTGTGTTTTTAATACATTGTCCATTGGTAGATAGTCCAAAGGCTGAACGAAGCGAATAAACACACTAATAGGCAGCTGGGTCTCAGTGCTTGGGAGTAGATGCACTTACAAAGATTCTGCGTTACTGTATTGATAGATATATAACAACAGCCTGCGTGACATTCATTTGAAATTGTCAGTGTTGGCATGAGAAATTCACACAGTAAGTAATGAGTTTAGACATTATACCAAAACAGCTCTACGTTTTCTCATTACCGAAGAATTTCTGAATAAGTGTTTTCAGGAAGCAGATTTATTTGTGCTTGACAGGGGGAGAATCAGGGAGGCAGCTGAGGAGAAAATGGGAAGGTGGGACAGATGTTGGGATCAGTCACATACGTCTGTCTATGTTGTCACAACCAGCAGCTGTCACATGTTAAACGGTTGTCACTTTCAATTTATTTAGAAAGGAGACATGCTGTAAACTCCTTGGCTTTCTGTGACTGGCTTCAGTCAGTGGGTGATTTCGCCTACAGGTAGTTAGTTTAGACAAAATTACTGCTGCGTAATCATAAAATACTGGTACCCCAGGGGTAGTTATAATATTATTATCTTAATACTGTAGTGTCATTATATTATTGCAGCCCTGTCAAATAGGGCTGTAACAATATATGAAACTATGGATGCATCATGATAGTGTATTTCAGATAGTGTATTTCATGATAGTGTACTGTCGATATTTGTTTACTGTATATCCTATTTTTTTGACTTATTTAATTATTCTTATAGTTTGTATATCTCATTTGTTTCTTAATTAACTTTTTACATGTTTTACCTATTTATATATGTAATTTACTTATTTATTTTGTTAAACTTATGTAGTTTTATACCTATGTGAATAGCAAGAGTTCACAGTGTTATGACCAGTACTGTTATCATTGTTATTATTATAACAGTTATTATTAGTCATTACTATTATATGACATATTCATGAAAACTATTGTTTATAATGCTAATTACATATCGGTTTGTTTATCACATTTATGGGAGGTTGCTTTATTAGTAACGTAACATATGTTGTAGCTTCATTTATTATATTTGTGTCTCTATTCAGTCGCAATGATTCTTAATTATTTAATACAATTTTTTCTGGTTTTCTCTATTACATTAATTTAATTTATAATTTCTTGTTCAATGAATCATACATTGGTTCACACCATAAACCTTCAGAAGCTTCAGATAATCTCCATGTTACACATCTATATATAATTTCTCTATGACAAGTTGAACTTTACAGTTATGTATGTTCCAAATACATGGACCACAATGGAAACGAGTGCTTACACTTTGTGTCATCATTATATATATATATTATATATATATTATATATATTATATTATATATATATATAATATATATATATATATAATATTTAATAAATATATGTAATGTAATAACTATATAACCATATATATAATGTAATATATATATATACATATATAATGTGATAAATATAATTGTTTTTTTTTAAATTGTATTATATTATCGATGTGACGACGGATATTTAACGTTCGCCCATGTTGCAGGACTCGTCGGGCCGCGTTCTCGACAAATGGTCGGTGGTGACGCGTGACGAGGAACAGGTCATCCTGCAGCAGTTCCTGCGCTTCGGCGAGACCAAGTCGATCGCGCAGGAGATTATCATGGCCGACGCCCGCGAGTCGCACGCCAAGCACGAGACTGCGCAGACGGCAAAGACGACGTCGGAGATTCGTAAGTTTCTCGAGCGCAGCAACGTCGGCATGCAGAGCTTCATGCGTGGCTACGAGCCCCGCCACTTTCTTCGTCCGCTTCCCTATATCCACACGTCCCTCGCCGGGAGTGGAGGACGTCTTCTCAGTCCGTCTTCGCTGCCCGCTTTCTCGCCGAAGGAGACGACGGTGACTGCGATACCGGCGCCGTTGAGCACGTCGAGTCCCGTGTCCGGCTCCCCGCTGTCGCGTCTACAGACGATGCAGCCGCAGCCGTATGACTATCGTCGCGAACACCTCAGTCCGAGCTCGTCGGTGAGCGATAAAACGGTGACGTTGTCCAGCGCCAATAGTCCGCATGATATGTCGACGAGTCACTCGAGTAGCGTCATCGTGCCGCAACTTCCAGCGACCAACCTGTCGCGGTCGTCGCCGGTGAAGGCTGAGAGCGCGGGCGAGGTGTCCCCGCCACACACAGACGACAGCGCTGACCCGGCTACCGACGGAGTGCTCAACTTCAGCATCAAGGACAACTGTGGTCGCCCCAGCGGCGGCGGGCTCGGCTCGATCTTTGCCGACCTAAAGGTGAAGCACCTGCGCAAGTCGGTGAACCCGATGAAGCGCAACTGGCAGCCGAGCCCCGGCTTCGGCAGCACGCTGATCTCGCCGAGCGGCAAGAAGCGCGTGCTGTGCACGGCGTGCAACAAGACGTTTTGCGACAAAGGCGCGCTCAAGATCCACTACAGCGCCGTGCACCTGAAAGAGATGCACAAGTGCACGGTCGACAGCTGCAACATGATGTTCAGCTCGCGCCGCAGTCGCAACCGACACAGCGCTAACCCCAACCCGAAGCTCCACATGCCGCAGAACCGCCGCCGCCTACCGGAAGGCGCCACCATCGTCAGCGACTCGCCGACGCACAGCGACGACTCACCGGAAGTGATGCCGCCTTCGGCACAGGCGCTCAGCGCCGCGGCGGCTGCGTCCGTTCGCGGCGGGCCGCTGGACGTGAGCGCCTTGACGGTGGTCACCAAGCCCGACATCAGCGCACTCCCGATGATGCTTCCGGTTACGGGCCGCTTATTTAAATGTGGCGACGACTCCAGTCTTTTGATGCGAGATGTCGCTGACCCCAGTTTGCATCTGTCCGCCATCGATCGCGCCGCCCCAATCGTCATTGCGCCGCCATTCTACATCGACCCAGCGGCGCTACACCTCGGGCCACTCGTCCCGTCGCCCGTCAAGTTCCCCAAGATACAGATCGTCGACCAGGGTCCACCGCCGTCGCCCGCCGTCTCCGAGGGTCGCAGTGACGGTTGTAGCGGGGGTCGCACAACGCCCGGAGATTCGGACGGTCGGGTCGGAACGAGCAACAGTCGCAAGCGCAAGAGTCTGATGCCGACGAGGTGCGCGCAGATCGACGACGACCAGTTTGTGATGAGCGACGATGATGCTGATGCCACGGCCGCCGCCGCCGCCGCCGCTGCCTCTGCAGAAAAGGAGGTCGCCGCCACCGATTTGTCCAGCACAAGACCCGAACAGGTACGTTGTGTTTGCAATCATTCGTCTATTCAATGCACTAAACCTTCTTTCCGATTTCACCCCGGCCTTGTCCTTTTCTAGGAGGATGTTGCCGTCCGTTACAGACATGTCCATCTTTATCTGCCTTTGGCTTCTCTTGGCCAGAGAACTTTCTTGTTCGTGATACACGTGCGCCATCGACTCATTTGCCCGCATCTTGCCAGGTCCAATTGCCGTACCATAAATGTGTGGTTTCGGATAGTATTTTTCGCATTACAGTCATTTTTGGAAATGTTCTTACTTTGTGAGATCTCACTTTGCTATAGTTGTCAACTATGTGCGAATAAATTGTGCTCCAAAACAATATCGTCCATAGTTTTAATTATGTGCACTGACAACTCTTTTGAACTATGCTGTATTTAAACGAAACAGAGGTTGCTATGTGTTTGATAAATTCGGGTATCCCTGTTTCACACGCATTACATTTACTACTTTACACAGTATTAAGAATACTTAGCTATATGGAGTACGGCTAGACATAACCCATGATCGCTTTGTTGTGTTCTGCAGAACAACGGCGATTCCGCACAACCCGAAGACCTAAGCAAGCCTGAAGCAAAAAACGATAGAGCGCCACCTAGCGTTGACTGTGCCGACCAAAACGGCGACTGCGTCACGCCGCGAGAGGTCGAGAACCGCAAGGTGGCAAGCACTGAAGACTCGACCAACGACAATCACGAGGAGAGTAACGGAAAGACAGACTGCCATTTGGTGGACATGTTGAGCAACGGCTGTCACGGCGACGGCCCGTACGTGTGCGACGGCACGTTCGACGAGTGCGAGGCGTGCAGCGTCGGAAGTGACGTCAGCGACGACCTGGACGTGCGACTGAGCAAGGACAACCCGCGCAAGTGCCCGCAGTGCGGCAAGCTCTTCCAGAACCACTTCGGCGTGAAGACGCACTACCAGAACGTGCACCTGAAACTGATGCACACGTGCTCCGTGCACGGCTGCAACGCAGCCTTCCCGTCAAAGCGCAGCCGCGACCGCCACAGCGCCAACCTGAACCTGCACCGGAAGCTGCTGTCGACGTCGTCCGACTCGCTAGACGGCGCTGCCGGTGGCAAGGCGACGCTGCGCGAGGAGTTCAGCGCGCGCATCTACGACGAACACCAGCATCGGTACCCGGATGACGCGAACGAGGACGAGGCTCCGCGAACAAACGGAAACGGGGTGTCAAGCGCCGGAAGTGCGTCACCGGCGAGCGCAGGATCCGACGACAACGAGGAGCAGGTCGACCACAACCATAACGGCCACACGTCGGACGACGAGGAGGACGACGTGAACCACTCGTCGCCTGTCGACTACTCGGACACGGCCGCCATGAGCAGCGGCGACGAGTGCCCGCTCGCAGATCCGGACGGCAGTGTTGCCTGTCACATCTGTCAGCAGCGCTTCCGCGACAACCTCGTCTTGAAGGAGCACCTGGAGAAGGTTCACCCGCGCGAGATGTATCGCTGCAACATCAACGGCTGCGAGAAGGTCTTCTCGACGCGCAAGAGTCGCAACCGACACAGCCAGAACGATAACCTCCACCGTCACCTGTGTGCCACCACCAACGGCATTGCATGACGCCGCCGCTCGTCCGTCCACCAGTTGCGTTACACAGGACTGGCGCCATTCATCAGCTAAACCAGACTTGTAGCATCTACGAGATGATTTAGTTCACCGGAGGTTTTCACTGTGCAGGAGCTTCGGCCTTGTATGTTTCCTATCCGGAATCACGATTGCATACATTTTAGACTTTTTATTGTTACTCTCGTGACCGCGTTGATGTTGGTCACGTGATGTAATTCACGTACGTGTTTCACAGTTGGCGCTAGACGTTTCACGAGGAGAACAACACGTTCTACTTAGGGTCGATTTTGGCGTGATATTTAATGACATATGCAAGGAACATCGTTGTATATTCTCGTCGTCAGTATTGCTACGTTACTTCAACTCGATGGCGGAACAGCATTATTGTCGCTGTAACAGCGATGTTTGTTCGACCAACACGCCATATTATGTGCTCACAGTTCATGGATAGTTCCAGTTGTAGATATGTACATAGCGTTTTGTATGCGTATTTATAAGTGAGTGATACGTGCGAGTTGGAGAACGTAGCGCCGTGTGAACGGACGTTTTAATTTAAGTTGTCGTGTTTTTGCGATGACGTCATGTGTTTATTTGCATGGCAACGTAGCAGTATAAGTGTTGTCGTTTTTTTCGACTTGCAGCTCGTGTTTTGCGTAATTTATTAATTATTTATTTAAGAATCTCACCGTCTCAGTTGTGATTCCGTGTTAGTGCGAGCGACAGTTTATCGTGTTCACTGCGTTACATATTCAGTGCAATTATTGGTTTTCTTAGTTACGTAGACGTTTTATCATGCGAATATCGCAGGTGTAGTTACGCAAGGTTGATTTACTGTGTATTTACAGTTGTTGCACTGGCGTTCGATACCAGCTGTGTAAACATGGTGCGTTGTCGTTACACGTATTGTTTTCGTTTACAAACGTAACATAGCAATTTGCATTACGTCACAACGGGTATGCAGTTGCCACACTGGCCGCCATATTCGTGGCTTGCCAGTAATTTACATCGGGTATTACAACGATCAGTATATAGCTGCAATGTAAACTTGTCTCTTATCTTTGTACTATACGTGCTTCGTGTTTTACATTTGACCTTGTTTAGTTGTTTTGTTTTGCTGTAGTTTCTTATCAATATAGGAATGATCCGCAGTGGATACAACAATAGATGTGCGGATCATCTGAACATGTCGAATACTATCAAATCGGCAAGAATTCTGCTTCATTTTGGTGGTCGGGTGCGGACGTGACCTATCTGTGATAAGGTCGTCGGAGTATTTAATTGTTTGATTCAGCTGTATGTTACAAATTCACCTATATTTGGATCTTTCTTGCATTATCTCGTTTGGTGTCATTAGCTTCACGGTAGGTGAGGCAACTGAAATGGCAACGTGGGCTTATCGAAACGTGCACACTCGTGTGATGGGGCTACAAAAGTAGTCTCTTATGAACCAAGCACTGGAAAACGCGTCATACAACGAAGTTCTTAACGGAATAAACCATACGTGTGTGGGTCTATCTATAGGTGGTTTAACGTGAAATGAAGCAATGGTTGACTCCATTCATGCGTGATATGTTTCATGTTGCCAAACCATTACTTCCGTGTCCGAATATGTCATTGGTGACGGATGGGCGTGTGTATGGTGATGGACAGCCGTTTTGACGGCATTACTGCTTGACAGTTGCTGGTGTCATCAAGGCGGGTAGGTAATAGACGTTTCTGGCACGTCCTGCATTTCATCCGCTGGCATCTGTTCTTGTGTGCGTACCGATGTCATCAGCAACCAACTGTCCACATTTGTCAACCCTCGCGACGTTCTTTGTTCCACGTCCGGCTGTTTGCCGTCTTGATCCGGGCGTCGTGAACGCACGTTGACCCGGGACATTCCTGGCAGCGGTCGGCCGCGGAGGCGGGCAGGGGGAACAGCAGGTCGCATTCTGTGCGCCGGCGCTTCCGGTTGGTTTGTTTGTCGGGGCCACGCCGACATATGTTCCCCGTTAGCCGTCGGCGAGACATGCGAGCGCCGAACATCCAAGTCAACGGTTCGAGTACGATTCGATCACCCGACTGGCACAGAGACGGGACATCTGCGCCTGTCTACCCGAAGCCGAAGAAGGCTCCACTCGGCGTCGTCTCCGCCGGCGTCACCCTGTCCGCGTGTCTGTATTGCTAAATGGGCGTGGCTGGTCGTTACGTCGGTGCTTCCGCGATCGCTGTGATATTTTGTGTGCGCGGCTTGTTTTCTCTGGAGCTTCGCAACCGGTTGAGATTTTCTGCCGATATATCGCAACTGCGTTTAATTTGTAGCTTCTTTCGGCCTCGCACGGCGTTTCTTATTCAGTACAGCTTGAGTGAGGTTCAACGCATTCTCCTACCTCGTAGCTCAATGCAATGGACTCTCTCTAGAAGAACCCCTGATATAAGCAACAACTTGCACTGTGTTACGTACCAGTGGATGTAAGGATCATAGGACATAAAGAACAATGCGACCCACTTCCAACACGTTCCTTACAGTGACGGTCCACTGTAACTGAAGACATGTATTGTCATTATCTTACCCTTTTATTGTCATTTGTTTGTGTGGGCAAGACGTTTGGTTGTTCTTGATGGTGAACGCCAGCTCATAGCTGGTTTCAGGGTGATCTGTGTTTG
This sequence comes from Paraescarpia echinospica, assembly GCA_020002185.1. Classification (NCBI taxonomy): domain Eukaryota; kingdom Metazoa; phylum Annelida; class Polychaeta; order Sabellida; family Siboglinidae; genus Paraescarpia; species Paraescarpia echinospica. The sequence goes on from CM034541.1 coordinate 49,702,737, forward strand.
TTGCTCTGTGTTATATCTATTTATTTTTTAGTGTCATTCGTTCCGTCCGCTTAACATAACTAAGTATGTAATATGTATTATGCCCTTTTAATTGCTATTGAACCAGGGAATTCTTACCGCAGTGATGCGATCCTACGCAGTGATATTACTTCAATTTTTGCGTCCATGCTCTGTGTTTAAGTTGGGTTGATGTCATGACTAAAACGAAGTCGACTCGTTTCTGAAAGAAGTTTATTACGGTGGTATGTGGAAATGTGTACAGTTTTGTGGGCTGTACGCGTGGACGGACGTGTGTGTGCGTTAGCTTGCGGTCACGGCCGGGAAGTTTATCTGACATGTTGTGGCGGAAGGGGGTAATGGGTGTGAGACGTGGAAGTTGTACTGCGCAGCTCTAGCAGATGACCGTGACTTGTCTCCACACCATTTCCTGAACGAGACCTAGTATTTGACACAGGATGGATGTCAACAATTCGACGTTGCGTGTTGTAAAGGAGTAACATGCAGACTTGGAATGGTTTCATGGGTGTTCTGTTGTTATTCTTCAGCTACGCATTTGCCCTGTCGCCTTCTGCAAGCACGTCTCATACATTAGACTCGTCCTGTCAGTGCCCATTTCAAGAGGCCGTCCTTTCTTTGTCTCGGCTCCTGCCTACAACCGCCGATCGGGTATCGCCACGTAATTGTCGGCGATGAATGCTGTTGAACACCTGGAACCCTGTCGGCGTCGCTTCCGTCGTCACCCGAGCTCCCCGGGTCGAGCGGGCGGCCGTTTATCGTCGCCGTTGACAGTCGGCCGCGTGGCTATGTATAGCCGGGCATGCAGGCGACACGGTCGGCCGTAGCTGGCGCCGCGTGGCCGCCGCGGCTTCGTCGACATATATAGTAATAGATTGTCACCGGGCGAGCGTTATCGGTCGTCTTGGGTTACGGGCGCCCGGCGTAGATACGACGGTGGCGGCGGCGCGCGCCTGACGCACGTCGGGGTGGTCGCGGCCGGCGACCGGCGTGTGCCGCGTGAATCAGTGCGACGTTAATGCGCCGTCGCACTGACTTCCACGCCGGTGATTTACGGTGCTCTATCGCGCCAACTGCGTAGTTCGGTCAGGAATAACCGCCACGCGAAGATTGTTGTGTAGCGTCAAGCGGAATCTTGCGACGCGTGTGACTAACTCAGTGATGTTTACGTCAGTTTTACCTAATTGGATATCACGGTTGTTTAGTTACGTAATAGTCACGTAAACATGGCTAGATAGTCGTACGCGTTGTACGATTCCGTTTGATGCATCGCTCCGTATAGACTCTGTTTTTGTGGATGTCAACTTTGAACTTCTTTAAAATGTTACTTTATGTTTATAATATAAATTATTATTCATGTCGGCCATACTCATTACAGAATGTCTATGGCATTATATGGTCCAGCTAAACCTAATTTTTCTTCATTAGTTCGTTTGGCAGCTATCTGGACATGACAACGTAACTGTTGGGCATTTCGAAATGATGTTACCGGAGTTTCCAGAAACGAAGGGACCGCGTACAACTGTTGCAATCGAATACATGGCACGCAATACAATTGTTTAATTCCGTTTTAATATCACAAGTTGTACAGCGTGTCAGCGTTTTGAAACTAGCTTGGCGGCTGAAGCGAAACAGTCACGCCTTTATCGGTTTTAATCTATGCAATTGAGTGTGTCGTACATATACAATTCTGTGCCGACTGCTCCTCAGACAAACAGGAAAGTTGGATGTGTTTATACAAGTTACGTATATATGCGTCTCATGCAATATGATATTAGGTGTTGGATTTAAATTGATATTACGAATATGCCAACGCAGTATCGGCTTTAGCTTACAGTGTGAGAACTGTTCGCATTGTGTTGAGTTCGCCAATTTGCCAAAGTGTGGTAACGCTGTAGAATCCCACAGTATCTTTAGTATACGAGTTGTCAGAAAGGACCATCGTGCTTTTCCTTTGTTATATTCTGCGAAGCACATACTTATTATAATATGCACTATTGGCACCAACGCCGACTGTAACTGGCGCAATGCCTGTACATTTGTACATATCAACGGTGAAAAGTGGAACAAAACCACATGTTCTTGCATGATTATCGGTGTAATACTCATGCGGATGCGTGGTCCTCAGCTTCCGTTGCTGCGCGTTTGTGTGACCTGGTCTTAGCGTCGCTGATATTAACACGGTTTTAGTCAATGAACAACTAATTGTACATAGTAGACAATTTTAGTTTTCTATGCACCGGCTAGCGGCTATTTTTAATTAGTTTGGGACTAATTTATTCGATTTTCTACAACTATTTATTTGTTTTATTGTGTGGATACTATTTATTGATTGCAATTGAGTGATAATTCGTTTGTTTTGTATTTATATTAATTTATGAACACCGTATTTAATAGCGGATCTCGCAATGTATCTATAGTTTGCATGAGTGTTGGTTGCTAGCGTATGCATGGTATGTTGATGTACAATAATCATTGGTTCGCCCCCCAAAAAAAATGAGCAGTCAAATAATAAATCCCAAACTACTACGTGGGTTGCCATGGTGTTATGACCGATGTACGTACGTTTGACGTTACGTTATTCACAACGCTATATTTCGTCACCTCGTACCGCAATGGTGATATCGAAGCTGTTACTTTACATGGGTGTTTGCGTATATGCGTGTCACTGTTCTGTAAACTAGTTCCGCATTGGACGCCTGCAAGTCTTCTTCTAAATGACGTCTTCCGTTCAGAAAATCTGCTCGTCAATACAGACGTCAACGATGCATTTGTTATTTCCTATATTTTGTTAATTACCTTGCAGGACTACACTGCAGCGTGGTGCTGCCCAAATCGGCCATGATGGTTGTCTGCATCCGGGCGCGTAGCTAGCGTTAGTACGTGTGTCTGAAGCATGAAGTCTGTCTTGCATGCTATCGGTCTTCAACCCAGTGGAGTAGGCCACATCGTTATGTTAGAGGCGTTATGTTTGAATTCAAAATGTCATTCATTAAACCAATGAAAAGTACCTTTGTCTTTGTTCGAAACTTTATATGGTTATGAGTGCCTGTGTGCGTTTGTGGTGGGTCGGTGATATGTTATTCAACCTAAACACGATTGTTCTGTCAAGCAGTTCAAAAAAGAAACAATTCAATATTCCATTCATTCGATTAATTTTCCCCAACTTTAGACAATTAGTGTTACTAGCAAAACATTCCCATCTCCAGTTATAGTACGTAGGTCTGCATGCAGACACAGAATCAGACTCGTTACGTCTTCCTCGTGCATTTAGACCATCGCGAATCAGGTTCTTTGATATTTGTGTATGGACGAATCATCCTGACATCACAGAATATTCTAAGGACAATGTACAATTCTCTCATATTACCTCATATGAATTATGGTATATTGGCTTGGGGTTATCAAACACAACGCATATTTATACGTCAGAAAAAACTTAAATTATTAAAGGTCAATGACATCTACAAGCTACAAGAACTTAAATGTTATCATAAATTAATAAATACATAACTACCAGAATATTATTTATAATATACTGTGTACTAACACTTTTGAAATACATCAATATGACACACGAGACAAAAAAGCCAATTTATGTTAAAAAGTAATCATGTTTTCGCAAAAACGTATTAGATGCAGCATGATTAGAACTGTTAATAATAGTCGAAATGATATTACCGACAAAGTCCATACTCGTAGTATTACGGTTTCCGTATTGGCTTTCATATACATACAAATTATAATTAGATAATGCTCATGACAACGTAAATTAAAATGGGTCATACATGGCAATGTATTGTGAACAACATGGCCAGTATTGCGTTTCTATATAGATTCAGCGCCGCATTTGGACAAATTAACTCCTGTTGGCCGAAATCAATTTCTACCAACGAACTTGCTATTGCTAGGACAATTGATCTATCAACCAATACGAATGAAATCATCACTCAAGTCTGTTTTAATGAAATAGCGTTGTATTGGAGGAACGGAATAATATGACGCCTTGTGTCATTGAGGGTCGGGGTGAATTTAAATGGTGATGGTTTGGAGACAGGTCATTTTTCGCGTTCAGAATTATTCCGACAATACTACAGTATTGTTATGTAGGCCCTACAAAATGGAGCCACATAGGACATAGTATTGTACTATGTTTAGCCTCCAAGAGTTGTAGTTGGAGATTTGTTTGTTGACCCTGTAAGAGGTGCAATTGCAGTGATTTGGTTAGCCACATCCACCAAATATTCACTACGTTCAGACACCTACAAACAAAGCTAGTTCAATTATAAAATCTAGTACAAATACCCGGCATTGAGTAGAATCCAAAGTGACAAATACCTATCACCTAGAAAGGATAACTTGGTAGTTCAATACAGTCATATAGGTGAAATGGGAGATGGTGAGATTTACCAGATGTTTAACTGCGAAAACATATATAGTATGTGTATTTCTGTTAACGGAGTAAAACTTTGGAATTCCCTTGACCCTTCATCGATTAGTTGTAGGAATGTTCATCAGTTCAAAAAGTATTGTACATATAAAATATTGAATAGCTACGTGTTAGAGTCTTGCCGAAAACGTAACATCATCAAGATAAATTAAATGAGCGTTCAGTTGAATGCAAACACATTGTTTAGTGTAATTCAAGTTTTATTTTAAATAAATGTTCCAATGTTTTCTTTTCATCTAACCTAATATGATTATACATGTAAATGGTGTTGTCGCACTTTGAATTTTTGTTCTTGCCCTTTCATTCCAGATATATTATGAAGTTAATTAAGCTATTAAAAGGGTAAGCACTACAAGTATTTCACTTCTTTTACTTTTTTAGCAATTTGTTTTAATTTATATATGCACTGAATAAGTGACGTAAATGTGTTGTTTTTGAAATAAACTTCATTCAAATTAAAAAAAAACGTTTACTCGCCTCAGAAGTAAGGTTATCTAAAATAAATTACAACAATCCAAGCCATAGAACACCTTAATTATAATAGTCCCTATAACTATACGATATAGGCTTCATCGACTTAAACGTATGCGATGTTTCGTCTCTTTCCGTCGAAGAAGTTAGCAAACAATATTCCTTGTCGTTCAGTTATTGGTGCGTGAGACACACACAGCCATCCATATCGTCGTCGAATGTAGGCCCACTGGTTGTCAAGAATGAACAAATAAAAAAGAGGCACGTCACGCGATGAGAGTCCCACACCGTTGATTGACTATAATCTATCTTATATTACCAGATCCTCAGTGTACACCCGAAAAACAAAATTCGGAATCTACAAGAGCAATGTCTTCTCTGTGTTGCTGTACGGCTCGGAGTGCTGGAGGAGGACACTGCAAGACACCAATAGAATCTCCAGCTTCCGCAACACCTGCCTAAGGAAGACAACGAAAGTATACTGGCTCGAGACCATTTTCAGCACAAGACTCCACCAAGCAGCAAATCAACAACACATCTACCTCACTCTGAAAAAGAGGAGGTGGACATGGCTCGGCCATGTCTACAGGATGAGCAACGACATTCCAGCAAAAACAGCACTGACCTGGACGCCAGAAAGAAATAGAAAAAGAGGCAGACCGAAAACCATTTGGCGACGAACCACTGAAGAAGAACTGAAGACTGCTGGGCTGACCTGGGGCACAGCAGCAAGGAAAGCCCAATACAGAGAGGTATGGCGAGATTTTGTGCGAGCCTTATGTACCACACGGCACGAAGAGGATAAGTAAGTAATCTTATATTAGAGCAACCACCACAGGCATATAAATTGTACTCCTAGTTTGTTTTATTATATCACCCCTTGGAGGAGTGAGGATATTAATGTTAACTGATATAATGTTTTATAGTTAACATAACAATATTATTATTTCATAAATTACGTCATCACTAATTTTGCTTACGTCGATGCGCCGCCTTGCCAATAGAGGCCGACACAGTTATCAATTTTACATGATTTGGTTTGGTATTACTGAGGTAAAGATTGAGGTAACGACATTCGGATACTACACTTATTGACATTAGAGTTAAAATAAACGTAAATGACAGTATTAACATTTCTAATGTCGTCGCTACCTTGGATAAGTCATTAACCCTAACGCCAGCTATCTATTTCCATGCACTGGGGTCCTCTAGTACACGTCCAGCACAACAAAATCAAGAGAGAGTACAATATCTTGCTAAACGTTAACAATTGGACCGATACTATCGTCACCTATATCGTAACGCACCTGCAAAACATTTCACGTGTTACCATGCGGATATAACTGCCCTGTCACCATACCCAACATCGGGCTTACCATCGAATGCTGCTAAAAAGGCAGTCGGTTTATCGTTTTTCATTTAATAATTAACATAATGTTCTTAAGACTATGCCTGTAACAACATTCGCAATTTCGAAGCTACGACCTGGAACATGTTCAAATAGTAAATAAAACATCCAGGTTCAACACGAGTTTTATTGGCAACACGACCTAGTCTGGCTGAGTTAATGTTTGGAGCAATCCAGAATGGTTTCCAAAACAACCAAGCAATAGCTTCGGATTCAACTGATGTGGCAAGGCAATTCTCGCCTCGCTGCTCGGTTCTAATGTCAACAATAGTGTCAGTGAGTATCGATACTTGTCCCTCTAGAAATGTGGTGTAATTGTAGCAATTTAGCTTCCTCGTGATATGTGGGAGGACCGAACTACCACCCATCCATATGTAATCAAATGATGTACGTTTTAGGGATGTGTGAACTAATTATACCACCCCTAAATATGTTTCATTAGCACAGGGTTTGAGTATGTGTTTACCGCGTCGACAATAATATTGACGGCCCGTTGCTAATATAAGAGCAGGTGGCGCACCGTCCAAGGGTCAAACCACAATTCCATTTCCTCTTCCTGTGCCGAGAATGGTTGCGTTGCTTTGTGAAGTTCAGGAGAAACAGTAATCCATGGGAACTGAGAAAGTTAGAATGGTCAATCGTGTGTGATTATAATGGCTTCGTGCGCTATTATTTTGCTGCGTTCCAATGCGCGAACTCGAACGTTGAAAAGCATTCCAACTCACCACTGGGAAATTGAGTCACGTAGTGGTCACAAAGTCGTATTTACGTTAAACATGGAATGCAGCATAACCACAACATATGTATGTCTCTATGTATCAATATATGTCTCTCGGTATCTCTGTCTCTCCATCACTCCGCCACTCCGCCACTCCGTCTCTCCGTCTAACTATCCCTGCCCGTCTATGTCTCTGTCTGTCTGTCTGTCTAAGTCTCTGTCTGCTTCTGCTGCCTCTGCCTGTCTGTCTGTCTGTCTGTCTCTCCGTCTATGTCTGTGTCTCTGTCTGTCTGTATGCATGTGTGTCTCTGTCTGCTTCTGTCTGCCTCTGTCTGTCTGTATCTGTTTATGTCTGTCTTCCTGTCTGTCTGTCTGTCTGTCTCTCTCTCTCTCTCTCTCTCTCTCTCTCTCTCTCTCTCTCTCTCTCTCTCTCTCTCTCTCTCTCTCTCCTCTCTCCTTTCTCTCTCTCTCTGTCTGTCTGTCTGTCTCTCTCCTCTCTCCCTCTCTCTCTCTCTCTCTCCATTTACCTCCCCCCACCCACGCCTCTCCCTCTCTCCCTTCCTCCCTCCTCTTCTCTCCCTTCTTATTTCTTTCCTTCCTTCCCTCCCTCCCTCCCTCTCTCTCCCCCTCTCTCCTGTGCCCCCTCTCTCTCTCTCTCTCACCCTCTCACTCCTCTCTCCCCCTCTCTCTCCCTCTCTCTCTCCCTCACTCTCTCCCTCTCTCTCTCTCTCCCTCCCCCCTCTCTCTCCCGCTCTCTCACCCTCTTTCTTAAACATGGAATGCAGCATAACCACAACATATGTATGTCTCTATGTATCAATATATGTCTCTCGGTATCTCTGTCTCTCCATCACTCCGCCACTCCGTCACTCCGTCTCTCCGTCTATCCGTCTATCCATCTGCATCCGTCTAACTATCTCTGCCCGTCTATGTCTCTGTCTGTCTGTATGTCTGTCTAAGTCTCTGTCTGCTTCTGCTGCCTCTGCCTGTCTGTCTGTCTGTCTGTCTGTTTCTCCGTCTGTATGTCTCTCCGTCTATGTCTGTGTCTCTGTCTGTCTGTATGCATGTGTGTCTCTGTCTGCTTCTGTCTGCCTCTGTCTATCTCTGTCTGTCTGTATCTGTATATGTCTGTCTGTCTGTCTGTCTGTCTGTCAGTCTGTCTCTCTCTCTCTCTCTCTCTCTCTCTCCCTCTCTCTCTCTCTTCCTCTCTCCCCCTCTCTCTCTCCCTCCCCCCTCTCTCTCACTCTCCCTTTCCCTCTCTCTCCTCTCTCCCTCTCTCTTTCTCTCTCGCTCTCTCTCTCTCTCTCTCTCCATTTCCCTCCCCCCACCCACGCCTCTCCCTTCCCCTCTCCCTCCCTCCCTTCCTCCCTCCTCTTCTCTCCCTTCTTATTTCCTTCCTTCGTTCCCTCCCTCCCTCCCTCTCTCTCCTTCCCCCCTCTCTCTTTCCCCCTCTCTCTCTCCTCTCTCTCCTCTCTCTCCCTCTCTCCCTCTATCTCTCCCTCCCCTCTCTCCCCTCTCTCTCTCCTTCTTCTTTTCCTTCTTCCCTCCTCCTCCTCCTCCCTCCCTCCCTCCCCCCTCTCTCTCTCCTTCCCTCTCTCTCCCTCCCCCTCTCTCTCCTCTCGCTCCCTCCCCCCTCTCTCTGTATATATCTCTGTCTGTCTGCATGTCTCTTTGTATGCCACACTTCATGTATCTCTCTATATCCCTTTGCAGATCTCTGTTCATGTATTTCTGCATGTCTTTCGGCGTGTATCTCTTCATGTCTCTCAGCTAGTCTCTTGATTTCAGAAGTGGCACGGAATGAGAAAAAAATAAGGAACTTAAAAAAAAACATTCAGCGCATTGAAGTGTTGTAGTATTGATTAAGCAAACTGCATACGTATCAAACATGAACTTTTGTTTGATTCCATATTTGCAAAATTACGTTTATTATAAAGAAGCGTATTTAAATAGAGCTGCCAAACAAACCAAATTAATACCACATTTCAATATTGCGCCTCAAATATCCGTGGGAAAAGGTATTTACGATACATACATTTTAATAGGGAATAACATAATCTAACAATATAAACTGATACAGTCTAATGAAATGTATAATCGTGTTCTCAGTTTATGCCAGCGTAATCATAATATGCAGTTGTAATAAATTTAGAAATATTTCAGCAAGGTGTCAATATTATATGTATATATTTTTATTAGTGTATTTATTTCAGACAATCATCATGTCCATATATAAAAATACATCAATAAAAGTATGTAAATAAATATAAAAATACATCAATAAGAACAACATGTTTAAAAGTTATATAAATCCCGGACCAACTGGTGCCGCAGTTTCGAAGTGCAATATGTGTCGCTAGTTTTAATGCTATAAATAATGGGATTCAAAGACATGTCAATCCTATTCATTATGCTAAAAATAGCATTTCTCATTACACATTTACCCGAGCTGACATTAGCTGTAGCAAACATGTGGCCAGCGCTACATCTCATGGGCAAATTGTTCAATATCCTGAAAGAGTTGTTATATGCAACAACGAATTGCTGAAAATTAACTTTTCTAAAGTTCACCCATAACGTATACAGATAGATATTACCAAAATACGCTGTAAATAGCTTATTTTTATAGCAGTTGAACATAAGTGGAATTTTTGACGTAACATATTATTCTTGGCATACAAAAGTCTCACTTTGGCTTGCATGTCATACGCACCTGACAAGTTATTAGAAATGACATGTCCAAGATATTTATAAGAGGTGACGAAGTTTAACTTCTTTCCTCCTAATGTCATTTCTTTAGAAATACTTGACTTTCTAGATTCAAAGTACATGACCCGCATTGTATTGCACGTCATCCTTACATCCATATGAGTAACACATGTCTAGTACTGTTTGTAGTCCTTTAGCAGAAGGTGCAAACAGAAGTAGATCATCGGCGTATATGAGGTGATTAACAACCATGTTACCAAGACTACAACCGATTTGGTTTTTTTGCAGTTGTATACTCAGATTACCCATATAAATGTTAAAAAGTAAAGGGGATAACTTCCCACCTTGCTTGCCTTGCTTGCCCACCGAGAAGAAGTCCGAATAGGTATTTCCCCATCGTATGCATACACATTGATTATTTAATTCATTGCTGAGTACTCTTAAGATATATTTCGGTACATTTCGTTGTTCTAGTTACGTTAAAAGTTTATATCGGTTGATACGATCAAACGCCTTTGATGCATCTAAAAACGCGACGTGCATAGCTGAACCATGTTCAGTGTAGAACCTTAATAATTCCTTATATGCAAACACGCATAACTCCGTTCCATGTTTAGGCTTAAAGCCAAATTAATTAGGAGTGGTTTTCAAGTACATTTCCATTCTGTTAAAAAGAAAAGTGTCTATTATCTTCGAAAATATGTTCGATAGACATATTGGCCTATAATTACCTTTGTGGTTTACTCGTCTATTCTTGTCTTTAATAATTGGTACAATAACAGACTGTTAAATTTCTTTTGGTATATAACCAAGCACCAGAATCGAAGACACAAGGATAGACAAAAGCACAGCGAACTTAATATGTTCTGCATTGATACCGTCCAGACATGGTGACTTATTTGTTGAGAGTCCATTAATAATATCCATCAGTTCAACTGCATCAACAGTCATTCCCTTATTGCCAGTGGAACAACCATAACAAACTTTGGCACATCGGCTATCCTCCACATCATTAAATACATTTTCATAATGATGCTTCCACATTGACCCGATGTTTACAGCACCGTGTAAATTATCAACGTTTGTCGGAAGTTGTATTTTACTGTTCGTACAGTGCTTAATTTCTTTCCAGAATATTTGCGATGGTCTTTTTGACACAACTGTTCTGCAATGTTATTAGCAATGATAGTTTCTTTCTCCCTTTTAAAATTTCTGATCGCCTGCTTGAATTTCATTCTGAATAATTTCATAACATTAAAAATGTCATCTTGTCTGGGTTTACCAATCTCTTTCCATATACAGTAAGCATCACGGGCTGCACAATGAAGCCCTTTCACTCGCTCGTTCCAACCTGGTACAGCATTATACTTATAAGCACCTTTGCGATTTGACCGAAGTGTGTGACCACACCTCTTCAATGTAATCACGATAGAATTATAAACGTCATCGAGATCATCATCATGATTACATTTATGACAATTGGGATCAGTGCATCTAACACCCAGTGGAACACACATACGCACGCACGCACACACACACACACATATTTATATACATATATTTATATATATATACACACATATATATGCATGTATAAATTATATATATGCATGTATAAATTATATATATATATATATTACGGATGTTATCATTACCGTCAAAATGTGTTTAAAGAAACGGTTTACCTCGTTTTTATTTGAAACAAATAACTTTTTGCAAGTTTATGAGACAGACAAATTATCGAGAAGAAGAGGGAATTTAAAAAGGATGTAGCGTTCGGTTTTGTAGATCTGGAAAAGGCATTTGACTCCGTGCCGAGAGAACTCGCATTTGCAGTCATGAGATGGATGGAGGTTGGAGAAGCAGAAGCCAGAATGGTGGAGGAAATGTACAAGGAGACAACAGCGGTAGTGAGAGTCGAAGGAGAAACATCGGAACAATTTGGAGTGGAAGTAGGACTCAGACAGGGAAGTGCCTTGAGTCCCCTGCTTTTCATTATGGTGATGAACCTGATCAGTGGAAATATATCGGAGCAGGAAGAACTTAAGAAGATACTGTATGCAGACGACCTAGCAGTGGTGGCTGATAACAAAGAGGAACTACAGAAAGCTTTGCAAGAATGGAGTGACACCTTCAGAAAACACGGCCTCCGATTGCATCTGGAGAAGACTGGAGTAATGTGGATAGGAGAACAGGAGGTATATCTGCATGTAGTTATTGACGGAAAGACCATTAAACAAGTGAACAGCTTTGTATACCTGGGCAGTACAGTGTGTGAGGATGGATGGAGTAGTAAAGAAATACAGAGGAGGGTGCAAGCAGGAGCAGCAGCATGGAAGAGGATAGAAGGCATTATGTGAAACAGAAAACTGACGAAACAACTGAAAGGAAAAGTGTTAGAAGCCTGCGTTATACCAGCCTGTATATGTGGGTTGGGAACACTGCCACTGACAGAGAGACAGGTGGCAGAAAATAACTGGGTCAGAAGAATATGTAGAGTAACACGAGAGGATAGAAGGAAGATGAAGGAATTGAGAGAGGAGACTGGAATGAAAAAAAAACATCTAAAGAGGAAAGTAGCCGGTAACAGAATGCGATGGGCGGGACATGTACATAGAATGGGTGAAGACAGACTGGCGAAAAGAGCGTGGAAAGTAGAAGAGGGTGGCAGACGAAGGAGAGGAAGACCAAGGTTGAGATGGAACGACAGCATAAAACGAGACCTGGGGAGGGCTGGCGTGAACAGCCATGAATGGATGGCAATTGCGGACGAGAGAGAGAGGTGGAAAGAACTGACAAGAAAAGTAGAAGAAGCTACCAAGTGACGTGGACCCCACCCCGCAAGGGAGCAAGGGAAAGAAGAAGAAGTTTATGTACGTCCTTTTCCCCCAGTGACCGATGTATCTGACATAAAACGTGTCTAATCTGAGATCCAGCGAGATAATAAACGGCAGTAGAAATTGAGAGTCAACAGAAACCACGATGGTGACTACGCAAGTTGCTGGAGTGGTAATTATATTTTCGACAACAATCGGAACAAATGTGTCGTACCGCATGGCACAATTTAATAATTGATGACAACATCCGCAAAAAGAGTCTCTGTATGCCGATTGCCGAGCTATCGGCATCACATTTTCTTCGTTATAATGACAAGTGCGAGCTGCTGGAAACTGTCGTGTCTGCAATAAACAGAACAACCCGGCTGGTGAGGTGTCACGTGACGTTTCGCCGGTCACGCGCGGCTGGACACGGTCTCTGCCTTGAACGACGACCCGGTCGCGTCATCAGAAATTAATTAAGCGCAGATTACACAAATTGAAACGTGGCGCCTGGGGAACTGCTACCAGGTGAAATCGACAACACTCGCCGTGGAAGCAGGCGAGACTACTCGGCGCGCGCGCTCTTCGACACGACGACGTCGCTTTAATTAAAAGGCATGATTAGCGGTATCGCGTTCGTGTCGCGCTGTTGTCATTGTAAATTAATACGACCGCAAGGTCAACACGGCTACGCTTCACACGAGTACGCGATACAAACGAGTTTAGCGTAATCATGTCACAATGGTTGCAAATGAAATGCGAGATTAGTGTGGTTATCACGGCAGTGAATTAAGACATGTTTGTTTTTGGAAGTCGCATGTTCACAAACAGATGGGTCTGATATGCGACGATGTGAAACGGAATTTGTTACGACATTGTGGTGTATATACATGACGTTAGTTCCAGTATTTAAATCGCGCTATTCCAAAACACACAAAGTGTCACAAGACACGCCACTTATTAATGACGTTGAATAGGCCTACCAGTCAGCCACAACGCGTTGTTCGTTCTTTAGATCAGGTTGGCACAACAGCAACAGTAATACTATAGTCAGTTCGGTGGAAATATTATAACAGACAATTTTACATTTATTGAAAACACTATTTGATCAATACTATTTTATGTCACTGGAATTGGCTGTCACGCATCCACCTCCCGATCCCCATCTGTCGCGGCATTGTTAACGGTCGTTCGGTGCAAGATCAACTCTCGCTGTGTCTGAAAGTCTAATATATAGATATCACACCGGATGGATGGCTCAGTCCCCCGCTATTATGTCCATTTTGTTGATGCCTTTGGTGAGCGTCAAGGGTGGTGCATTTGGAGGGTTTTGACAAATCGACGACACACTCGTCATCCTAGTTGCAACGTCCGAGCTGCTACTGCATCATCTCGTGGTTGATCTCAACAAATCTTCAACACATTAGTCAACCCATTTCACACTGCGAAGATTCTGCAACAATACTCCTCCTCTCGAATCGAGAACAATATCCAACACTACCCCATCGACACCGCGAAAAATATTCAACGCTACTTCCCCATCTTTCGATGTCATGTAGGATAGCAGCGACGAGATGAGGCTCCAGCTCAGCCCCCCCCCCAATATTTACCACGTTTTGACGCTAATGTATTATAATTATACGGTTCTTAGAGCAGAACATGGTAGTTTGTTTCACACAGGTTATATAACGTAGACTATATGTGATCTCTGAGAGGCGGCGGGTTGAATTGGGCTGTAAAGGGAACGCTTGGTCACCTATACTTTTCCTTGTAGTTAGCGTTCTTCATCTTAGCTGAAAACTTGGTGGTCAGTCGGACCTTCGACTTTCAAAAGTTGATGGTCTCACTCAAAAGTTGGTGGTCCAAATATTAACATAATCACACGAGTAATATACATTTACAGCTATAACGCATGGTAATTATTAATATACTAGTTCAAGCCAAGTCTGTCCTACAAATTAATTTACGATATTAAGATTAATGAATCAGTGGATCTAAATTGACAACAGTTTATTGTTGACAGAAAAACACCAATGTTGCAAATTATTACAAACGCCACAACACGAATGTCTGCAGGTGTCTACTCAGAACTGTTGCCATCACCTGCAGGACGGTGACTAAAACTGTCCGAGACCAACTCGGATTTGAAGGATGTATTCCACAGTTGGATAGCTGATGTGTGTTTGAAGTCAGCCATGTCGGGTGAATGCAGCTGGATGGTGATGATAGCTGACACTGTGGACGACTTCATGCGGTTTCGAAACTCAGTCTTGAACTCTTCACTCGTTTCAATGTGCTGACGCCTCTTTCACATTCAGCGGAACTCACTGGAAGTGTCAGCACTACGAACTAAGCTCAATCGATCTATCAGTATTGATCAGCTCGACATTGTATTGTTTTTCCAACTTGTTTTTGTACCACGCTTACGTTAAATTTCCCGTTCGGAAATACACAAATGTTGCCATTATTTGCACTTGTCTAGTTTTCGTCGTTACAGCAACATTTTTGCCTAATTTTCATACCTCATATGTTATTGCAATCATTCAACATCACCACATGCATAGCTACGTTAAAAATACCGCGTCTTAGCGCAATTTTGAAGCTCAATGAGCGACCCAGTTTGCAAAAACATACGCTGCTATATCGTTCACTGCGGTAACGCGTGTCCGCAGCGGCGCAGACTGACGCAAACAGGGTCACACTATGGGCCTCAATATTTTCGTAATATAAATATACCTGGAATTATGCTGAATGATAGAACTAAACCACTGAGGTGTCAAATTTAAGCAAACTTGTAGTTATAATGATGAAATCGATGTTGGCCCGGATACTAGAGAAGTGTTCCATTATTTTCTTTAAAAAAATCTGCTGGTCTTGCGAGCCGGCACTTTTTAAAAGTTATCGGCCCGACGAAATAGTTGACGGTCTCAGGCCTCCGGGGCGGCAGTAATGTCGAACACTGCTTGTAGTTGCTTGTAGTTACTAAAATATAATATGAAGTGGAGCAACATGTTATAATGGCGAAATAAACATTGCCAAGGGGTGAAAACCTCTCCACCCAATGATCTGTCATTGACATGTCACATAACACACGCGAGCCGTATTCCTTATCGCATAAGAACATTGCTTTGTATAAGATATTGAACTTGTACAACGTAATGAATGCACATACACGTCGGTCTTTCGAAAATCGCCAAGACTTATATGGGTAAATCGCGGGAATTGACACAGGTCTGCATCCTGTTGTGATTGCTTGAAAGTGTATCTAGTTGATATACGTTAGATAAGTGTCCATAATGTGTTTTATACGTCCGTTTGTTATAGGGCATAGACACATACTTTGTAACCGCGGAATTGTTAACCATTCTCGCATGCCAGGGGGCGCTGCTGACTACACCAGTCTCAGATGTGTGCGTAGTTACAACCCCTGGCTTACGAGGGTGTTGTTAACCAAAGGAACCCCGATTATGAGCGGATCCCGACCCAAAAAAGGGGAGGGGTGCCGTGCAGGTGTCCCCAAAAGACTCCAGAAGGCAAGATATACGCAATATACATACGGGCGCACGCAGCACGCACGCACGCACGCACGCACGCACGCACACAAGCACGCACACACATAGACCCTACACACACTGCGCACGCACATGCAATATATCTTTTACATGCACGCACGCACGCAGGTGCGCACGCACACGCACACAACCCCGCAAACGCTCATGCACATGCACACGCACGCACGCTCTCTCTCTCTCTCTCTCTCTCTCACACACACACACGCGCACGCACGCACACACACACACACACACACACACACACACACACACACACACACACACACACACACACACACACACACACACACACACACACACACACCCAGTAGGTAGTGTAGTAATCTCTTTTAATAAGGTCACCCCATCGACAAAGTTGCAATGGCCTTACAAGAAATGTGGCCACTTGTGAAGGGGCATTACACACCTCGAGGTTACGATAAGTTATGATTATGGAGGGAGGAATAGGAACAACAAGTGCTTTGGCTTCTGGCAATGGCTTTAAATTATGTAACAAATATTGGCCGCCATCCCGCGGTGTCCCAACAATTCTGACTTGATACTACAATCCCACTGAAGTGAAGTGGGAGGCCTGGATACCTGATGGATACACCGTGGATTGACACATGCCGATACTCATTGCTGGTCAGTTGCCGTTTCGTGGCGCCACTAAGCGGATTTGAATTGCATGAAATATACAACCTAAGTTCCTGAACGCCCCTACGTCCATTCCGGAGTAGGAGAGTGTCGCACAAGGTGATGTTGCAATAGCATAGACTCTATTTGATAATTTCAGGAGTGGGAGAGGGGCATTGTGCCATTTGTATAAAATACGAGGCTCGCCAAAACCAACTTTAAGCTCTTCCAAAACCTCCATTCCAAACCTCCTTGACTCTCGTCAAAAACCTACTTTCAGGCTTTCTCCAAACCCCCAATTGTACTCCGTTAAGGCTCACCAAGAAAACCACCTTCACGTTTACACAAAACTCAGATAGCATCCAAAATGCACCTCTTCCCGAAATATTGAGGGGGCTAATCCTATATCCCGCCCTTCCACTAAACAATATTGGGGATTTCAAGTATTTAGAAACGCTTAAGACCTAGAAACATTGAAACTTCTCTCACGATTCGACCCGATCAAACCATACCAGACCAGACCAAACCAGACGAGACCCCACCAGACAACATTAGACAACTCCAGACCAAACCATAGTCCATTTAACCTACTGCAGCGTATCCACTACACCGACCGACACCGAGTCAGCAATACTCGAAACCGGATGACGTTTTAATCACATAAACTTGAACACTTTCCACTTCGTCGATAGTAGTCGGGACTAGTCGGCGTCGCACTGACGCGGTTTGGACTGGTCTGGTCTTTAGATTAAGAAGTCGCCAACTTTATACATGAACATAGAAATTACGCCGCAAATACGCGAGAGACGGCGCATCGGCCGCGTCGTGGTGATATCCCAGTGTGGCGTCGTCTTCCAGATTGCAGCCATTACATCGCCGCGCCGCCGAGAGACGCCACTTTCTTTGAAGTAATCTATATCGCTTCTTCTTCTTCTTCTTCATCTTCTTCTTCCAAATACTGGACTGGGCCCTTACAGGACGTTAAAAGTCAAACGAAGCTTGTGCGCTGGGGGCGGCGGCGTATGCTCTCTTAAAAATAGTTGAAATGTTAAAAAGGTGTTCTATAGTGCACTGGACTGTTTTAGAACTATGTACGATGTATGTGGCTGTCTCAGCAAGAAGCCATCTGGGAGCAGATGTTGAGGCCACCAAGGCCAGCCTTGAAAGCCTCTGGTCAGGTGGTGGCTGATAGGTTTGTGGGGAGTCTATTCCATTATCTGAATGTTGCAGGGAAATAGGAGTGGTAAAGGGTTGGATGGTCTGCCATGACGAAGACGCCGGTCTCCTCGAGTTCTGAGGTCACTCCGTTGGAGGTATTAGTCAATGATGATGTCAACGCGCCCGGTGTTGTTTTTGTGAAGGAGTCTGAGGCGGTTGTTCTTCCTCCTCGCTTCAAGGCTTTCCCGGTGCAGCACTTCCATCATGTTTAGACACATCCTGGTGTTCTTCTCTGTAGTCGCCACAAGAGAATCTGACTGCTCGTCGCTGCACTGCCTCCAGTTGCCTGATGTATTTCTGGAGATGGGGGTCCCAAGCAGCAGAGGCATGTTCCACAATGGGCCTTACCATGGTGGTATAGGAAATGGCCTTGACTTTGGTTGAACAGTCGTTGATGTTTCGTTGCAGGAAACCGAGGACTCAGTTTGCTTTCTCTCCTGTTGACGCTGTATGGGGAGTAGTAATATTGGGCCCACGATTTTCCAAAATGCGTTAAAGATCAAAGGCTTTTGCCATATAAAAAATGGCAAATGTGCCAAGCGTCGCGTGCTTTTTACAACAATCACATGCTGTGACATAAGTGCATTTGAGTAAGCAAAATATTCAGACAAAATTAATGAAAATGCGTGTGTGTCATCACAATAAGTGTATATTGTGGACAGGCGTGCAATAGACGCACACTAACAGTGCACCGTTTAGCCTACATGCTGCACCACCGTACGACATTCTTACAAGCAGGACTAGATGCTTCCCTTCTCTCCTATAATAGCCTGTGTGTAACAGCCGATCATGTGAGCGTTGAGCCACACAGTGTGAACAATGAGAGGATACATTGCAGTAATTTTGACAAATGTTCTGATCATGGCGCTTACCCGGCATTCACGATAGATTTAAAACTAAAAATAGGTAAGAACTTATTTTTTTCGGGAATAAATGTAGACTGAACTTTTCCGAATTATCGTCGTAATCACTGGTCAGTGGGATGCGCAGTTAGCCCATGCTAACTCATAAGATGTAGTATTGTCGATTGTTTTTGGTGCTCGTGTTCTGGTTGTGTTCGCAGGCAGGCAGGTGGAGTTGTGTCGTGGGTATGTCAGACCGGATGGTGTAGATCTTCTCTCATTACGTTCGCACGGACAGTCAGTTTTGCAGCTCAAGTAGACGCTGCAGAAATACAGAATGTCATATTGTTAGAATGCTGTGTACTGTAATGGTGATCAGCCTATTCCTAGACCTTAATGAATATGGGTGATCGGTGCGATTTACAGCTGGCTTTCGCTGTTTGCGTCTTATTCTATTTGGTATGACTCGTTGCTGTTACACCTGTCGACAGCGTGCTGGTACGACTCTCTGGTTCGGGATCAAGCTGATTCTTTCTGTATATGTCGCCTTGGCGTAAGTTTCGTTTTGCCTCTCATTCTCTTTGACGTGGTTCTTCGTCCGTATAGGCGAACCGATGGCTGTCTGGAATACCTTCGCTGGTAGACCACGTCCTGCTGAATCCGTTTGACAGGACGTGCCACTCTGCCACCCTTCGTAATTGAACACTGAACGTTTTCCAACTTTCGTAGTACTGAAATTCCAGCACCGTAGTTTAAGCGATCGATGACTGAACACAAACGTCCCAATGCATTTCGGCTAAATTTACAATTTTTTGGGAGAGAAGCAGATATTGCTCTGTTGGCTCCTTCGTTAAAATTAGTAGTCAATTTGTGTCGTGTCATTTGAAGTGCGCGATTGCCAAGATGCATCTCGATCAGTCCTTGGAGTGTTGCCCGATCACTGTCAATTATATTTACTCGCCTTAGGCCACATGTTTTCAAATGCTGTGAAGTATTCCACCAATTCTTGCGACCACCATTCCATGTCTGCGACAGTTTTTGTACGTGCCAAAAAAGCAGTCTAACGTGGCTTGAATGGTGTCCAGCATACGACTAGCTATGACTGTCGCGTCGCTATCGTGAAGCATATGTACGCTTGTGTAAATCTTCTGGCACCTGGTCTTCACGTCTTCCGCAAGCAATCTTCTGTTTTCTGTTCGTACGACAGCAGTCTCTCCAAGAAACATTCTGGAAGAGAATGACGCTTTCATGACGTGACAAAATTGCGTTTGGGACAGGTGTGTCGTATCCGATTGTCTCACTGTCTGTGTACCTGCTGGCTTGGCATCTTGTATACCCCGAGATGTTAATGCATATCCGTCGGTAGCAACGTATTTGATTGCAACACTGTCTTGTGTAAGACTGTCACCAATCGTTTTCCTAATTCTGCACTCAGACAGTGGTTCTGTTGCTCACACACTGGCTGTGCAACCGGCATGCCCAGGACAGATTACATCGATGCCCTGATTGCGAAGTGAAGATCCTAATTTGCAGAGCTTGTTGTCCAGGTGGAGCGCTGATTTCCCGATTGCCAGTTTGCCAGCTGACTGCAGTTCCCACAGCCTGTGACGCATTTTGTTCACCACAACTATAATTGTTTTTCAGATTTGTCGAGTTGTATCTAACATCGATGCTTATGTTAATGGCGGCGTCTTCTGGCAGACCACGGAGGATGTTAGTTGCTTTAGGTTTCCGTCTTCTCTCATGTACGTCATTCATTGTTGCCTGGGCAGTGAGAGTTGCAACTTTGTTTGCATTTCTTTGTAACCCCGACTGACTTGGTGGGGGCGTATTCGTCGTAGCTTCAAAACGTGCACATGTTGTCTTTGTATGCTCTGTATGCTATAGCAGTCATTCCACATCTCAGCAGTTTTCTTCACATTCAGCAGACGCATCTCAGAATCTTCATGGTTTTTGTCTGCTTGAATATAGCTGTCTGTTAAATCCAAGCACCTATCTGGCCGTGATCGTAGAATTTTGGCATCGCCACATCTCCATCGGCATCCGTTACTGTTAAATATCCACCCGCAGTTGTACCACTCTGGAATAGTCGTTCATAAAAATTATGTAGTCGTGACATCCGCACACGACCTCTTTGAGTTTCTAATGTTTCAGCACGTGTTGGTTTGAAGGATCGATGACCTTGCTGAAAACCACACGGATTTCTCGCCTTGTCACCTGGCGGTGCCTTAATTCTTATCACTAATTTTACTAATCTCATTTGTAGTCTCCTTCATTGTAATATCGCAGCGGAATAATCCAGACAAAATTACAGTTGAAAGAGACAAACCGTTATTGGAAATTACAGACTTCTCATCAGTCTGTCAGTCCAAATCACAGTGAATGAAGATCTGTGTGTGTCTGATAATTAAGGGGGTGGGTGGGAATATAATCCCATTAGTTAAGCCTCAGTTTGGAAATGTTTATGAACATAAACCAATCATGTTGAAGCAAGATAATTCAACAGTCTTTTTTGTTTACTTTTCAGGTAATTAAACACATATGAAGAGCTTATCGGTGACCATAATGACATTTGAGCACAGTCACTGGAGTGCGGCCACCATAATCAAGGCTGCTATGAGATACTGTCTACTGGCTCTGCCTTCTGGCCAATCAGGCAAGTAGCATTGTCTTCTGGGTGACTGCTAATTAGGCTGTGTAATAATAGTATGCAGTTGAACTGCTTGAGACGTCTGGCCTTTGATGATTTCACACCCTAAGGTGACTTTTGTTGATATTTACCTTTGTAAATAGGGCACAAGGCCAACAAATCAATATAAATTGGAATTTATCACAACTGGCTGAATTGAATATTCTTATAAACCACATATTGGACTTCCTGGAAAACATGTTAGGCTTTCATACGTACCACATTAGAATGAGTGTGCAGTGTAGAGATATGCCAGATTAGAAATTGTCTAACAGTGAAGTCTTATTCACATGGTGACCTATCAAGTAGGGCGGCTCTTTTGAAATGTGTATAAAAACAAACACGTGGGTCAATTACAATTTTTTTCCACACATAAGTGCATTTGAGTAGGGAGATTTTCATGTGTGATTGTAGGTGTTTACTGTAAAAATGGTGGATTTCTAGATGATTTGAATAAGCGGAAGGATATTTTTGCGGCAATTTGCATGTCTGACCTGTTTGCGGAGTAATGCTAGCCAACATTTGTAAATATTGACGGGTGTCATACATACAAGCATTTTACGACAGCTAGAAGTATGCCTTTTTAAAATCAATCAGCATGTCAATGAGATGATGATAAAAGCAGGTGAGAAGTTTAAGACATTTTGTAGGTCACGTTTTCTTATAATGAGACAAAACGTTAACATGGTCGCCAATGGGAAAACCAATTGTGTATTGACCCCGTATGTCTTGACCATATCAAGTTGTTGATGATTGTAACGCACATTCTTTGTAATGTTTCTAGCATTTTATTATGGATGATGTATTATGTTTCACGGGCCGGTTTTGCTTTCTTCAACATGATTCTGATGGCTGTGCATGTACTTTCCTAGATTAAATTCCATCTGCCAGTCCTTCTCCCAATGCTCCAGCTAGTGACAACAAATTCGACTGGAGGGCCTGCTGGTCTCTGGAGTGGTGATACTCCTAAAGAGGAGGCAGTCGTCTGCGAACAGCTTGGTACGCGAGGAGTGTACGACGTCTGGGAGATCATTAATTCGTTGTGGGAATTTCGCATTCGTCAATGACAGTAGCACTAAGCCAAGGAGATCAAGCATGTGCGTGTGGGTTTTTGTAAAATTTAAGATATATAGCCTGACTGCCGTTCAACATCAAATGATATGTTTCAACGTTCTTTGTAATTTATTTGTTATTAGATAAACCCACAGAAGCAGGTACCAATCTGTGGTCAGCTTCTAGGAGCGACAAGAACCAACCACATTCACTGTCGTGAAGACTGTTGATACAGGCTAACCATTTGACAGTGGGTGAAGCTTTGTTTTCGACACTCATTTTGTGTATTACAAAGTTTTGGAGTGATGCTTCATACACATCTTTGCGCACCCTACAGCTACATATGTACGACACTGGTATTGTACATTTGGGGAAAATAAGTTCTTTTTGAGGACACCGACTTCCTCTATATTTAGAGAGTGAGTAAAGTTGATGTCGAAGAAGATACATCGACTTCCTTGAAATACAGAAAGTATCACAGAATCTTGTAAATAGTTTTGAAGGGTACGACATGAATAACCTAGTTTTGTATAAAATATTGGACTTGTACAACGTAATGAATGCACATACACATGAAAGACCGTCGGTCTTTTGAAAATCGCCAAGACTTATATGGGTAAATCGCGGGAATTGACACAGGTCTGCATCCTGTTGTGATTGCTTGAAAGTGTATCTAGTTGATAGACGTTAGATACGTGTCCATAATGTGTTTTATACGTCCGTTTGTTATAGGGCATAGATATGTACTTTGTAACCGCGGAATTGTTAACCATTCTCGCATGCCAGGGGGCGCTGCTGACTACACCAGTCTCAGTTGTGTGCGTAGCCACAACCCCTGGCTTACGAGGGTATTTTTAACCCAAAGAACCCCGATTATGAGCGGATCCCGACCCAGAAAAGGGGAGGGGTGTCGTGCAGGTGTCCCCAAAAGACTCCAGAAGGCAATATATACGCAATATACATAGGGCGCACGCAGCACGCACGCACGCACGCACACAAGCACGCACACACATAAACCCTACACACACTGCGCACGCACATGCAATATCTCTTTTACATACATACGCGCACACCCACATGCACGCACACAGGTACGCACGCACGCACGCACGCACACAACCCCGCAAACGCTCATGCACATGCGCGCGCGCGCTCTCTCTCTCTCTCTCTCTCTCTCTCTCTCTCACACACACACACACACACACACACACACACACACACACACACACACACACACACACACACACACACACACACACAGTAGTGTAGTGTAATTCCTTTTTATAAGGTCACCCCTTCGACAAAGTTTCAATGGCCTTACAAGAAATGTGGCCAGTTGTGAAGGGGCACACCACGATAAGTTATGATTATGGAGGGAGGAATCGGAACAACATATGCTTTGGTTTCTGGCAATGCCTTTAAATTATGTAACGAACAATGGCTGCCATCCCGCGGTGTCCCAACAATTCTGACTTGATAGTAGAATCCCACCAAAATGAAGTGGGGGTCCACATACCTGATGGATACTCCCTGGATTCACCCATACCGATGATACTCCTAGCTGGTCAGTTGCCGCTTCGTGGCGCCACCAAGCGGATTTGAATTACATGAAATGTACAACCAGAGTTCTCGAACGCCCCGACGTCCATTCCGGTGTCGGAGAGTGTCGCACAAGGTGATGTTGCAATGGCATAGACTCTATCTTATAATTTCAGGAGTGGGAGAGAGGCATTGGGCCCTTTGTCAAAATATGAGGCTCTCCAAAAACCACCGTTAAACTCTTCAAACACCTCCATTTCCAACCTCTTTGACGCTCGCCAAAAACGGACTTTCAGGCTTTCCCAAAATCCGCAACTGTACCCCGTTGACGCTTACCAAGAAAACCACCTTAACGCATACACAAAATTCAATTAATACCCAAAATGCACCCCTTTCCTAAATACTGAGGGGGGATAATCCTATCCTCAGCCCATTGACCAAACAATATTGAGGATTTAATGTATTTAGAATGCAATAATTATTTATAGTCGCGCCAGACCGATTAGCGAGGTCAATTGTATATGTGCGTTAGGGCTAAACGCGCTCGCAAGAGCCAAAGTCTGTAAAGAGAAGAAGAAGAAAGCATATCGCCCGGTTCGCTTAAGACCGGGAAACACTTTGACTTCTCTCAAGATCCGACTCGACCCGATCAGACCAGACCAGACACCACCAGACAACATCAGACAACTCCAGACCAAACCATAGTCCATCTAACCTACAGTACAGGCACAGCGGTAAATTCACTACACCGACCGACACCGAGTCAGCCATACTCGAAGCCGGATGACGTCATATAATCACAGAAACTTGAACACTTGCCACTTCGTCGACAGTAGTCGGGACTAGTCGGCGTCGCATTGAAATGGTTTGGACTGATCTGGTCGGGCTAAACGTTCCAGTGTATCACGGCCTTTAGATTAGGAAGTCGCCATCTTTATACATGACGTCGCCAGAAAGGCCGCCGAAACTACGCGAGAGACGGCGCGTCGGCCGCGTCGTGGTGACGTCACAGTGTGGCGTCGTCTTCCAGATTGCAGCCATTACAACGCCGCGCCGCCGAGCGCTGGCGAGAGACGCCTCTTTCTTTGGAGTAATTTACATACTGCATCGTTGTGGGAAGTTCGCATTCGTCATTGACTGTAGCCCTATGCCATGCAAAGAAATCAAGTATGCGCATGTGGGTGTGTGTAAGATTTAATATATTTAGCTTGAATATGATTCACCACCAAATGATATTTTCTAACGTTCTTTATATGTATTATTAGATATACCCACATAACTCATAAGCCGCAGGTACCAATCAGTGATAGCTTCTAGGAGCAATACAAACCAACCAGATTCATTGTCGTGAAGAATGACGATACAGGCTAACCATTTGACAGTGGATGAAGCTTTGTTTTCGACTGAGTATTGAGTACACTCATTTTGTGTATTACAAAGTTTTGGAGTGCAAACTTTGCGCACCCTACAGCTACATATGTACGACACTGGTATTGGGGAAACAAAATTCGGTCGTTTTGTGGACACCGACTTCATCTATTCAGACAGTGAGTAACCATGATGTAAACATCGACTTCTTTGCAATAAACAAAGTATCACAGATTCTTGTAGATAGTTTTGAAGTGTACGACATGAATAATCAAAATGTAGAGTCGGTAATAAAATTTTCTGTGCAGCATTATTTGGTGCCCGACAGCAGTTTGAGAGTTGGCAACAATGATCAAACTAGACTCGACCGATATGTGAATGTTCAAGAGGCACAGGCTACAATTTGTTTGAAATGTACACGTGATCATACTGTGTTGTATTTAATGCTCTAAGGCATATCATCAAATAAAATCAGAAAGTGAATACGTAGCAATTTCTGAGAAGAATTCGCCGTCCGGCAACATACGGAAAGTTACCATACAACGAAATACACTTTATTATTGTTGATTTTCAACAGGCTGAGACTTGCCTTTGATGTCCGATGCTCAGTGGCATATCACTGACATTCAGAAAGTGAAGTCTTGGGGTGCTTTGAGAAGAATTCTGTATGGTAGTGGCTCTGTAATAACAGTGAACTAAAAGTCTAGATTTTAAAAAATGGAGACACGAAATGTTGCGAAATGCTCCGAATAGTGTAATTTTTAAATATTTATAACGATTATTTGGCAACTGTTTGAAAATTGGTCATCATTCAAGTATAGCATCACAACTCGGTGTTCACCTGGCGATTTTGTTTTACGTCTGGATTGAGACCACGTTAGATTCCACGTAGGCAGTCATTATAACTTATGCTGGGCTAGATGGATAAGTTATGTAGAGATGTTCTTTAAATCCTCTCAACACGAGAGCCTTAACTAACTTACCTCGAACGTAAAATTCGTGATGTGTACATACCTCGTTTTTGAGAAAAATCCACCCAAACCTGTCACCCCTCAGTTTCGTCCCAATCAGGTGACGGATTTTGAAATATTGGTGCGTTCTGCAAAAAGGTTACTGTGCGAATACGCGAGCGGTTGCTACCTGGTGAAAGACGTAATGTAGTAGTACATTTAGTTGTCACTGGATCAGCATGTACCATGAAAAGGCGTTCGCAATAAATTCACACATAATACCAAAACGCAATTTTAATGTGGAATCGTTCAGTGATTAATGGCGGACGGATGCCAAGTGTGATCTTACACCGTCTGGCGCCGAGCAGTCCAACTATATATACACCGAGGCTGGATATCTTATGAAAAACACGAGTGATCATAGTTTGTATACGTCGTTATAAATGCGATGTCATTGAGAATCTGCACGTCCGTATGTAGCGATTCTATTGGAGATTGGCTATTCGACGACAACACCTTTGTAAAGGTGAGAAAACCAAAACCAACTTCGTCACTTTTAAGCGGCCGGCGGCTGAAACGATTTGGTGAAAAGGTGTGTTATTATTTAGTGTTTGGATTCCTTTCAATTCACCGAAGGTCAGCTATGTAAATGAAGCTGACGTTGGAATATAAAACAATTGTGGACGGGACGACAGAGGGAGTGAAGACGCTGTGTCCGAGGAACATGCGAGAAGCATTTTAATCTACAAAGGTTCTAACCTTATTTTAAATATCTGGCGTGCAGTTGCTACCCTACATTACAATTATGGATGTGCCTCAGTGCTAAATGCGCTCACAAGAACCAAGGTCTGTAAAGGGAAGAAGAAGATGGAAGAAAGCATATCGCCAGGTTCGTTTAAGGCTGGGATACACTGGAACTTATCGTCTAATGCGAGCCGACCAGTCAAGACCAGAATACACGAGCCCACACGAGACCATATAAGACAACACCATATCAGATAAGGCCAAACCAGACTTCCTCTACACCGACTGAACCATACTCGAAGCCATCGTGACGTCTTAATCATATAAACGTGAACACCTTCCACTTTGACGATAATAGTCGGGGGCTACTCGGTGTCGCACTGACGTGGTTTGGCCGGCCTACATGTACCCGTGTACCCGGCCTTTACATTATCGAAGTCGCCATCTTTCCATATGACGTCGCCAGAAATGCCGCCGAAACTTTGCGAGAGATGGCGCGTCCACCGCGTCTGGTGACGTCACAATGTGGCGTCGTCTTCCAGATTGCAGCCATTACAATGTCGCGCCACCGAGCGCTGGCGAGAGACGCCTCTTTCTGTGAAGTAATATATATACGGCATCGTTGTGGGAAGTTCGCATTTGTCAATGACTGTAGCCCTATGCCATGCAAAGAGATCAAATATGCGCGTGTGGGTGTGTGTAAGATGTAAGATATTCAGCTTGAATGTGATTCACCACCAAATGATGTTCTCACGTTCTTTATACGTGTTATTAGATGCATCCACATAAACCGCAGGTACCAATCAGTGATAGCTTCTAGGAGCAATACGAACCAATCAAATTCATTGTCGTGAAGAATGACGACACAGGCTAACCATTTGACAGTGGGTGAAGCTTTGTTTTCGACTGAGTATTGAGTACACCCATTGTGTGTATTACAATGTGTTTGGAGTGATGCTTCATACAAATATACCTTTGAATTTAATGTATTTATTTGTGTTGTATTTCAATGCATGTATACTTGGAGTGAGACTCTAATAAGATACTACTAGGTCTTTTTGTGGACACCGACTTCCTCTATTCAGACAGTGAGTAACCATGATGTAAACATCGACTTCTTTGAAATAAACAAAGTATCACAGATTCTTGTAGATAGTTTTGAAGGGTACGACATGAATAATCAGAATGTAGAGTTGGTAATACAATTTTCTCTGCAGCATTATTTGGTGCCCGGCAGCAGTTTGAGAGTTGGCAACAATGATCAAACTAGACCCGAGCGATATGTGAATGTTCAAGAGGCACAGGCTACAATTTGTTTGAAATATACAAGTGACCATACTGTGTTGTATTTAATGCTCTAAGGCATATCATCAAACAAAATCAGGAAGAGAATATATAGCAATTTCTGAGAAGAGTTCGCCGTCCGGCAACATACGGAAAATTACTACACAGCGAAATACACGTTATTATTGTAGATGTTCAAAAGGCCGACACTGACATACAGCACTCTAACACTGACTTACTTACACCACATAAACACTGACCTCCAACACACAAACACCCACATACACCACACAACCACTGACCTACAACACACAAACACTGACCTAAAGCAATGATATTGCTAAGTAGCTTATCTACCACACAAAACACTGACCTAAATCACACAACCACTGACAAACAACACAGCAATACTCACCTACAACACATTACACTGACCTACAACAAACAAACACTGATCTGCAACACACTAATGCTGACTTACATCACACAAACACTAACCTACAACATACAAACGCCCACCTACACCACACAACCACTGTCCTACAACATATTAACACTGATCTGCAACACACAAACATCACCTATAACACACAAACACCTATCTGCACCATAGAGCCACTGTCTTACAATACACACACACTGACCTGCAACACACAAAAACCCACCTATAACACACAAACACTGACCTACAACACCCAAACTCTGACCTGTAGAACACAACCATTGACTTACAACACACAAACACCCACCTAAGACCACAAACACTGGTCTAAACATACAAACACCAACCTACAACACACAAACACCGACCAACAACACACAAACACAGACCAACAACACACAAACACTGACGTACAACACAAACATCGACCTACAACACACAAATATTGACCTACAACACACAAACACCGACCAATAACACACAAACATTGACCTACGATCCACAAACACCGACCACACACACACACACACACACACACACACACACACACACACACACACACACACACACACACACACACACACACACACACACACACACACACACACACACTGACCTACAACACACAAACACCGACCACCAACACACACACACTGACCTACAACACACAAACACCGACCAACCACACACAAACATTGACCTACGATACACAATCACCGACCTACAATACACAAACATTGACATACAACGTATTTGTAAGAGGTTTGTACTATGTAATTTGTGTTAAAAATATAAAAACAAACATTCGAAATCTAACAATAACAATTATTCAGGACCAGTATTCTGGAATACACTGCCTCATAAACTTAGAATACTCCTGACCATTAACCGGTTTAAAAGAAACCTAACAACTTCTTACTCGTGAATTATTATTGATATTACATTATATATGTGTCTGGGTAAATACGTATTAATAATAATATATTAATATTAAGTTACACGAGTACTAGTACGTTGTTTTTTCAGGTTATTGCGGTATATGCGTACCACCAGAGACAACACACAAGGAAAGTGGTTTGTGTCAGCTGTTGTGTGGGCAGAGATGAAGAAGTCTACCTCTTATAAAGTAGATGTGTCCATGAACAATGATGCGGTGGTGCAAGAAGCACAGTGTGAATGTGTTGCTGGGCAGAGCCCTACAGCTCACTGCAAGCATGTTGCAACAGTTCTGTTCGGCCTGACATGCTACTGTCAGACAGGAACTATCTTGACAGAAGTGACGTGCGTGTACACAGGCAGGGCAGTCTACCTGACAAAAACAAATCGCACACCTCGCCGTCGCACACCCCCGTTGCACCCCGCCCGCCCAATCAAACTTTTAGCTAAAGTAGATACCGTGACAAGCCCAGCCTGTTCACGGTGCCTGGGAATCCAGGAAGTTACTAATTTAATCATCAAAAGTAGATATACTTTGTTTCAACATAATTATTGTGTTGCTACACTTTAACTCCTGTCGGCAGTTAAGGTCATCGGTTAGCACTTCAAAGGGATGCATGTTTCACAACATCCGATAAGTTACATTGTGTTAATTACAGCTGTCAAAGTGCAAGGAAGGCCAGACATGCCCAAGTGTCTACGTCACCGTGAGAATGACAGCGCCAGTGAATAGCCAATACTCATCCAGCGAACTTCTAAATTTACAACACACAGCAGGAAACATTATAATTATTACTAACAGTCAATGACAAAGTTAAATTGTTGCATTCAAATAAAAACCTTTGAATAAAAATGTGATAGTTTTATATTGCGAATAAAAATGTGATAGTTTTATATTGCAAATAACTTCAATATTAAAACAAGGTTATGGGGGTAATTGTCAGGTGGGAGACAAGGGCAATTTGAGAGACTGGCGGCTAAATGTGGGAGGCAGGAGATGTTGAAAATGTTGGAGATAGTATTCCCACCATCTAGTTTGGAAGGTACGAATCTATTTTCTTGAAAAGGGGCACTATTTCAAAGATAAGGGTCCGTGACAAGCATAGGACTTTAAACTTCACTTCAGCCAAGTGCCACCCCCACGAATGGACGATAGGTGTGATCAACCCCTCCCCAGCGAAACGACATGTTTTCATGTTGTTAATGTGTTAATTAACTTGGTTTTAGTTTTAAATGAGTTCCTTTGTTGTGATGTACTTAGCGTGTTAATTATAGCTCTGAAAGAGAGCAGTTTTTTTTATATAAAATAAATGTTTAAAAAATTTTCGCAAAAATAAATTAAGTTATTCAAATAACAAATAGACACATCTACGGTTACACATGCGCATACGTGATACCACTCGTCCACGACGTCCGTAATTTATATTGATCGATAGATCGCAACCCACGTTGTAGTATGTCCTTCAGCAATACGTTTCGATGACTAAACAATAAAAAATGACTGTTTGCCCCAATAACAATGGTTTATTTGAGTGCAATGATTCACGTAGATTGAGAGACCACGTAACAAGTCTAAAAGTATAGTCGTCTCGGGAATTCTGGAACGTCGCCCACAACTCGGCCCGAGCCAGCGCACGCGGGGGTGGGCGGCGGCTAGGCCTGTCCGCGATTGCGGTTGGTCCAGAGCGCCTCCGGGTTGCTTCACTTTCATATTTGTTGACATTGTTTGATCACGAAACTATCTGCTAGTCGCGAAGCAGGTGAGCACCACATTCCTAAACAAATTCGAAATTCCAAAAATGTAAGGGATACCTAAGTATTTTGCAAGTTGGTTGTGCAAACGTATTTCAGGAGACATGTGTGCAAACTTATTTGACCAAATATATTTGACCAAACGGCACTCCAGTGAATTTGAATTATTTGACAACAATCTTGCACAATGACAGCGTAAATGGATAATCGAAAGTCATAATTCGACAATGTAGCATTGTGGAATTATAGCCCTAATATCGTTCCATATAAAAGAACCACTGAGGACGACAAGCACCCTGGTAGTGACCATCCTCAGTGCCAGCATATAAAGGTCAGTTTGGCGATTGTTCTGAAAAACGCTGACTAGTTGAATGAGACCTCACAAGACCATTACCTTGTAACCACAACAATACAGACTAGTCAGTTAACAGAACGTTGCTGAACGCTGGAAACAACTACAGATATGGAAACAGATACTAAGATACACATTTTACAATAACAATTTACATAATGTCAACAAAATACAAAACAAATCACTGTGGTGGGATGGGAGACCTTTAATAATATGCACTTAAAAACAGCCTTCCCCCATGCATGACATAGACTGACTGACGCTCACGCTTCATAGACTGACCGTTTATATACATATTAGATGGATGTATATGTTGCTTTAACTTAATTGTGAATGAATGAACGTTTATTCAACAACAACAACAACATAATGCATGCGCAGTATGGTTTGCTGCTGCTGCTGAAAGGACATAGATAAAGTCATATACTTATGTGTTGCTATGCTTTTCTCAAACTAAACAAACCTGAATAAATGCAACACGAATTATAAATAAATTACAAAATAATATTCACAACTCATATATAAACGTTTTACCATAGTGCTTGTGTTATTAATACATGGGTGTAACAAACCGTCACCTTCAATTAACAATTCACAAATATGTAGAAAGTAATGACAACTTGAATGCTTTTTTAAATTGTGTTAAACTTGGAAGCTGAGTCAATTTATTTGGTCAATTGTTTCACGTTTTTATAATACCCTTGACGGTGAGTGACAGCAGTCGGAGGGTGGTGTTTGTCTTTTTGTACACGTTGCAGTACGAATAACTATTATTATTATTGACAATTTAGGAAACATCATGAATTATCGTTCACACATAGTATCAACCTACCTGACAAATCAATTCCCGTTTTCTTTCAGACTCCTTGGCACTTCGTTTCTTCAGTTCATCTTTGAGTTCTTTTAAACTCTAACTTTGATAAGACATAGCTCATAATGTGGGTGAAAAATGTTCGATATAAGTATTCTATACACTGAGTCGTGACGCTGGTGATTGACAGCACAAAGTCTGACTTGCAAGGGATACTTCAGTATTTGCAAGTTGGTGTAGTTCGCTAGGGGGCAGCACAGCTTAGCTTAGGTTAACGATTGCATATTTGAGTAGAACATTTTTGTATTTAAGTAGAGTTGTATTGATGCGTAATTGAGTAGATTGTTGTGTGCAAACTTATTTGACCAAATGTCATTCTACTGAATTATTTGACAAAAATCTTGCGCAATGACAGCGTAAATGGGTAATCGAAAGTCAGAATTCGACAATGTAGCATTGTGGAATTATGGCCCTAATATCGTTCCATAAGTGTGTTGTATTTCATGCTCTGTGCCTTTCTATATATTCATTTTTTCACGGTTGTGTCCTAGAGTGATATATAGTTACTAGTGTCGTAGGGTCCGCAAAGATGTGTATGAAGCATCATTCCAAACACATTGTAATACACAAATATATGTATATATATATATATATATATATATATAAAGCACAGATCATGAAATACAAAATTTTGCCTATTATATTCAGTTTTTCACCGTTGTGTATGCATTTCGTGTGGTGTGTGCATACGTGTGTGTGTGTGTTTGTGTGTGTGTGTGTTTGCGGGTATGCGTGTGTGTGCGGGTATGTACGTATATATGTGTGTAGGTATGCTAACGGTTTCTTCCTCCTTTGTATCTGATACGCACAAATTCCAGGAATTTATCTACGAACACTCAGAAGAAAAATGAAGCTGTTGTTTTTGAAAATCCCGATAGGATCAGAATTCCACGGAAAAAAGTGTTCTGTGTCTGTGTGTATGTAGCGCCATCTGAAGAGTGGGTGTATTTGCTTGTTGTCATAACTGTACAACTTGTATGCGTAACCAAATAATGGTATTTCCTACTCTTACAATGAATACCCTTTTATTTAACTATCTGCTGCACACACATGATGCAGTATACCGAGAGACTGCCTGAGATGGCGCCACCATCTGTATAAGCACAGCATCTTGTCAAAATAACTTGTCATGATTATGGAGATTAATAGAGCAATACAATATATGCCTACGATAAAAACTACGATAATCTTAAGTATACCTGAATTTGTGGCGATGACATTGCCCCTTAAACATCTGCTTCTTCTCGATAACACGTCACTAGCAACGTAACTATGAGCGACCATTATGAACGATGTGCACTGTTCCATTACAACCGAAATCAGTAATGCTGGTTAATAAATAAAGCGAAACATGGAATTGAACAATGGCTTTCTTCGATAAGTATTTGCCATCTGTGCTTCGTTACACACCCGCACGTAGCTATAATATTTTCGAACACACCATTATTGTCAATGTAGCACTTGTGCCAGTTACTGCAAGTGGTCCTCTTCGTCTTTTCTTCTTCCATGTCGTCTTCTCCCACAGAGGCGTTTGTAAAACTACGATTATAATGATACAGTTCAGATGTGTTTCTTGCTCCAAATTCCGTTACGGAATCATGTCGCTTATGTGGAATCATCAGCGTCATTCGGTTCAATTGTTTTGATGTTCAAAACTGCAACAAAGAACATCGGATGTGAAACAAAGACCACACTATGTTAATCTAACAACACCAAAACACAGTGTCACCACACCCACAAACCATCTATAAGTACTCAAATTATTCAAACGTAGCAGTCATTCAGCAGTAATTTCAGCTGTACACAAAACATTGTCATGGTAAAAGCAGGCAATCTGTTCCTAGTTCTTCATTAATCAATTAATAATAACAGTTTCGAAATGAAATTTATAGCTGAAACTATCTAATATTTAGCAGCCATAAAATGATGCTACACCATTCTCGGCTGCTTCTCGGAGAAAGACATGTTTTACGAATGGATATAATTAGAACAATATGAACAATGAGATACTAAATGCTCCCTATGTGACTATGACTCGCACTTGCGCACAGACTGTATTGCAAATGGCGAACACAACAACGTACCAGTTTGAACATGTTTCTTTATTGTTTGTCATGTTGACAAAGTTCAGTAAAGTGGCATAAAACAAATAGACAGAGTTCTTATCTATAAAGAAACATCGTGACGTTAATTGTACACCACTGACATTGGAAGCGTGTGCGTGCACTAGGACTATTTGAGCCGGAAACGCCAATCGACGATAGACCTACCACACCGCCAATTGGACAATACAATCTTTCAAAATGAAGATGAAGTGTCCTATCGTGGGTTGTGAATTCGAGACAGCAGAAGCTGAGGATGGCGCCATCATCGCTGCCCTCCTCAACCTTCACGCCAGTTCGCATGCAGCTTCTACTCACGCCGCCACTACCCAGGCTACTCGAGCAGAGAAACTAAAACGACCAACTATATCATCGGCCGGATCTAGCGAGGAGTGGGCATATTTCGAGACCCGATGGGACGAGTATCGCAGGGGCACCAAGCTCACGGATGGAGATGTAGTGGTCCAACTGCTGGAATGCTGTAGTGACGAGCTCCGAGCAGCCTATCCAGTAAGTCAGAGCAAGATGTTTTGACGGCCATAAAGATGCTGGCGGTGCGCAGGGAGAATACCATGGTTGCTCGTGCAGCGCTGCACAACATGCGACAAGATCGTGACCAGGCTATCCGATCATTTGGAGCCAGAATAAAAGGCCAAGCGGGCATATGCAATTATGTCACACAGTGTCCCTCATGCACAGCCGACATCAACTATACGGATGCCATACTTCGAGATGTACTCTCCCGAAGCATAGCTGATCAAGAAATACAACTCGATGTACTCGGGGATCAGAATCAGGATATGACTCTCGAAGAAGTGCTAAAATTCGTGGAGGCCAAAGAATCTGGCAAGCGCTCAGCATCCAGACTGCTGAACTCGCAAGGTGCAGGATCGGTGAGTAGCACATACCGTCGAGGAAAACAGCAGGATGTCCGAAATAGGATGACTGACTTAGGCCTATGCGGCTACTGTGGTGAAAAGGGCCATGGTAGAAGTGCTCCGTTCCGCATCAGAAAAACCGAGTGCCCCGCCTACAATCATACATGCCAGTACCTCAAGTTGCAACGTCACCTGGAAAAAGTATGTCGCAACAAGGAGAGATCGAAGGCTAAGCCCCAAAGGACTGATTCGGGTGAGTGTGAAGGCGCGGTATTCGATGCATTATGTGCTGCTACAGAGATTGGTCATGAGCGCGGGAGGCGTTCCATAATCCTTGACCATCACCTCTATAACAACATCTGTGACAGGTGGGCGCAACAAGCCTCACAACCTCAACCATTCATCACACTAGACATTTGTGCGGTTGAGGAGGACTACAAGGATCTGGGTTTTGAACTGAAAATCCGTACTCGACCCCTATCCTTATCCGCCATGGCCGACACAGGCTGCCAAAGTTGCCTCATTGGAATCGGGGCAATCAACCGCCTCGGCCTAGCACGTGAAAATCTCATCCCCGTCTCTATGAAGATGCACGCCGCGAATAACAAGGACATCAGAATCCTCGGAGCAGCCATACTTCGGTTCTCTGGCAGAGACAAGGACCAAAACAGACTAGAGACACGACAGGTCGTATACGTAACTGACAGCTCTGACAAGATGTTCCTCAGCCGTGAAGCATGCGTGGCCCTTGGCATGCTCTCTAAAACGTTCCCAACAATCGGAGAGACTCACCATGCCCATACTATTGGCATCTCTACTACCTGTGACTGTCCAAAGCGACAACTACCACCACCTCCACCAACGAAACTACCCTTCCCCGCGACCGAATCCAACCGAGAGAAACTACAGACGTACTTGATCGACCACTATAAGGCGAGTACGTTCAATACATGTGACCATCAGCCCCTCCCCATTATGAAATGCTCCCCAATGAGGCTCATGGTGGACCCAGATGCTGAACCAGTGGCCTCGCACAACCCCATCCCCGTACCACTCCACTCGCAGAAGGACGTCAAAGCGGGACTAGACCAGGATGTGAGGTTAGGGGTAATCGAGCCAGTCCCAGTCAGCACACCGGTCACTTGGTGTCACAGAATGGTAGTTTGTGCAAAGAAGACGGGCAAGCCCCGCCGCACGGTGGACTTCCAACCACTGAACACCCACGCGACACGTGAGACACACCACACTCAATCACCATTCCACCAAGCCAGCTCCGTCCCACAGGGCAAACTCAAAACGGTATCCGATGCCTGGAATGGTTACCACAGCGTGCCACTTCACCCGGACGATCGCCACCTGACGACATTCATAACGCCATGGGGCCGATATAGATACTGTGTAACTCCACAGGAGTACATCGCCTCTGGTGACGGATATTCAAGACGATATGATGAAATCGTAGCCGACATCCCCCAGAAGACAAAATGCATAGACGACACACTTCTGTGGGCAGACTCGATGGAGGAAAGCTTCTTCCAGGCCATCCACTGGCTAGATGTTTGTGGCAAAAATGGCATAACTTTGAACCCAGACAAGTTCACGTTCTGTAAACCAGAAGTAGAATTCGCAGGGTTTGTGATCACCCTGGACAGTGTGCGCCCTTGCGGAAAATACCTACAAGCCATTCGCGACTTCCCCACCCCCAGAAACATTACAGACGTTCGACCCTGGTTCGGGCTCGTCAACCAAGTGGCGTATACATTCAGCATGGCAGACCGGTTGCAGCCCTTCCGACACCTACTGAAACCCGATAACCCATTTGTGTGGGACGACCAACTAGACAAACTCTTCAAGGAATCCAAAGACATTATCACTAATGAGATAGAGAAAGGTGTCACAATCTTTGACAAGGATAAGCCGACTTGCCTTGCACAGATTGGTCCAAGGATGGGATCGGTTTCTGGTTGTTACAAAAACATTGCACTTGCACTAAGAGCATGCCATTCTGCTGCCCGGATGGATGGAGAATCACTCTTGTCGGAAGCCGCTTCACCCACCCGGCCGAATCTAGATATGCCCCCATCGAAGGCGAAGCTCTGTCTGTGGCCGACGCTCTCGATAAGGCAAGATTCTTTGTCCTCGGATGTGCAGACCTCATCGTGGCAGTGGATCACAAACCACTCCTTAACATACTCGGTGATCGGTCACTGGATGAAATACCAAATGCACGCCTGAGAAACCTCAAAGAGAAAACACTCAGATACAGGTTTCGCATCGTACACATCCCTGGAGTACAAAACAAAGCAGCAGATGCCATGTCTCGGCACCCATCGGGTACCCCTCATCCAGACAAACTACACCTCCAAGATGACATCACACCCGATGATGATGATCCATCGAACCTGCCTTCAACCATGATTATCCAACATGCATTCCTAGAAGGCATCCGCACGAACGAGGACACCATAGATCACGAGAACATAGATGATGCAGTCAGGAATGCGGCGACCTACGCACTCGAGTCTCTTCAATCCATCACATGGGACCGTACAAGACAAGAAACGGCTAGTGATGAGAACATGCACCTACTCATGTCCATCATCGAAAACGGCATGCCGAAGTTCCGCCACGAACTACCTGTACCACTCCGTGCCTACCACCAATTTCGTGAGCACCTTCACACAATAGATGGTGTAGTCATCTACAAGGACCGGATTGTTATACCGCCGAGCCTCCGAGAGGACGTCCTATCGGCACTCCACTCCGCACACCAAGGAATATCTTCCATGACGGCGAGGGCCGAATCATCCGTGTTCTGGCCCGGGATAACCCCAGCCATGGCTGCCATTCGCACAAACTGTAGCGACTGTAACAGAATGGCGCCATCGCAGCCCAGCGCTCCACCAACACCCCCAGTGTTGCCGGTTTACCCGTTTCAATGCGTCTGCTCAGACTTTTTCACCTATAAAGGCATCAGCTACCTGGTCATAGTTGACAGGTACTCAAACTGGCCTATTATTGAAAGGACCACAGGCGGTGCAGATGGTCTAATTGACAGCCTACGCCGCTCTTTCGTGACCTACGGAATCCCAGATGAACTAGCATCAGACGGCGGCCCGGAATTTACTTCAACAACGATCCGCCTCTTCCTTAACACCTGGGGCGTACACCACCGACTTTCATCACTTGCATTCCCGCATAGCAATTGCAGAGCTGAAATCGGTGTGAAGACCGTCAAACGCCTCATTACAAACAACACTGGTACCAATGGTGAACTCGATACAGATGGGGTCCAACGCGCGATTCTTCAATATCGGAACACACCTGACCCAGATACAAAGCTATCCCCAGCGATGTGTGTATTCGGACGACCGATCAAGGACTTCATACCTATACTACCCGGTAGGTACAAACCACACGAGACCTGGCGAGAGACACTCGTTGCTCGAGAAGAGGCCCTGAGAAACAGACACATGAAAGCCGCTGAACACTGGTCAGAACATACGAAACGACTACCACCCCTCGTCATCGGCGACTTCGTGAGAATACAAAATCAAACTGGCCCTCACCCCAAGATGTGGGACAAAACGGG
Organism: Paraescarpia echinospica; assembly: GCA_020002185.1. Lineage (NCBI taxonomy): Eukaryota > Metazoa > Annelida > Polychaeta > Sabellida > Siboglinidae > Paraescarpia > Paraescarpia echinospica. The sequence goes on from CM034541.1 coordinate 49,742,126, forward strand.
CCAGGTCATCGAAGTACGTCAATTCGACCAATATGTAATCCGAGTCGACGGATCTGGGAGAGTAACAATCCGGAACAGGAAATTCCTGAGGAAATACGCGCCAGTACGCATTGCTACACCACGTCTTACCATTGATGAGGACCTTCAGCATCATGCATCACATCGCACTTCATAACCTCAACCTCGACGACAGGAGGAACCCACACACATCACACAACACACCATCGCAACTCCTGAAAGATGGAAGGACAATGTGGAGAGCCCCAAGAAAACTGTATCACCGGCAGTGGCTCCAACGGCGTCAACAGATGTCGCTCCAACACTCGAGAACATTCCTACCCCTACCACGCCAACACGCGTCTCACGATATGGCCGTAACATCAAACCACCGAAATGGCTGGCAGACTATGAAACCTAAGAGACAGTCTCCCTCACTATAGACTATTATTTACAGTCTAAAATAAGTGATGAAGACTTGGGGGGAGATAGAACAATATGAACAATGAGATACTAAATGCTCCCTATGTGACTATGACTCGCACTTGCGCACAGACTGTATTGCAAATGGCGAACACAACAACGTACCAGTTTGAACATGTTTCTTTATTGTTTGTCATGTTTACAAAGTTCAGTAAAGTGGCGTAAAACAAATAGACAGAGTTCTTATCTAATAATAATTCAAACGCCATGAAATAGACATGCATGGACATAGCACACGTTTGATTAGCTCAGAGCTTCTCATCACGAATCATGCAATATGTCTACATAAATTACAGGCTTAGGCAAACATTGACATTTTGCTCAAAAAGCTCACATACACGCCTATGTCTTCTACACCGTCGCAGCTCGTCCGCTTAACATTGTTGTATTCAAGGTGACGAACTACGCTCCAGTCATGCAGCAAAGAACATGTCGTTCAGTGTTGTGTGGGGAGATTAACGTTAGGTACATTCAGGTAAGATTAGCAATCAAACTTTGACAAAGGCGACGTTAAGTTTTTAAGTATCTTGTGAAGTATCAAAATGTAAATGCACACACGTACAATGTTCGACATGTTCCACATTTTATTCGTTCATTCTGATCGTTATCGATATGGATACCTTGTATCCTCCGCTACTGGCACCATAAGTGAAGCGAATGTTGTTTTTGAACAGCTCCAACTTTGGTCGTTATCGTATTGTGTGACGCGCGTTTTAGAGAGGGTGATCAGCATATGAATATACTGCAGATACTAGATTAACTCATTTAGTATGGTTATTGTACAGTTATAAGCATACATATATTGTTTCTTCAAATGACTAATATTTGTTTAATTATATTGTTGACGTATTTACTTTCTAAACCATTTACCAGAACGTACACCTATTATTTCAAAACGAGTACAAATACAGCCACACAGACACCCTCCCACCCACGCACGCACCCACCTACGCACGCACGCACGCACGCACGCCCACACACACACACACGCAAGCACGCCAACGCATGCACGCACGCACACACACACACACACACACACACACACACACACGCACACACACACACAAACACACACCCAGACACAAACACACACACAAACACAAACAAACACCCCCCACACACTGGTGAGAATCGGAATCAGAATCAATTTATTATCGGAAACCTTTCAGTTGGGTTGTGTATTTGTATGTTTTATCATGAATATATATTCATGATAAAATATACAAAACCATACAAGCATATTATAAAAAACAAGAAATTATGCTAAAATAATTACAGACCATTTTGTGCATATAAATGTAATGCAATTACACTAAAATTACTATTAAATAAATTCACCAAAACGACCCGTGACCACAACACACTCAATGAGGCGCTTTATATTAAAACTTAAAAAAAATTAGTTACATTAATACGAAATAAATTACTTTAAATATTACAATGGAAGGAATTAACATATATAATACAAATAAATACAGTGAGGCATCCGACATACAGTTGCCCAACACAGTCACTTCAGTACACATGTGAACTATACCAAATAAAGACACACAATATAACTCACGATTGTAGAATCTCCAGCCATGGCTCGATTGATTATTTTCTTTCGTTCCCGTTCGTAACGATCTGACTCGCTGTTGTGAGGGTTTATGAGCATTGTAGGCGCTCGGTCCTGCCAGAACATCTGCTGCATGGACGAAGGTGACCTAAACAAGTAATGTGACGATTATGGCGGCGCAGTGAAACAGTATTGAATTTTGATAGATGCACACTTTGGGAACCAGTGTTGAAAAAGTGCTCACCAAACACAATATGCTGTTGGGGAACGTATCTTTGGGCTGATAACTCTGTGCGTCAGGCAACTTGCTTTTGAAATGAATGAACATCTCTCATCAGTATAACATAAGGCACAGGTTTAATGGAACGTTGCGTGAGACTAGAAAAGCTTGGGAGATAAGTTTCCGCAAGAGACATCCGCGGATCTGTTCATGGAGTCCACAATCAAAGTCGGTGAACCGTTTGACATCTTTCAACACGTAGCTTGTTTTGGGTTGTTGAAGAACGTCTTGCGTGACAATAAACTATGCGACACCCGAACACCCAACGTCGAAAAAAACAGACGCCGGGATCACACATAAGCTCAACAAGATATTGGCGAGAAAGGGCTCAAGCCAGGTACGAGGACCAACAAGCTCGGAGCGAGACAAGAATATCACGTGTCTGCCGCGTGATCATTTTCCCATGGAAGCGAATTTTGGACGTAGCGAAGCGAAGAGCTCCCCTCGATTTCCAAGCCAGGCTATTCCCCCACCCTGTGAAGTCACGAGTGCCTTTTTTGTCAACAAAAATACATATTAAGATAATATTGTAACACTTTGATGATGGTATTAAAAGCGATTTTTTTATTGTAAGACCAACTGGCATGACTCGTTGTCATTCCGAGCTAATTGCATCTCTTTGTGACTGCAGGTAATGATTTCCTGTCCAAAATAGTAATACTCATGTGAGTTCGTGACTGCCTTTTTAAATATAAAAACCACGATCGGATACTAATAAGATAATATGATCCTTTGTCCAAGTTAATTGTTAGTGCCATTGTGACACCCACTGATATTACCCCTGGTCATTTTGAGTTTTTTACCTCTCTGAGACTAACAGAAGTGTGTGTGGTTTTTACCAGAAAAACAAGTACTCATATTCGTAGTGCATACCTTGAGTAGAGACTGGTATCATCTCCAGTGTAGTCACTTCTTGTTCTGCGTCTATACATGATGCAGATACAGACAGTGCCAAGGAGGCTGACCAGAAGGAGGCCAAATGACGTACCGAGTATCAACGGTAACCATAGAACACCTGCACAGAACAACGGGTAAGTACCCCATTTCTAACGCCCTACCTAAGTTATCATCTCTGGTAGTTGGCGACAGTTTCGTTGCTTGTTAAAGCTGCCTACGAATTTCAATATTTCACTTGTACCGTGTCGGAATCATTTCAGCAAAACTTTAACCAATATAATATCTACTACAACATGCTGGATAGATTGTGTAAATCTGTTATTTAATTTTGAAGAAACCATCGGACAAATTATGTTATGCATCTACGTACGACCGAATCGATTTTCGGCGGTAATGGACAAACGGTTTAGTACCCCTAGCTCCCGTCACAGTAGCCCCCGGGGCTAGTGGCAATAACGGGGAGCTAGTGGCACTACTTATCCGTTTGACAAAACTACCTGGCTGTTCCACGTACCAAAAACACAACAGCGTAAACTGCACTCGCCCCAAAACATCCAAATTATACACAGTCAGTTGCTATTTATGTTGCATTATAAGCAAATAACCTAAGCCGACAAAATCCATTATTAACTTTTGCGTCCGACGGTAAAGCTGAAAAAAAGAAGCATTTACATCATCACAAATATGATTAGTGATATATTAAAAACATGAATAGGAAACTAGAATGTTGTCACTTGTATCAGATTGCATGCTCCTGCATAGAGTATACTCTGTATAACTTGACAGAAAAAACAGCATGAAATCATTCAACAAAGCCCCATAAATGTGATGTAAAACATTTTTTATGAATAAATGAAATTGTTATGAAATTTATTAAATCTCTTTAGAATACATACAAAACAGGTCAAACGATGACAAATCTTATATAATAACGCAAAGAGAACAATAGCAGAAGAACATTGTATCATGTCATACTCGCCGAATATTTCTTCATGTCCTGTGTTCTGATAACGCACATGTTAACAACGGCGAAGACAACGACATCATGCGTAGAAGGATTTGAGTAAGTAAAACAAAATCGTAATGATGAAAGGATATAAATTAAGGTAACCATACAATTGTTTTCAACATTTATTTGTAGAGGAACATGTATTCATGTATCAAAATATGTTGATATGTGTATATATTATATGTATGTGTATATGCATATATATGTATATATATAGATATATATATATAGATATATATAATTATATATATATATTCGACTGAAGTGGGCTGGGCATATGGAAAGAATGGGAGGAGAACGGTTGGCAAAGAAAGCAGAAGCCCAGTGTGTGGAGGTAAAAGGAGGCGAGGAAGACTGAGATAGCGATGGCAGGACGGTGTAAGGAGAGACTTGGAAAGATTGGGAGAGGAGTGGAGAACAAAAGCGAAAGATAAGAGGAATGGAGACAGTTGGTGGAGAGAGTGGCGCAAGATCAGACTCAAACCTGACGACAGGGAATCAAAAGGAGAACGACGACGACGACGACGACGACGACGACGACGACGACGACGACGACGACGACGACGACGACGACGACGACGACGACGACGACGACGACGACGACGACGACGACGACGACGACGACGACGACGACGACGACGACGACGACGACGACGACGACGACGAAGACGACGACGACGACGACGACGACGACGACGACGACGACGACAACAACACACGCGTACACACCGTATATATATATACCTTCGCACACAGTGTCGTTGACGCTGGTGTAACCGTCGAGGCAGTCACACCTGAATGACCCTGGCAGGTCAACACATGTGGCATGGACGCCACACTTTGTGTCGTCTAAACACTCATTAATGTTGGTACAGCCTGCGTTGTAGAATCCAGGGGGGCACTCGCACCCCGTGACAGGGTTGCATCTTGTATTTAACGTAGTGCAGTTGCACATTGTCCTACAGTCTACGCCGTACAGACCATATAGGCACACTGCAATGGAAAGGTTGATAGGTCTACAGTAGACATTGTCGGAATCACTGTACTTGATTAAAATATCTTGCACACATACGCACATAGGCTCGAACACACCTACGCCCGAAATCACGTACATACGCCTGCAAGCACACAAACGCTCGCGCACGCACGCACACACACATTTACGCACACGGAACGTACTCGCACGCAAGCGCGCAAGCAGCCACACACGAAAGCAGTCGCACGCACGCATGCACAGACACACACACAAACACACACATACAAACACACACACCCAACAAAACACACACACCCACCCACCCACCCACCCACCCACCCACCCACCCACACACCCACACACCCACCCATACAAGACAACAGTCGAATGGACATAGTTCATATATCCAGTATCTTGGCAGTGTGACATTAGAGACATATATCATATTAAAACTAACATATTCATGTACTGCTTACCTTTGCAAGAACGATGATCATCACTTAGCACATATCCGACGTTGCAGGAACACGTGTATCCGCCCTGTGTGTTAGTACACACGTGCCCGCACGTATGTGTGCCTTCCGTGCACTCGTCATTATCTGGATAATATGAACAACGTGTTATAGCATGTGGCACAACAATTATGAACATATTTATAATAGAATAGAACTTTATTTAGAACACAATACAAATTGCTGAACATATTTAGAATGAATTACAATACGCAAATATTACAACCGTGGGGATCCTCTAGAAACACCAAGGGGCTTATTTTGAGGACCAGCACGAGAAATCATTTTAAAATCAGTTTCGATGTTCCATAGAAATGGAGCAAAAATGAATACAGTATATTCATCTGGAACAAAGCCAATTAGACATACATGGATATATAGTTTTTAATATATAGTTGGCCACCACATAGTACGTACTTTGCGACCAACAGATAATGTACTTCTCGTTATACCTGTGATACAGACAGTGACATATACGGCGAACGTTGATTCAGTCGGCACGGATAGTTATAGCGTGTTCTTGGCACTGGAAATGTGGGGTCAAACTTGCCATTTTTACCATAAAACTTGCCATTTGGTGACGTTTGCTCACTTATCTTTGCTTTTCTAAGTAATTTTTATAGAGTATGTAAGTTTCTACGACACAACAAACCCTCTAACGCCACCGTAGCTGCCAGCGCCAAGTAGGGGTGGCGGGTGCTGATCGGCGTCCCTTATATGAACTTTTTTTCCCTACCCACGACCGTCGATGCGGCGTCCATTATTTGAACTGTTTTCCTTAACCCCTCCCTGCAGAAAATGTTTTGGGCAAGCAGCCAATCAGCGTCGTTATCGATATTCTTAATCCAAACATAAATTAGGATTTAACAGTTCTATTTAACACTTGTGTCAATAAAACACTAATTTCCAATGTATAGCATAAACATATATAAGTCTTGTTGTTAGCCTGATAGCCAATCATCGTCTCTACCCGGATTCAGGGTAAACCAGAATCAGTGTCGTACAGTGTAAACCAGTGTTATCTTCCAGGCGCTAGAAAGAGAGCCCTACGCAGCACTCATCCCGCGGCACGTGAATAATTGAGGCTAATGTACTACTTGAGTTATTTCCACCGAAAGCCTTCGCAGAGCTGGACAGATGTGTGGAGACAGGGACATTCTCCTGCTCTACTTCCTCCCTAAGCCAAAAGATAGCACTGAACCAGCAAGAAACGTACGTTTAGTTCAAAACACCCCGTTTTTATTATGTATGCATACGTACGTACGTACTTACATACGTACGTACATACGTACGTACATGTATACGTATATACATACACACGCTAACATGATTATATGTGTTACAATCCGATGAACTTGTTTAGTTGTTCGTTCTCAACTATTGACACCGATTGCTGGATGATGACATTGGAAGACGGGGGTGCTGTCGGTAGTTTATCGCCCAAAATTCAGCGGTTCAGCACGTCTCCTGTGGTATAGCGCTGTCTCGGGTGTTGACATCGGAAGAATTGGCGGGTGCTGTTGGAGATTTTAACGAAAGTCTGGTATATGTGCCTGTATTATCGGAAACCTGGATATACCCAAAATCAATGAGACTCCCCGGGGATAGTTGGCAGAAATGTAATAACACTAATTGGCTTCCCATTGTCTACGTTTGCAAGCCACTAAACTAGGTACAGTGCTTTCAATTATCTGGTTTTAGTCTCGGACAGGGGTATGTAAGTACGGTCAAGCCTATACAGAGATTTTGTTTAGAATAAGTTTTAGTGTTCATTACCTCCCTAAGAGAGCAATCCGTCAAATCGTTTGTGACACCGAACGTCGGTCTGCTGTCACGAGCTAGTGATTCAATATCGGCACTGCATATATTGCCGAGGCGGTAGTTTGAATGAACACATCACGTAAGTCAAGTCAGCGTACATTTGCTTTCTGTTCTACGAACTTGCTGCGTCACATGCAATAGGTCATCTATTCGCCACGGTCGCGTGGAGCTCAAATTTATCATACACCAGACGAGGGACGTGTCTGTCCACCGCACAAATTGAGATTAAGTCATGTCGAGTGTTAAATAGTTACAGTAGATAATCATAAATAAAGAACAATAATTTATATAGCGCCCGAATTCACTTAAAACAGCACTCTCTAGGGAGCTGTACACAAAACTGAATAAATTATTAAGGTTTGTAATGTTCCAGGAAGCTCGTTCCATAGTGTGAATGTGTACCAGTAGCTACAGCGTGTTCTTGGCACTGAAAATGTGGGGTCAAACTTGCCATTTTTGCCATCAAACTTTCCATTTGCTGACGTGTGCTGACATATTTCTGTTGATGTAACCATTTTTTTATAGTGTATGTAAGTTTCAACGACTCGGCAACATTTATAAACCCACCATAGCTGTCTGCGCCTAGTAGGGGTGCTTACCTATGCACATTTTATATTGACGTGTCTATAAATAACGTAGTTACCTTCGTCAACCTTCGTTGCCGGGGTTCGTGCGGTCGTACAACAACACCTACCAAAAGGCTACCATCGAATCATCGGTATGTCTCCCGCGAGTTTCAACGCCTCAAAATTAAACTAAACTAGGCTACACACACACACACACTGACACACACACTGACATACACACACTGACACACACACACACACACACACACACACACACACACACACACACACACACACACACACACACACACACACACACACACACACACACACACACACACACACACACACACACACACACACACACACACACACACACACACACACACACACACACACACACACAGTTATACCTTTTCTACATACGTATACATTAATCATCATATATTTTTATAATGTTGTTTTTTCTGGAAGAATTTGATTACGGTAATGTATTGATTCAGTTAAATTTCTAGCACAAAATGTGGCTCCTCGATAGCGACTACCACAGTCTTAGAGGAGTCTCTTAACCTTATTTTTTATTATTTACCATAGAGTATACCATATTTTCCATAAGGTTATATACTTGTTTTTTTTTATAGATAGATGTATTGTATATATTATTTGAAATGTTTGGGTCAAATAAAAAAATCTTTTTTTCTTCCTTCTCTTGACACATTTCTTTCCACTCCGTGTGGCGTGAGGCGAGTTCTTCGAAGACAGGCTGGCACGAGAGTTCCAACACCTCGCGTGCTGCCGCGGTTATCTCTTCCAGGGCCGTCATCCTGAGTTTCGCGAGGTCGTTCGAATTCCCTGTCGTGACGAAACAGTGCGCCGACTCATATCCGGGGACGTTTGAGGCGAGACTCACACTGCCTGTCTAGACACTGGAGTTTGGCACAATCGAACGTTGCTCTGTACGGGTAGCACCACAAGGCCTCTTCCACGTAGACAAACGTAGGGTTAACAATTAGTGGTGATATTAAAGTTTATGAGCAGTGCGGAAATGCAGGTTTAACGGGAAATCAAATCCTTGGATTAATTAAGCGAAATATAGCGCATAAGGAAAACGAACTAATCATACTGCTGCACAAAACTATAGTTAGGCCTGATTTAGGATAGTGTACACGTGGAGGCCATAACGCAAGAAAGACATAGATAGGGTAAGGTCGGGCATTATGAGCATAGTTTTGTTTTCGGCCAATATTTTGGTAAATATATATCCGAATTGCTCCATTTAAGGGGCGTGGCGTCGACCTTTACAAACTCTTTCTGGAAACTGCATTGGTTTCGCTGTATGTTTTAATAAAATAATACAGCATGGAAATAAGTAATTTGAAAAAAGTGTTCATATTACCCGAAGCGTCGGGCAATATGAGCATGCTTCTAAACTATGTGTATGACTCATGTTTAATAATTATAAGATATACGATGGCTGTTATTATGATCATTTATTATTATTTGATAATACACGGAAACTTATCCATTATATATCTTAACTAGAAGATTAACTGAACTATAAAATGGAACGTTTTAAAACTAGAAAATGCCTAAAAACAACCACGGCACGTGAAAGTGTCATCGTCAATGAATCCGGATTCCTCGGCGCATTATTAATTAAATTACTGGCTAATACATTGAAACGTGTCACCAAAATTCATAATGTATCTATAGGGCCTAGATCTATGATCCGTGGAAGATTAACGGTATTGTAAGAAATTGAACGTAGCCTAGACCTATAAATGGTAACTAGAAAGTGTTTAAAAACAACCCTGGCATGTGAATGTGTCATCGTCGAGTATTCCAAATTCTTCGCCGCATGATTCGTGGAACCATTCACGATATGGTTTGCACTGGATCCAGTCTTCATTTCGCTTGTGATCTGATGCGTCCCCGAAATCGACGCCACACTTATAACATGGGGTTTTAAGCCGAAGTTCCTTAACAGCTACTTTCTTCACACGAACACGTTTGGTCTTCGGTGGCTTCTTTTCAGTTTTGGAAGCGCTCCGAGGTCTAGGCCCAGTTGCCATCAGACTCTGCTTGTACGGCGAACTCGTGATAATTTCGGCGTGAGCTACTTTTCGTCTCTTGCTGGCGCCTTCAGCCAAAGGGCTTCCTTGTCCACCTGCCACCTAGAGTTAATTCTCTGGGTGGCAATCTTGTTAAATCTTGTTAAATCTTAGGCCTGGGAACGGCTGGTGAACAATTAATCAGTCGTTGAAACAATAGGCCTTCACCATCTGGATCGCAGTTCTCCTCGCGTTTAACAGCGGAAACGTGTACATCCGCCTCAACGCTGCAAACAGTTCCAAATTCAATTAGTAGGCTTTAAAGTGTGATTTATGTTAGGCGCTAATGGTACTTAGGCTACTTCTTATTTCATAGTAGTAGGCAACTGTTATTGTTATCGTCATTATTATTTGTTGACGTCACCGCCGTCGTCTTCAGGGTTATTACGAAATAGGCAGAACCGCCATAAGCTTACAATGTTAACTTTATTTTTACTAAACGACAAAAATTATAGTAAAAGACATAGGCTACCTGATAACCTGGCAGAGACTAGAAAGGTCGCGCACTGCTGTGAAGCTCGGAGCAACTGACGAGTCGCGCACTGCTGTGAAGCTCGGAGCAACTGACGAGTCGCGCACTGCTGTGAAGCTCGGATCAACTGACGAGTCACGCACTGCTGTGAAGCTCGGAGCAACTGACGAGTCGCGCGCTGCTGTGAAGCTCGGAGCAACTGACGAGTCGCGCACTGCTGTGAAGCTCGGATCAACTGACGAGTCGCGCACTGCTGTGAAGCTCGGAGCAACTGACGAGTCGCGCGCTGCTGTGAAGCTCGGAGCAACTGACGTGTCGCGCACTGGAGTGGGGTTCGGCTGAGGAAGGGGTAGACCAGCAGCGGGATTTGGCGTGTCCGTCAAATCGACTGCGGCAAAATCAGCATCCGAAAAGATGTGCGGGTTGAATGGGTTTATCCCACACTTCCGGAAGCCACTGATCGCATTACTCACCGTAGCAGCTTTGATGTAAGCCGACCCAAAGAGAGCTGCTACTTAAAACTCTGTGACCGACCGGCCAGGGTGCTGGCGCAGCCATGTCTGCACTCATGTTGTAATTGACATTAACACTTTTGAACACGTTCACATCGAGTGGCTGAAGCCGGTGCGTGCAGTGGGACGGCAGTGATATGATTATGATGTTGTTTGTCTTGGCCTTGTCAATCAGTCGAACATTCTTCGTGTGGCTGCTGTGGCCATCTAGGATGAGCAACATCTTTGATGCTCGGTGGCTTGGCTGCACAACTTCAATGAAGTGGTCGATCCAGCATTCGAACAACTGAACGTTGATCCAACCACTTTTGTTTGCGTACCCAACAGTGCCAGGAGGCGACCCGTCAAGCAGTTCCGGCTTCATGCGAACCCTAGGGATGATCATCATCGGTGGGACGTATGCGCCAGTCGCCGAAACAATAACGACAGCTGTAACGTTCTTTCCCCTCTCCGCACTGGTGATAGCCCCGATCCCTTTCTTCCCTTTCTTCGCCAGCACTTTCCCTGGCTTGTGGCAAATAGTGTAACCAAATTCGTCCACGTTGAATATGTTGCCTTCGTGGATGACCCTCTTCCCATCCTCATCAAAGATGGTGGCTTGTAGAAGCTGCATGTACCGATCAACATTCGTTCTGTTAAAGCCGATGGCTCTCTGAATCGACGTTGGCTCGGGGATTCGCGGACTGATGTCTGGATGCCGTTTTAAGTAGCCTTTCAGCCAGTCCTTTCCAGCCCTTTGAGTTGTTTGGTTGAATTAATTTTTTATGTTCTTTGCTTCGCAGAATTTGAATACAAAGTGCCTCACATCATCTCGCGTCAAGCCGAAGAGTTTGGCCTCCATTTCAAATACGGTGGCTTTCAGCTCTGTTTCTTGATCTATGGAGAGTACCGGTTTGCGGCCGAGACACTTGTGGACGCCCTCACCCGCACGTGATTTCTCTAGATGCCGTCTCAGGGTTTGTCGCGGTACATTGTGCGCTTGGCTAGCTGATTTCTGTGATCGTTGATACATTAGTACGTCAGCCGACTGCACATCTGATAATGTCCATTTCACGCGTTCAACCTTCTTCTTCACATTAGGCATCTGATAAAAAAAGTGTGAGAGTTTATTATTGCAAGTTTTAAAGGGATTTATATATATAGCAGTAGCTTCTGGGCAGTTTAGAAATACAGCCTATAATAAAAGCTAGTCGGCCAATAACTGTCGTCCCAGCCTAGATGGTGATAACAGTATTTAATGAAGGTTCCGGTTTCTTAGATGGTGACTTTTGCTTTATAGCACCTCAGCAACAGGGATATGATGACTGGATCCGGTTTATACTGAGTGGTGTTGTTAGCACTGAGACGAACGACCAGCTTGGCGGCTGGTGTTCTGGCCCAGCCGGCCAGCTTGGCGTGCGGTCCAGATAAGCATCCTGTCAGTGTGACGATCTGGCCAACTTGGGGTTTCTGGCTCTTTGGCCCAGAAGGTACCAGTGCATACATGTTAAGTCTCCTGCATTCGCCGGGGGACTCCTGGAAATCCATCAAATCCCCCGATCTCCTGGAAAGGAGAACCAATATCCTGGATTTTCAGTGAAACCAAACCATTTTTTTCCTATCTTATTTTCCGAACTCGGCATGGCCTAATTGGGTTTATTTCCGGCTGACTAAAGTATGTTTTTTCTGGGTCAACAGAAAGTGGCCAATACCAGTGCCAGTGTCTGTGTGTTAATTGCAGTTGGTCAGACACCGAGCTGCAAGGAGCATAGTAAACAAAAGAAATGAACTAAACATTATGGTAGAAGATATTGACCCTCATATAATAGGTATAACCAAATCCTGGACCACCACCGATATATCAGATGCTGAAATGGGACTGACAGGATATGTAATGTTTAGAAAAGATAGAATAGGAAGAAAGGGAGGTGGAGTTATTTTATATATTAAAGAAACTATTCAGGCTGATGAAATAAAATTAGAAAGAGAAGCAGATTGCGAAGAAG
>CM034541.1:49756304-49862912 GCA_020002185.1 Paraescarpia echinospica
GCGAGGTCAGTATTGCTTGAGTTTGCAAAGAGTCTAAAGCCTTCTCGTAGTCGTCGAACGCGCTGCAGAGCGGGATATTATAATCTCGGCACTTCTCCTTCAGTTGATTTATGACGTGGGTGTGGTCTGTCATTGAGTACCTGCTTTTGAATCCTGTTAGCTCTCCTGGTTGGTTTTCGTTGAATGTCTTCTCTAGCCTATTTGTTAGTATTTTTGTGAGTAATTTGTAGATGTGTGATAACAAACATATTGGTCGGTAGTTCTTTAAGTCTTTCTTATTTATCTTCACGAAGATGATCTCCAACTTTGCTTTCTTCCATGCGATGGGTATTCGTCTTTCTGCTAAATATTTAGTATACAGGTTAGCTTGTGTCTTCGAGATGGTATCTTCTCCTGCTTTTAATATTTCAATGTTTACATAATCGTTGTCTGACGCCTTCCTATTCTTCATATCTCTTAGCGCTGCTTCCACCTCCTATGGTGTTATCTCTGGTACCTCTTTCGGGTCGGTGTGAATTATGGTACTCTGTTCACTGTCGTATAGCTCAGTGTAGAATTCCTCTATTCGCTCTATTATCATATCTTGGTCTTGTGTTTCTCTACCCTGCTTGTTGTGAAGTGTACTCAGTCTGTTTCAGCGTAGGGCCTGTGTACTCAGTACGTCTGTCTCAGCGTAGGGCCTGTGTTCTTCTGGCTTTAAATTTCTTCAGGCTCGTTGATGTCATAATCGTTTCTCTCATGATCCCTTGTTTGTACATCCCGATGTCCTCCTTTGCTTTATTGTTGATGGACTTGCATATTTCTGCGTACTTTGTTTGTTTTTTATGGTCGCCGTTATCCACCATTTCTTGTCGTTTCTTCATCAGTGCTCGTGTCGGTGACGATATTCTCGTCTTTATTTGTTTGTTGGTTGCTTTGGCTACACTTGTCGCCCCTAGTTGGATTACCTCAGCACATCCTGAGTGGATTATCTTGCATACCTGTATCCTATCCGCGGTATCTTCTTTCGCTTGGCTCTACACGATACTCGCCTGACATTGCTTATCTTTATTATGTCCGGAGTTCCATTTTTTGTTTGGCTCCACACCATTTCCCTCGCACAATGGAATCGTTGTCGTGTTGTTTTTACAACAATCCAGTTGTTCACTGCAGTTGCTAAAGTCTTAACCTCTTTCACCTTATCTTACAAATACATCATATTTCAAATTAAGACAAAGATTATAATATCATAAAATATTGTCGATGGTGGGATGCATGGCGGGCTGAAATCGACGACGACCTAAACAAGTAATTTTCAAAGGAACGTAGTTTGGTTGTTCCTTTTGCTATGTTAATAATTTCGAAACGTACAATAACATATGCTAAACTTTAATGTCAAAATTTACAATGATTACTAAAAGATAGTGTTTGTGTAAAATTTGAGATTACAAGTAGTTGAATTTTATATATCATTTTATAAATAAAAACAATTATACTTATACAAAATAATCTACACACACGCACACGCACACGCTCACACACACAAACACCCGGTATCGTGTCAGTCGGGCTACAGACGCCCTATGCTCAGCTGTCTGACGACTAATAAAGGATCTTTGGGAAAGTGAAATCATGCAGTGTGCAAAGCAGACATACCCGCAGGCAGTTGATTCAAACTAGTATACGGACATTTATTTTGCTATAATTGCCACAGATGTAGAGATTTCCTGCTTCCAACTGAAACGTTGCTAAAAATAGTGGCGTAATGCCACATAACACGCTCTCACGTACACACGCACGTACGCACGTCCGCACGCACGCACTCATGCACATGCATGCACATGAACACACGTACACACACAAACACGTACACACGCACGCACACACACGCCAACACGAACGGATGCTAACTCAAGCATAGTTAGATGCGGGACATATCTAGATCTTTGATTCATGAGAATATTCCGCTGCCAACGTCGCCGTTCTCAGAATAACCTCACACCTCCACCACCACCACCACCACCACCACCACCACCACCACCACCACCATCACCACCACCACCACACGCACGCACGCACGCACGCACGCACACACACCCACCCCCCACCCCCACACACCACACGCACGCACGCACGCACGCACATTCACACCACACACATGCACTCACACACGCACACACGCACACACACACACAGACACACACACACAGTCGACGGAGAAGGTTATCTGCCCTAACAAAGACAAAGTGACGACGCCTGTTCAGTGTGGGCGGCTACAGTTGTTGTGTTTGTGAAACAGACACCCGTGGGCGCAAGTGGCGGAGAACCGACAGGATGACACGGAAGAACCGGAGGTAGCGCGACTGGAGACGACAGAGGAGGAGGAACAGGAGCAGGAAGAGGAGAAGAGGGAGGACTAGGCAGGGAAGAGATAGGACTAGGCGGGGAAGAGGGAGGACTAGGCGGGGAAGAGGGGGGGCGTAGGAGAACAAGAAGGACTGGGGGATAAAAAGGAGGACGGGGGAGAAGAAGGAGGACGGGAGGAGAAGAAGAAGGACGGGAGGAGAAAAATGAGGACGGGGGAGAAGAAGGAGGGCGGGAGGAGTAGAAGGAGGACGGGGGGAGAAGAAGGAGGACGGGGGTAGAAGAAGGAGGACGGGGGGAGAAGAAGGAGGACGGGGGGAGAAGAAGGAGGACGGGGGGAGAAGAAGGAGGACGGGGGGAGAAGAAGGAGGAGGGAAGGCGGCAAGCGATGCGGAGGAAGAATAGCCTAGTTGGTTCTCCTTAAGTTTATTTTATTGCCAATTAAAGATATCCAATTAATTGGGAAACGCAGCTGTCTTTAAACTGCCCCTATGCGTCGTAAAATGAGTTAATAAAACTAAGCATTTGCAACTCCATTGAGAAGTATCATGCCAATAGTTCGGTCGCTGAGCTGGGATATGTTTGTACCCACAGCAAACTGTATATTGGTTGTAGATGTAGCAGTAATATTATAAGTGTCGTACAGATTGTTTTGTTTAATTATATATACGATCTTACATATTATGTGATCAAACTCGATTGTTGTAGTTTGTACATTTTCGATTATGGGGTTTAATTTCTGGCTATTTATTGTCTAACCTACGTTCACGCATTTTTTATACAACATTGCCAAACAATGTAGAAGATGAAGGTAGGCTTATTACTTGAACTGTCCTAATTAATCATGTCAATATGCGACCAATCGATGTGGTCCAAAATATTTTTGCTAAAAACAGCAGTTGCTCACGTACCAAATTACTGTGTGGTTTTAAATACAGGTAGTTGAATTTTATATATAATTGTTTAAATAAGACGATTATACTTATATAAAGTAACCTATATATATACATACACACACACACACACACACACACACACACACACACACACACACACACACACACACACACACACACACACACACACACACACACACACACACACTTTAGCGGCACAACTTCAGCTTCATACATGCCAAACTGACAGAGATTTGTGTAATTTGTGTTTACCACAAAACCCACTGTGCGTATAAACAGCGCTGAAAACTGCAGCTCTGTGTGACGAAGTCATAAGATACACAATGCTCTGAGACAATGACATCAAAATAAAACACATCTAATTATAAGTTATGTAATTATGAGGTTTTTTTTTATGTATATTAACAATTGCTAAAGTAACCGTATCATTAACGTAAACTATAATATAATTGGGTCATAGTTTCGCATAGTTTCGGCAAACACCGTGTTTAAGCTGGCCAAAAGTAGGCGCTAACCTTTGACATGTACAGTGTGTACGCAAAACGGAACCGGAACTTACTCTTAGACCGGAACTTACTTCCAGACCGTACAGCTGCGGACCGAAAGTAGGCGCTAACATTTGACATGTACAATCGCATGCGCAATACACAAAACGGAACCGCGGAACTTACTCTCAGACCGGAACCTGCTTCCAGACCGGTACATGCCAGCATTCCTCCTGATTTCTGATGATTCATTCAGATTCTCGGACATAGTTAATGGCTATGACAGCCTCCGCCCTGGTTCTACACGTGGTTCATGATTGGTCGACTGAATACCAGCCAAGTTTAAACTGTGAATGTCACAACTGAACAGCAGAATCGCGTACGTTATACGATGTGAACCGCGTGGTGGACGTAAGTGGACAGTCGATTCGGCGGCAGGGTGCCAGTGCGCCCCCTACCCCCGTGTCAATATACTACGCCACTGATACATACACACACACGCACGCACACACACACACACACACACACACACACACACACACACACACACACACACACACACACACACACACACACACACACACACACACACACACACACACACACACATACATACACACACACTCACACACACACACACACACACACACACACACACACACACACACACACACACACACACACACACACACACACACACACACACACACACACACACACACACACAGTTATACCTTTTCTACATACGTATACATTAATCATCATATATTTTTATAATGTTGTTTTTTCTGGAAGAATTTGATTACGGTAATGTATTGTTTCAGTTAAATTTCTAGCACAAAATGTGGCTCCTCGATAGCGACTACCACAGTCTTAGAGGAGTCTCTTAACCTTATTTTTTATTATTTACCATAGAGTATACCATATTTTCCATAAGGTTATATACTTGTTTTTTTTATAGATAGATGTATTGTATATATTATTTGAAATGTTTGGGTCAAATAAAAAAATCTTTTTTTCTTCCTTCTCTTGACACATCTCTTTCCACTCCGTGTGGCGTGAGGCGAGTTCTTCGAAGACAGGCTGGCACGAGAGTTCCAACACCTCGCGTGCTGCCGCGGTTATCTCTTCCAGGGCCGTCATCCTGAGTTTCGCGAGGTCGTTCGAATTCCCTGTCGTGACGAAACAGTGCGCCGACTCATATCCGGGGACGTTTGAGGCGAGACTCACACTGCCTGTCTAGACACTGGAGTTTGGCACAATCGAACGTTGCTCTGTACGGGTAGCACCACAAGGCCTTTTCCACGTAGACAAACGTAGGGTTAACAATTAGTGGTGATATTAAAGTTTATGAGCAGTGCGGAAATGCAGGTTTAACGGGAAATCAAATCCTTGGATTAATTAAGCGAAATATAGCGCATAAGGAAAACGAACTAATCATACTGCTGCACAAAACTATAGTTAGGCCTGATTTAGGATAGTGTACACGTGGAGGCCATAACGCAAGAAAGACATAGATAGGGTAAGGTCGGGCATTATGAGCATAGTTTTGTTTTCGGCCAATATTTTGGTAAATATATATCCGAATTGCTCCATTTAAGGGGCGTGGCGTCGACCTTTACAAACTCTTTCTGGAAACTGCATTGGTTTCGCTGTATGTTTTAATAAAATAATACAGCATGGAAATAAGTAATTTGAAAAAAGTGTTCATATTACCCGAAGCGTCGGGCAATATGAGCATGCTTCTAAACTGTGTGTATGACTCATGTTTAATAATTATAAGATATACGATGGCTGTTATTATGATCATTTATTATTATTTGATAATACACGGAAACTTATCCATTATATATCTTAACTAGAAGATTAACTGAAATATAAAATGGAACGTTTTAAAACTAGAAAATGCCTAAAAACAACCACGGCACGTGAAAGTGTCATCGTCAATGAATCCGGATTCCTCGGCGCATTATTAATTAAATTACTGGCTAATACATTGAAACGTGTCACCAAAATTCATAATGTATCTATAGGGCCTAGATCTATGATCCGTGGAAGATTAACGGTATTGTAAGAAATTGAACGTAGCCTAGACCTATAAATGGTAACTAGAAAATGTTTAAAAACAACCCTGGCATGTGAATGTGTCATCGTCGAGTATTCCAAATTCTTCGCCGCATGATTCGTGGAACCTTTCACGATATGGTTTGCACTGGATCCAGTCTTCATTTCGCTTGTGATCTGACGCGTCCCCGAAATCGACGCCACACTTATAACATGGGGTTTTAAGCCGAAGTTCCTTAACAGCTACTTTCTTCACACGAACACGTTTGGTCTTCGGTGGCTTCTTTTCAGTTTTGGAAGCGCTCCGAGGACTAGGCCCAGTTGCCATCAGACTCTGCTTGTACGGCGAACTCGTGATAATTTCAGCGTGAGCTACTTTTCGTCTCTTGCTGGCGCCTTCAGCCATCTTAGGCCTGGGAACGGCTGGTGAACAATTAATCAGTCGTTGAAACAATAGGCCTTCACCATCTGGATCGCAGTTCTCCTCGCGTTTATCAGCGGAAACGTGTACATCCGCCTCAACGCTGCAAACAGTTCCAAATTCAATTAGTAGGCTTTAAAGTGTGATTTATGTTAGGCGCTAATGGTACTTAGGCTACTTCTTATTTCATAGTAGTAGGCAACTGTTATTGTTATCGTCATTATTATTTGTTGACGTCACCGCCGTCGTCTTCAGCGTTATTACGAAATAGGCATAACCGCCATAAGCTTACAATGTTAACTTTATTTTTACCAAACGACAAAAATTATAGTAAAAGACATAGGCTACCTGATAACCTGGCAGAGACTAGAAAGGTCGCGCACTGCTGTGAAGCTCGGAGCAACTGACGAGTCGCGCACTGCTGTGAAGCTCGGAGCAACTGACGAGTCGCGCACTGCTGTGAAGCTCGGAGCAACTGACGAGTCGCGCACTGCTGTGAAGCTCGGATCAACTGACGAGTCGCGCACATCTGTGAAGCTCGGAGCAACTGACGAGTCGCGCGCTGCTGTGAAGCTCGGAGCAACTGACGTGTCGCGCACTGGAGTGAGGTTCGGCTGAGGAAGGGGTAGACCAGCAGCGGGATTTGGCGTGTCCGTCAAATCGGCTGCGGCAAAATCAGCATCCGAAAAGATGTGCGGGTTGAATGGGTTTATCCCACACTTCCGGAAGCCACTGATCGCATTACTCACCGTAGCAGTTTTGATGTAAGCCGACCCAAAGAGAGCTGCTATTTAAAACTCTGTGACCGACCGGCCAGGGTGCTGGCGCAGCCATGTCTGCACTCATGTTGTAATTGACATTAACACTTTTGAACACGTTCACATCGAGTGGCTGAAGCCGGTGCGTGCAGTGGGACGGCAGTGATATGATTATGATGTTGTTTGTCTTGGCCTTGTCGATCAGTCGAACATTCTTCGTGTGGCTGCTGTGGCCATCTAGGATGAGCAACATCTTTGATGCTCGGTGGCTTGGCTGCACAACTTCAATGAAGTGGTCGATCCAGCATTCGAACAACTGAACGTTGATCCAACCACTTTTGTTTGCGTACCCAACAGTGCCAGGAGGCGACCCGTCAAGCAGTTCCGGCTTCATGCGAACCCTAGGGATGATCATCATCGGTGGGACGTATGCGCCGGTCGCCGAAACAATAGCGACAGCTGTAACGTTCTTTCCCCTCTCCGCACTGGTGATAGCCCCGATCCCTTTCTTCCCTTTCTTCGCCAGCACTTTCCCTGGCTTGTGGCAAATAGTGTAACCAGATTCGTCCACGTTGAATATGTTGCCTTCGTGGATGACCCTCTTCCCATCCTCATCAAAGATGGTGGCTTGTAGAAGCTGCATGTACCGATCAACCTTCGTTCTGTTAAAGCCGATGGCTCTCTGAATCGACGTTGGCTCGGGGATTCGCGGACTGATGTCTGGATGCCGTTTTAAGTAGCCTTTCAGCCAGTCCTTTCCAGCCCTTTGAGTTGTTTGGTTGAATTTATTTTTTATGTTCTTTGCTTCGCAGAATTTGAATACAAAGTGCCTCACATCATCTCGCGTCAAGCCGAAGAGTTTGGCCTCCATTTCAAATACGGTGGCTTTCAGCTCTGTTTCTTGATCTATGGAGAGTACCGGTTTGCGGCCGAGACACTTGTGGACGCCCTCACCCGCACGTGCTTTCTCTAGATGCCGTATCAGGGTTTGTCGCGGTACATTGTGCGCTTGGCTAGCTGATTTCTGTGATCGTTGATACATTAGTACGTCAGCCGACTGCATATCTGATAATGTCCATTTCACGCGTTCAACCTTCTTCTTCACATTAGGCATCTGATAAAAAAAGTGTGAGAGTTTATTATTGCAAGTTTTAAAGGGATTTATATATATAGCAGTAGAAACAAATTGCTTCTGGGCAGTTTAGAAATACAGCCTATAATAAAAGCTAGTCGGCCAATAACTGTCGTCCCAGCCTAGATGGTGATAACAGTATTTAATGAAGGTTCCGGTTTCTTAGATGGTGACTTTTGCTTTATAGCACCTCAGCAACAGGGATATGATGACTGGATCCGGTTTATACTGAGTGGTGTTGTTAGCACTGAGACGAACGACCAGCTTGGCGGCTGGTGTTCTGGCCCAGCCGGCCAGCTTGGCGTGCGGTCCAGATAAGCATCCTGTCAGTGTGACGATCTGGCCAACTTGGGGTTTCTGGCTCTTTGGCCCAGAAGGTACCAGTGCATACATGTTAAGTCTCCTGCATTCGCCGGGGGACTCCTGGAAATCCATCAAATCCCCCGATCTCCTGGAAAGGAGAACCAATATCCTGGATTTTCAGTGAAACCAAACCATTTTTTTCCTATCTTATTTTCCGAACTCGGCATGGCCTAATTGGGTTTATTTCCGGCTGACTAAAGTATGTTTTTTCTGGGTCAACAGAAAGTGGCCAATACCAGTGCCAGTGTCTGTGTGTTAATTGCAGTTGGTCAGACACCGAGCTGCAAGGAGTATAGTAAACAAAATAAATGAACTAAACATTATGGTAGAAGATATTGACCCTCATATAATAGGTATAACCAAATCCTGGACCACCACCGATATATCAGATGCTGAAATGGGACTGACAGGATATGTAATGTTTAGAAAAGATAGAATAGGAAGAAAGGGAGGTGGAGTTATTTTATATATTAAAGAAACTATTCAGGCTGATGAAATAAAATTAGAAAGAGAAGCCGACTGCGAAGAAGCTGTTTGGTGTAACATAGTTACAGGAAACTCAACGTTAACAGTTGGGTTAGTTTATCGAAGTCCAAACATAAGCATAGAAGAGAATGAAAAAAATACAAAACGCTATAAGGGAAGTAAGCAAACGGGACTGTATTATTATGGGGGATTTTAACCACGGGCATATACAATGGAAATCTCTACAGAGTATGGGGAGTGAGGACCACAAGTTTTTAGTTTTAGTTCAAGATGTATTCCTTTCTCAACATGTGCTAGAACTAACCAGGGATGAGAATGTGTTAGACATAGTTTTGTCCTCACAGAATGAATTAGTTGACAATGTCAAGATATGTGAGCCACTGGGGAGTAGCGATCACAACCAGATACATTTTACCATCAAAGTAAAATCAGAAAGGAATAGTAAAAAGCAGTATAGGAAAAATTTCCACAAAGGAAGGTATAAGGACATGAGGAAATATTTAGCAAAGATAGACTGGAATAACACACTGAAAAATAAGACGGCAACAGAATGCTGAATATATTAAAGAGTGAAATTAAGTGCATAGTCGATAAATTTGTACCCTTCAAAAAAAGGAAAACGGTCTAAAAAGAAACACTTATCGAAAGAAACCATTAGAAAAATTCAGTATAAACAAATGATGTGGAAGTCATATAGATGTACTGGAAATGATGAAGACTACAACAGTTATAAAGAAGCACTTAACCAAGCTACAGGTGAAATTAGAAATTCAAAGAGAAGCTATGAACAACAATTAGCTAGTAAAATAAAACATGACAGCAAGAGTTTTTATGCGTATGTTCGAAGCAAACAGAAAGTTCAAGATAAAGTCGGTCCTCTAGAAGATAGTGCTGGAAATATAATATCAGAGGGATTCTTAATGGCAGAAGACCTGAATGAGTACTTTAGTTCAGTGTTTACCGGGGAAGATATTAGTTCACTGCCAGTACCAGAGGCTAAGTTCAAGGGGGCAGATTCAGACTATTTAGGACAATTAATTGTAACCCCGGAAATGGTAGCTAAGAAAATAAGGGCTATGAAGGATAATAAATCACCTGGAATGGATGGTATTCCACCCAAACTACTATTGGAAATTGTAGAACAAATTAGCATACCGCTTGCAACAGTTTTCAACTTGTCATTAGAAGAGGGAGTGGTTCCTTTAGAATGGAAAGAAGCAAACATTATACCGTTATTCAAAAAAGGTTCGAGAAACAAGTCAGAGAACAATAGACCAGTGAGTTTAACATCAGTGATTTGTAAATTATTAGAAAGACTAATTAAAGATCACATGGTGGATTTTCTTGTTAAACAAAACTTGATAAACCCATCTCAACATGTTTTTTTTAAAGCGAGGTCATGCTTAACAAATATGTTATGTTTTTTGGAAGACAACACTAAGTGGGTAGATGAGAGATCACCAGTAGATATCGTCTACTTAGATTTTCAAAAAGCTTTCGACAAAGTACCACACCAAAGATTATTGCTTAAACTAAAGGCCCATGGCATAGGAAATGGTATAATAAATTGGATAGAACAATGGCTGATTGACAGAAGACAACGTGTAGTGGTTGATGGGGAGGCTTCAAACTGGAAATCGGTATTGAGTGGGGTACCACAGGGATCAGTATTAGGACCTATATTATTCTTAATATATATCAACGATTTGGATGATGAAATAACAAGCAAGGTGTTGAAATTTGTGGATGATACAAAAGTGTTTAGAAGGTTTAAAAGTGGTGGAGATAAACAGCATTTACAAGATGATCTTGACAGGTTGATCAAATGTTCTGAAAAGTGGCAAATGCTGTTCAATTTTGGGAAATGTAAATGCCTCCACACAGGACATGGGAACGAAGAGGTAGAATATACAATGGAAGGTACTGTACTAAGTACTACTGTAAAAGAAAAGGACTTAGGGTTAACCATTAGTGCTGACATGAAGGTTTCAGAGCAGTGCGGAATTGCAGCTTCAAAGGGAAATCAAATCCTTGGATTAATTAGGCGAAACATAACGTATAAGGACAAAGAGCTAATAATACCGCTGTACAAAACAATAGTTAGGCCTCATTTAGAATATTGTATTCAAGCGTGGAGGCAATATCGCAGGAAGGACATGGATATGCTAGAAAGAGTGCAGAGGAGAGCAACTAAAACGATACCAAAACTGAGGGAACTTAGTTACGAAATACGCCTAAAAAATGCGGTTTAACAACACTAGAGACCAGGAGATTGAGAGGAGATCAGATAGAAGTGTTTAAAATATTGAAGGGTTATAAAAATATTGATATAATATGTTTTTCTCGGTTAAGAAAGATAGAAGGACTAGAGGACATGAACTTACATTAGCAAAGGAGCAGAGTAGATTGGATATAAGAAAGTTTTCATTTTCACAAAGGACTGTAAATGAATGGAACAGATTATCTGCCGATTGTGTGGGTGCTAGTAGCGTGAATATGTTTAAAAATAAAATTGACACATACCTCAGACGGGCGGGATACACATAAATAAAAGGGTCGGACTCTCGATAAGCCAAAGGGCTTCCTTGTCCACCTGCCACCTAGAGTTAATTCTCTGGGTGGCAATCTTGTTAAATCTAAATCTCATGAATAGGGAACGTTGTCGTTGGACCAAGGCCGCTCGGACAACAATGCGAAAAGGGGTTATTTAAATCATGCCTTGCGTTGACTAGACAACAATAACTATAATCTTCTTGGGTCTTGCCTGTGGCTGATATTGCATATAAGCTTTAGACGAGCACAGTGAACCGCGCTTGCGGCCTCGGGTTCCATATTATCGTCCCCCCCCCCGTCAGCTTGCCGATCTTGTAGAACGAAATGTAATCCGTTTCGATCTATACTCAAATAATGTCAGTCGACCCATCTACCCTATGTGCACGTTTTATTTGATCCATGTATATCTGTAACTGTTAGAACTGGAACACATTATAAATGAAAAGATGTATTTTATAACATCAAATGCTCCACCAGCAAGGCCAAAGGTCACAAATAGTAAATTCATCACGTATGCCTCCGTCACCCAGGCCATGGTAACACACTTTGAAGAAAACAGTGCTAAGTTCTGGTTCTTATACTTGTGAATATAGTATATGTTTGTAATAAAATATTTGTAATAAAAGAAGATGTATTTACTGCCTCTGTGCAAGGTTCTTTGCACCATACAAATATAATATTAATGTATGAACACATATGCCTAGAACATCAAATTAATAAACTTTTTCTTCTTTCTACCATAAAGCCACGTACATTATAGTTTACATATAATTTATTTAATGTAACACATTAAATACATATTAACATGTGCCATTGATTTAAGAGCACATGTGCAATGCATTTGGAAATAAAGCTGATCTGTGACCATTTTCATAACATGAAATACTCAGATTTATACACAATTCCATAATACCCTGAGACCCCCAATTTACGCAAAATGTCCTGATATTACAAGACCCTCCAATTTATGCATAAATCTCATGCATTGGCATTTCTGAAATTTCACGTTTTATTATAACATGATTATTAATGTCTATGGAAAGTATCCTTTTTTTGTTAATCCGATTTACGTATAAATGCCCGATTTTTCGAGGCCCTCTGATTTACGGATAAATCTCCTGGATTGGCGTTTCTGAAACTTAACATGTATGCCAGTGTGGCAGTTCGAACCATACGGCAAGTAAGGTGGTTTAGCCATATGTCGATATGTTTGACATCCTCGTTATGAAGTTTAATACAGCATGTGGACGGTGTCCAATTGTCAATTAATTTTACTTCATTCCAGAACAAGGGGCCATAGTGACAGTGCAACTTATTACAGTTCAGCATTCGGATTAATAAGTGTGTCTGTTTCAGGTGGTTGATCATGTAGCCTAATACTTATTTAACTGCAAGTACGCATGAAGGGAATTTTAGCAACGCTTGCATTAAATAACCAGTGCCACGCCGGCAAGGCATAATCGTTGCAGTATGGCTCCAAAAAGAGCACGTAGCCAGAGTTCGACTCCGCCTGTGGCAGCCGTAATGGAGCCGACTCGGACTCGTAGTCGGACGGTTGCATCAGTGACATTGGATCGTCCACCGACGGGTCAGCAGATGTCAGCTGCAACTCGGGGCTGACCACGAGTACGTGCAAGACGACCAATGGCAACTCGGACACGCCTGTCCGCTACTCGTGACACTGAGCTGCGGGGCACAACGGCAGCGCCACTGTTGGAAAGCGAGACAACGACTACAGCTCGACGGCAGTAGAAGGTGAACATAACACTGAGGAACAGATGCTGAACAATTCACTAGAGACACTGTATTTCCAGTTTATGATCCTGTGCATGATGGTGAGTTGTTACAAGCTGCTCCACAGTTGTCCCATGTGACGGCCTTGGGTCAGTCTGTGTGAGATGTAGCTCCACCAGTGTCTGCCCTGCCCAGAGTGACGACCTCTGTGTTGGCTACTCATTGGCCATTTGCGAAGGGTTCTGAGACATGTGTTGGGAGGGTACTAGACAGGCGCCCATTAGGAACGCAGGATAGGGTGAGGGCATTCACTTCCTCCTCTCTGTCGCTACATGCCCATGCCCTTGATACATTCAGAGCACTTGTGTGGGCAGGCGAATTCGTTGAACTACAATCCCTTCTGCTCCAATGCAATGCAGTCACACAAGAGTTAGCGTTAGGGTTACAGTCGAGGGCGGTATAGGGTACATCTGTTGTATTTGTAGGACCGAGGGCCATGTCATCGGTAGCTTCCTTTCCTCTGTGGTCCACATGTAAAGTTACCTCTTCCAACCCATACATTATCCAGAAGCCACAGTAATGTTAACATATACTCAGACGATCACGGATCTTTCAGAACGGGGTAGTAATTGGCAGGGCTATGATGAATCTTTCCTCTCCTTGCGAGTGTTGCACAACTGGGGGTGGGACTCAGTCGAATTCGCGCTTTGATTTCAGGCAGGTAGGATGGTGAGTGTTCCGTAAGGAGACGTCCCCTTTCATGGCAAGTGTGGGGCCCCGCTGGCCAGCACATCAGAGTACCAACCCGCGCTTTGCGTACAAGGGCCTGCACTACACAATCGCAAATGTCGCTACCAATATCAATGCAAACGATGTGGTACAGGCAAGATAGGTGAGCCACTAGCGCTAGAGAAAACACAGGGTCCTGCTACTGTACTACCGTTCCTATGCATTGCATTGGATACAGTGAGGTTAGAAGCCAGACTCAGACGGAAGATAAGTTAGCCAAACGTAAGTCACTGGTGTCTGAGTTCTTAGTAAGACAGAAGGTCACTCTCCAGCAGCTCCATATTCTCGTAGGCTTTTTAGGCCATGCTTCTTGTGTTGTAGTTGTCGGAAGTGTTTCTTAAGGCGCCCTGTCGAGCTAACGGTCGGCGTAACCAGACCTAACCATCATATTAGACTTACTCAGCAGGTTAAACTCGACTTGAGAGTATGGCAGAATTGTTTGAGTAATTTTAATGGTAGAGCATTTTTCCTGAATGATATGTTCCACGCAGGTGATCGTTTGGATTTATGCACAGGTGCAACGGGCAGTGTAGGTTCACCAAGATGGCTGCCGCTGCTTAACGTGGCGTGTTTCTCGTGGGAGAGATATCAACAATTGAACTATGCCTACAACACGAAAGTCCACCTTTGATAAGGAGAGCGAGGTGCCGGACACCGATGCAATGCTAATGCGCTACGTTGAACTGTTAAACGACGACGTGGTGTTGAAAGAACTAAACACGGCCCTGTTCCCCGAAGGGCTGGCAAACAAGATTGACGCGCTGACAATGACCATCACTGACCTGACAAAAGAAACTGAACGCAAAGGAGGACCGAATTGTTACCCTGGAAAGAAAGGTATCTGATTTGGAGTTCCATTGTGACAATGTTGAGCGAATACTGCTCAACATTGTCACAATGGAACTCCAAATCAGAAGAGGGAATTTAAGGTTCCATTGTATTCCTGAACCAGAGGACGGAGAGGGGGAGGACACAACGGCCAAAGTGTTGGCCATAATCAACGACAGGATGGCAGTGACCCCCCGATCACACTTAAGGACATTGCGCGAAGCCACAGGCTAGGCAGCAGAAAGACAGCGACAGGCGGGATCGGCGCCGCGTGGTTATTGTTCGCTTCAACAATGAAAATGTGTGAGAAGATCCACTGCACTCAGGCGGATATCGACAAATTTAATTGATATATATGTAAATGGTATGCGACTTTGAAAAGCCTGAAACTTGCTTTGCCTAATTGTGGTTTCTTTAAGTTGGCTATTGTCTTATACACAATTTATTATTTAATTATATCTTATCGATTAATGTAAGTAATTACAAATATGGAATTTAGACGGAAGTCATAGTACTATGTGGCGCAGAGAAAAGATGCTCAACACGATCTCTGTCAAATAAGGTCTCACCCAGCGCCGTGTTTCAATGATCAGATCTTAGGCGGATATCAACAAATTAAGTTGATACACGTAAGTGGTATGTGGTTTTGAAAAGCTTGAAACTTGCACAGCCAAATTGTGCTTTCCTGAAGTTGTTTATTGTCTTATACACAATTTATTTTCTAATTATATCTTATCGATTAATATAAGTAATTATTTAAAAAAACATTTAAAACGGAAGTTTTAGTACTATGTCGCGTTGAGAAAAAATGCTATAACCCGCAGTCATACATACAAATAATGTGGCATAAACACAGTTTAAATACAATGTATAATATGTTCTCCCAAGAAAAGGGCCATCTTGTATTCACGATGGCAACCAAATGTTTTGTTAATTGTTCTTATACAAAACCAGAAGAAGTCTATCTCAGCGTACGCACACATTTACACGCCACATCATACCTTTAACACTAATAAATGACTATGTCAAAGATAAACGGAATCACAATCAATCATATTATCTTGAAATAGAGTATGGATCAATTTACACATATTTTAAAGAAAACACCCAAACTAATTTTATGAAACATTCCTCTCCTATTTAGGAGGTATTCGTAACAATGATGTAATAAAATTAATGTTATAAACATAAATGATACTGAAAATAATGAACCTCAAATAATACGTCGCTCATCTTATTACGACTTTGATACGTTTACCAAATTAGCTCAGAATAACACAAAATGTTTTAGTATCTTATGCACTCACATACAATCGATAAATGCAAAATTTAATGAATTAGAGGCTGTTGTAGAGGAACTAAACATTAGTAATTTTAAATTTAGTATTATATGTTTACAAGAAACATGGAAGGCAGAAACAGATGACTTGTCCCAATTTTTTTCTTTACGTGGCTACACTTGCTTAGCACAGGGCAAACACTGTAGCGACAAAGGAGGGTTAATAACATATGTTGACAACACATATAGATCGGAAGTCAAATTAAATATTAACATGTATGAAAACTGGGAAAGATTAGTAGTCCAAATAAATGGTAGCAGCCAATCTAAGAATATTACTATAGGAAACATATATAGACCTCCAAGATCAAATAATGACAACATAAATGCATTTATAAACGGATCTCTCGACTATATCAGCATTATAAAATAATGGTGACACTAATATTATTAATGCAGGGGATTTTAATATATATTTACTGAAATTAAATGAAAATTATATATATAGCATTTTTTTGGATACCTTTTATCACACAGCCTTTACCCTCAGATTTTTGTTCCTACCAGGTTCACTAGAACAAAAGGCACTTTAATAGATAATAATTTTTGTAAACTAAACAAATTTATATTAGATAGTACTGCGAGTATTCTAACCAAACGTTTCTCTGACCATCAACCGTATTTCATAATTATTGACATTTTTACTAAATCCAGAACCTTCTCCTCGATACGTAAAAATAACATATCAAATGAAGAAGCTATGTGTAAGGTTAAACATGAAATAAATTCAGATGCAATTTACAATAAACTAAATAGAAATCTGAATGCCGATACAAATCGTAATTACGAGATAATATAGGAGGACATTTCATGGACAACAAAAAAGCATATGCCAAACAAATTAGTTAAATTTAATATATATAAACATAACAAATCAACATGGATTACTCAAGGAATACTGAAATCAATTCGGTATCGGGACAAACTAAATAAACTATTTAAAGTAACAAATCCAAATTCACTAAATTACGAAACTATTAACATTAATCTCAAAGCGTATAACACAATATTAAAAAAAAACATTCGTGAAGCAAAACAAATGTATTTTAAACACAGTTTTAATCTATTCAGAAACGACATAAGAAACACTTGGAAAACTATTAATGAATTTCTTTCAAAAAAACATACACAGCATAAATAACGACTATTTTTTATGATAACGGTGTCAAATTAACAGACACTTCTTAGGGTTGATTTTGGACTCAAACTTAAATTGGAAAAAACACACTGAAAAATTATCAAATAAATGTTCCAAAATAATTGGCATATTGAATAGATTAAAATACGTAGTACCAGTGCAAATAAAAGTTCTGTTATATAACTCGTTATTATTATCTCGCATTAATCATTGCATTATGGCATGGGGTTATCAGGGAAACATAATTATGAAAATCCAAAAGAAAGCTAAGCAAATATAACTCACAGACTACTACTTAAAAAAACTAAACCTGTTAAAAGTTGAAGACATCTTAAAGCTACAAGAGTTAAAATTTTACTTCAGATATATTCACAAAAATCTACCGGATTATTTATTAAAATGGCAAATTGTTCCAAAAGATAACATACACAACTTCTACATTCGGAACACACAAACTATATATACTTTCAGAACTAAGCATGACTTTGCAATGAAATGTTTGAAATACAACTTGCCACATGCTATAAATAACACGCCTGATTTAATTAAAGATAAGATATACACCCACAGTATGCGAGGTTTTTCAATATATGTGAACAATATTTTTTTTACAAAAATACGATTATAGGTGCACACTCTCAAACTGTTATACATGCCACCAAAACATATAATAAATTAAGTATTGAGAATGTGCAATAGATTACAAAAACGCTAGCGTAAGAATGCATACATGTGTACACGTACATGCAAAACAAAAAATAATACACTTGTATGCACGAACACACACACGCACACACAAGAGGTGGACTTTATTGTTAATTAAAAGAACCTATGTTATTGTTACGTAAATGGGGTGGCTCTTATGACAGCGACATTTTGTCTTAATAGGAGTCACCGACCCAGTCTGATATATGTACTTTACGATATCAAATGTAAGAATTTTGTTTCCGCTAATTACCGAATTACATATGTATCATGCGTAGTATATATATGTTTGTGTTTATATGTTTTTTTATATTTCTACAATCAAGTATGAAAAACAAATTGTAGTTTTTATATACATGGGGTAAATAAACTTCTTCATTCGTTTCTAGGATATGGGGCTGTGTATGGCAAGGAATGGCCTCCATCCTGGTTTTCCCGGAACATTGCAGTGTTAGAGTTGTTTCCTATTGTGGCTGCAGTAGAAGTCTGGGGGAGCCATGGGCAAACCACAGCGTTCGCCTCTTCACAGATAATGAGGCACTCGTGTCAATAATCAATCATCTCGTGAACCACATAATATGACTCTACTTCGCAGGAAGATTCTCACTTGCCTAAAGTTTATCATAAATCTTCCAGTCCTTGAAAGTAGCATAGTTCATAGCGGCCCTTAGTTAGAATGTTTGGAAGACTTGTCATGAGATCTTCCAGTCGCTGTGTATATATATATATAGAGAGAGAGAGATAGAGAGGGGTCCTTATCAATGTTGATTCATGATCAGGTGACCTTGTGACGGAATGGCCCCACCTCTCTCTAGTATGTGATAATTAGTAGTTTTAGTCGTTGAAATGTTTGAGAGACATCTTTTTAAGTAGGCTTTGATGCACTACCTACCATGATTTCAATATATTACTTTATAAATTTTTTAAATGTATAGGTTAAGTAAATGGGGCAATTATTACTGAACATTCTTCAGAATAATTATTTTTCAGATCAAAAACTTTCATTTTTCATATCCAAAGTGTATTTACCTGGTAAAGGCTTTCGTGTAATGTCTCACGTTGACTTCTTCAGTACCGATGACGCTGAATGACGTCATCGTACACATGAGGCAGTTCGTAATTACCCTCGTCTCTGTTGATGGCTGTTCTGGTCTTCCTGAACCAGGTGGCTTCTTTGATGTGCCTGATTCTTCAGTTAAGTTCCTTGTCTACAATTTAATTTTCGCTTCCTGCCAGTCTATGATGTGGTTTTCAGTTGTCGCATGGTCTGTAAGGACAGTTTTATTGATGGTAGACATCAATCTTTTTCCCGCTCCTTGTGTATTTCTCATTTTTCATGTTGTCTATGTCCTTTCTGTGTTCCTCCAGTCGTGTTTTATGTAGTCTTCCTGTCTCCCCAATGTACTCTGCACCACATTTCTTACACGGTGTTTGGTACACCAGTTCGCCCTGTTCTTCTAGCTCTACTTTGTCCTTGCGGTGTACCAACATGCGCCTGAGGGTGGTGTGGGGAAGCATGGCTGTTGCTACTACATACTTCTTCAGTGCTTGATGTACTCTCTCTGAGACCCCCTCCACGTACGGAATGACTACTTGGCTCCTGTAATTCTGTACTTTATCTTTTTGTTGGTATTTATTCTTCTCTGCTACCCGTCACACTTTTCAAGGCCGGACGGATAGCCACACACTCTTAGAGCTCCTCTCAAGTGTTCCACCTCTTCCTTCTTGTCCCCCTTCTCTGAAGTTATCATCTCACACCTGTTCATAAGGGTTCTGACAACTCCTACTTTCTGATGTTTAGGGTGGTGGGACCCAAAGTTCAGGTATTGGTCAGCGAGTGTGCGTCTTCTTCCTGTACGCTGTGGACATCATAATGCCATCTTCCTTTCTGGTGAACTTCGCATCCAAGAAGGGTATGCTGTTGTGCTTTTCTTCTCTCGTAAAAAACGTTGGGTCTAGTGTTCATGTGTTGTAATCTGTTTGCCTTTCCTGTGTGTACCAGGCAAATTACACCGTCCACATATATCTTCCAATTTCTCGGTTTGCAATCGTCTGGTGCGGTGTCAACGATTTTCTGCTTCAAGTCCTCCATGTACAAGTTCACAACAATGGGGGATACCGGACTGCCCATGGCTACTCCAAACTTCTGTTGGTAAATTTATCCTCCAAATCTAAAGTACATAGTCCCCAAAACAAATTTCAACAACTTCATGATGTCGTCTACGTTTAGGTTTGTTCTCTTGTTTAGTGTCTTGTCATTTTGTAGTCTTTTTTTGATGATTTCCGAAGAATCCGGCATATCAAAGAAGCCATCTAGATCAGGACGACCAGAAAACCCACCAACAGAGATGAGTACAATTACGAACTGCCTCACGTGTACGATGACGTCATTCAGCGTTCTCAGTACTGAAGAAGTCAACGTGAGACGCTAGCCGAAAGTCTCTACTAGGTAAAATACACTTTGGATATGAAAAATGAAAGTTTTTGGTCAGTACCATAAATAGTAGTCACAGAATGTGGGTGGAAAATGGCAATGCCCTTTAAGCACATGTAGTTAATAGTAATGTAAATGGTAAAGACAAGACAATGGGCATTGCCATCGACCTAGATAACAAAGGCAATTCCCCTTACAAACATAGAAGAGTCGTACATATCTGTCGATGGGAATGCCAATAATTAACTATCTAAGCGGAATAAATGTGGGGCCCAGAAACGACCATCCAAAACACTAGGACGCCCAAGCTGGAGTAGTTGGGGAAGGAGGGTGGGTACAACAGAAAACTGGCTGCAGAGAACAAATAAACTATCTCTGGTGACAGAGGAATTTAGACCGAGTTTCCCAGTTCAGGTACTGTGCAGTGATTGGCTACTGCTTGGTCACCAGAGTGGGTTATTCCCTTATTGGGATATAGGTTCTCTGCGACTTGTCTGTGACCTTATCTGTTTTATTCCCAAGGGATAACTGTATCCAGCTTAGCCGAGGTAATATCAATGGCAACATTGTCCAGATGTGTCTGGTCAATGTTTGTCTCGTGCTGTGAGTAAATTGTATTTAATTCATGGTGGATTAAACACTTATTTTACTCACTGCTCCTCACCTCATCTATAGCGTAGTTATAGGATGCGATCTGTATTGGAATCTGCTGCGCATTGCTAGGTTTATGTAGAGAAAGAGAGTCACAGAATGTGGGTGGAAAATGGCAATGCCCTTTAATTACATGTAGTAAATTAGTAATGTAAATGGTAAAAACAATGAACCTTTTTAGTATCTCTCCAAAGTGATTATATTCCTACTTTGGTACAACAAAGCCAGTACCATAAATAGTACTCGTTGCTGGGGACCGTTTAGGTCAATCATAGTTGTGTTGTTTAAATTGTATCAGTGTGTGAAATTTATAACCAATTATGCCCGGTTTTTGATTAGTTGTCTGTTTATCATGCAATATATATGTTCAATTGCTAGCAGTGCATGTATACCAACAGTAACAACCACATATATGAGAATTTCAAGAAATCGTACACAGCATGCTTTCACTAGAAGATAACTATGCTTTGCAATGTTACAGAAAATCGTTGGCTAAACTTCGAAAGAAATCAAAGAAGCTTTACAATGGCCGCTTACAAGGAAGTATATTGATGTTTCACCCCATCTGCTACAATGGTTAATACTGCGTGCTTTGGATTGCCGCTCTGAAATTCCGACGGACTTCACTTGATGACCAAATGCGTTTCCTCTAAATAAGCGATCGAACCATAACGTATCCAGAGGTTTATCAAAATCACATGCAAAGTATTATTGTAATATTACTGCTGAAGCGAAACAGTAATCAGTCCCCATACATTGGTGATAATTTCACTACTTTGTCGTATACTCGGCACATGAATCCGTGATCAATTTAAAAAAAAACAATAATTAGTTCTACGTCAGAGTTTGGTGTTGAACAGAAAAGCAAAATTTATATAATAAAAATCTGCATCAAGTAAGGCAATGTAAACCTATCATAAACTGTGGATGTGGCCTAAACATGTGATCAAATTTAATGTTGAAACCAGGGATCAAGTAAATGCAGGACCATATCACTATTTGTATTATCATGTTCGTTCTGACGACTACTGCCACCTGTCGAGTGCGTGTCACGTAAGAGCGAATCGCAGTTAACCCATAACATGTGAAGAGCCAATGTAACATAACTATATTACAGTTAATGAAAGAGTGAACAGGATAGTTGTTAAAATATACCTATAAACATGGCACATCTGAATGCATAAATACAAAATACGTTATTAATGTCCGAATTAGAATAATATTTTACAATAACTGATTATCCTCTGGACTACTCAAATCGCTTTACACTTTACTCCCTGGCAGACCTGTTCAATGGAACACCATCTCGACTTATCTAGGAAGCATCCAGCCACACTGCAATGGGTGGGGGATTGGCCATCCATATGGTGGAGAGCTTGTCTTTAAAACAGTCCATCCATGACCATCCAGGGAGACCAATGAAGTGAGAGCAGGTCGCAGCTTGCCAGGAGTTACACCACGTGTGCTGAGTGAGGTAGCATTCTGCGTGGGAGGCAGCTTTATTCACGTAATGTCATGGTGATGATGTAACAAGGCAGAAGACTTGAAATCTCTTCTCACTGTCTTCACTTCATGTTGGCTGCCCATGAATAGACTTTCAAACGGATGCACTGGTCAGTTATTTTTGTTAGTGGATGTCACTGAAATAAGAAGGCCAACATAAATTAAAGCTGAATGTCTTCATAAGCATTAAGCATTAGCATAAGTATTATATACAATGGCAATGACAGAAAAACAATAGCAAAGATTATAGGTTTACGAAAACAACTGGGTCAGAAGAATTGCAGGAGGCTGGTGTAACAGAAAGTTTTAAGAAGAAGCTGGCGAGGAGTCGACTAAAGTAGTCTGAGTGTGTGGAGAGAATAGGAGTAGAACGGTTGGCAAAGAAAGCAGATGCCCGGAGAGTGGAAGGGAAAAGGAGGTGAGGACGACCTAAACTGCAATGGGAGGACTGTGTAAAGCCAGATTTGGATGGATCGGGAGAGGGGTGGAGAGCGACAGCAAAAAATGGAGGAGAATGGAGACAGTTGGTGGAGAGATAAGTGAGGGAAAACGAAAAGAAATCCAGGGTTAAAATTGAGGCTAGCCTAACCCCTGACAGACAGGGAAACAAGAGGAGAACAACAACATAATTGTAATTAATAACTTTAATTATATTTCAGATTTTGGTATCAAAATAACTGCCTACATACCAGAAAATAATCACTAAGATGTCTACAACGAAAGGGCCATGATCAAGATAAAGAAGCTAAGTTTTTAATCAAAACAAAAATAATGATGTAAGGGACACTTCGTGTAGAGCATCTCATACATTAGTGCCAAAATGTTCACTTCTCGAGAGAATGGTCCACATATGATCTACTAACCTTCTGGGTATCTAAATGTTACATATGGCACATCGCCCTTCACCTGCGGTCTTCAGACATCGCTTCATGTACCGTGAGTGCAGCTCCATCTAGTTGCAAATCTCCATGTTGCAGGACACACTGTGCAACTGTAGTTGGCACAAAACAACGGATCGTTTTATCAAAAAACACATACAAATTTTATGCAATCAAATCAGACTGTATTAGACGTATGTTGCTCAATATATACTTGTCTGTTACACAATGCACTTTAGCAGCAGAACTACTGCTTTTCTTTTGTGTTTACGGAATCCATCCATGTACTACACTTGCGTCAAATCTACCACCACACAACAATTTCAATGCTACAAAATTGAGTAATTTAAAACCCAAACATACAGTAAAACTGACATATATAAATTGCAGAAGGATGATGGAAATCTATTCAAAAATTTAAGCATTGTTCCATCCTAGGCTGAGTCGATTGTGGACGTGTTCCATCACCTACTCTGAGAGACCTGTTAGTGAACAAGACTTGTAAATAGTGTAAATAATTAGCATATGAACATTGGACGCAGGACCGGTCACGTGGTCACCTCATCACAATAACCTCACAGGACTTCGCCGAGTATCAATACAGATCACCATCCACAGCTCTGGGCTTTTTGTGTCCATGGCATGGAGAGACACGTCTTCGTCTACCACTCTCATAACATGAAAACTGATAGACCTACTGCTTTTTGTACAATGTTTTGTGACACCAATTGGTTTAATTACATGGAGCAAAGAGGCGCAGTGCATCAGACCGTCAATCGAGAGAACCTGTGCTGCCATGTCGAACATAGTGCAATTGTTTTCACTCTACGTTGCTTCAGTTCATTCAGCTGTATGAATGAGTATCTGACTACAAATGTGGTGGACATTTGTGTACGAATAGTCTTCACGCATTACTTACAGCATGGCTGAATGCTTCCCCGAGAAGTTGAGATGGTGTTTAGCGGAATAGGTCTGCCTGGGAGTAAAGTGTAAGGTGTTTTGAGCAGTCCTAAGGACTGGATACTACACTATATATGAACTTACCATTATTTTTTATTAAAAAAAATGGAATGTGAAAATATTATGATGTGGGAGCGTAAAACTGCTGCCAGAAAGATTCTGTTTGTTTACACTGGTGCACCTCTAGTATACTGCTATCAGATTGACAAATATGACAATTGACTTAAGTTACATGAGTCTCAGTAACTATTTGACCCAGTAATTGGGTTAAGTGCATAATATGATGTTAAACTAGTTTTGCTTAATCCCTAAAACCCAAAGTCAGTCAACTCCCTCTGAAGACTGACACTTCAAGTCAGCCAAACCAAGCAGAAAACAATCGTAATATTTTATAGTAAGTTGGCTCCATCTGGTGAATACTTTTGAAAACACATTAGAAACTGAATGTCCAAGCCACAGTTTTCATATCTCGGGTCAAATAAATCGAGACACAGTGACTTTTCAAAGTTTTAAAATCTTTCTGAAATCTAAATGGTTAAGTATGTTCTTGAAAGTAACAACATTCTGCTTTCTTGGCTTGTGTCAATATTTGTAGTCTTTACCTCTCAAGAAACTTACAATTTTGTTGTTTTGTATAGTTTGACTGCATTGTGTGCAGTCTTCATTGGCAAAGCTTTTTTTAGTGTTAGCCATTAGTGAACAAAAAAAACAGAGGCCCCTGATGTTATAGGAAAGTTGTAAAAATATTCAAAATTGGAAGACAAATGGCATAGAAGAAAAAATAAATAAACGAAGTCATCAACACCCGCATATTGCAACCTGCCTTAAACCGAGATATCCTACACAAGCTCCCACCCTTTCTTTTTAGGCTCATGTCACATGACTCTGGTATATACGTAAACAAATAGTACCTTTCTTGAGGGTTACTGTTAACAAATATTATTAGTGTAATTAACTCTCAAATGCTCACCTTCTGGCATTTTAAATGTTACATATGCCACGTGATTGCTTGTGTCAAAGTTGAACTGGTCAAACGGTCCACCGCCAGATTTACGCTTGCTTTCAAGGAACAGCGCTACAGTGTCCTTGCGGGTTGAGGGGTTAAATCCATAGATTTTTAGGGATTTGCCATCCCACACCTCTATGTGGGAGTCATTGCTGACAACTGCAGACACAATACACAAGTGTTGTAATGTCAAGTCTACACCTAGCCATAATTGAGCTGAAATGCGTGTGTGCGTGCGTGCGTGCGTGTGCATGTTAACATTTTTTTCCTAAAATATTAATAACTCACTTCAGGTGCCAAACTTTCAGAGATTTATCTACAACCCGTCCCTCTGAAGAAAATAAACATGGTTACGTTTTCAAAATCCCCATTGCTTAAAATTAATAGTAATCCAATCAACATGTAAGTTTATACTTTTGACTGCATTTTGTTATTCATGGCAGGAATTCATGCTCGATCGATCAATTGTTGCATGAGAAGAAAGTTGTAGGCAGATGCCACTTTGCAAATTAGAATTTGAAGGTCATTTTGAAGGTCAGTGTGAACTTGTGTCAAAATATGTTTTTATTAATTAACATCCCTTTTGAGCACGTCTTTGTTTAAAACTGAAGATTTTATGATTTGCTGATGGAATGCAGTGTTTCCAATGCCCTTGATACTGAATAATTATTCAGCTTTGTTCCCTTGCTACAACAGCTGAAGATATTGTAGTAGCGACACGCTGCAGACCTGTTGTGAAGGTCATACATTGCTACACCTGAACTTAAGCAATGTTTAGTTACTGTTTTGGGATAATAGTGCAAAGTTTCCTTCAGATTGACCGTGAAATGCGGCCCATATAGTTACGACTTTCACATTGAACACGATTATGAGACGAGGTTAATTATTTGATTTTGCTGCACCACTGAGCTCGAATTTCAAGGATACTGGTGCTAGTGAAGTAATTTTATTATTATTATTAGTAGTGCGCCAGTATAGACAACTAGTATATCAACGAACAGCAAAGAACATTTATTAACGCATCAAACAGTGCGCGTAAACATGCCGGAGAGCGAGACCAGTAACGTGACTCGCGTGAGCCGCAATCCCACAGATCTACATATATGGATATGACGATAGACTGGCGCGACCACTTTCCTTTAAGTCCTCTTCTATTCTAAGCAAATTATAGTAAGTCAACTGACTATTAATTTTGTGATAAACAATTAAACACAATGTAAAGATGCAACAATTAACACACAAACTGTTTATGAAGTGACATAGTCTTGTAAGTACTTGGGCTTGACACGTCTGCGGACAGGTCGTGGAGTGTCGGCCGGTGTGTCGATTTCAGCTACGACTTCGTCAGTTGGAGTTGGTAGGACGGGTACCTCCAGCGGAGTAGCGATCGTCAGCGGAGTCTGAGGGGCCTCGTCGAACGAGACCACCGGGGCGTCTTCATCGGACTCGATATCACTGCCAGTGTCGTGATGGGGCGGTGGGGCTACGGTAGTTGGTCTGGAATTGGGGACTAAGTAGCACTCCGAGAGTTTCACCTTGTATGATGATGCACGAAGCTGGTGGCCGCTGAATTTTCGAATGAAACACCAGCGGTCTTCGACGGAGGTGACTAAATATCTGTCCCTCGCTGATGACTTGTTGCGATCGGATGTTATGTATACCAAGTCACCAACGTGGATTGTGTGTGTAGAAGCTTCTCTACCACGGGGGGCTTTCGCGAGTTCACTGTGAGGGTGGTTCCGTTCCCGCGACTGTTGTTGTTCCGTGATGAGAATGCGGTCAGCGATAGGTAGCTGCGCATTAGTGAACTGATCTCTCTGGAACCACATTTCTCGTGCCGAAAGGCCTCGGCTGCGGATTCGCGAGTTGAGCCGCGAGGTAGCGACTGCTAACAGTAGTGGGGACACAGTGCCGCCGCCTGGCTCTTGTCGGAGTATTTCGTCCTCCACTTCCGCCACTGCCTTCTCTGCCACCGGATTTTTGTTGGCGTTTTTGATTCGACCGATTTCGATACTGATGCCCAATCGTTGTAGTGTTGGGTCATCTACGAGAGCGATGAATCCGGGTGCGGGATCCACCCGAACGACAGCTGATGGTCCGTCAATGGGGCGAAGTTAATGCTTGCGATATCTCGGGTTTCAGACTTGCGAGTGTTCGGCTGCGTAATTCTGTCCCGTATCGTTGTTTCACTAGACGGGGTAGCTCAGGGTGGATTAGTTTGAGCCATTGGAGGACGATCATGTTCTCCAACGACGGGGATATGTCCTCGTTTGACGACGGTAACTCCAGGTGGTGAGATATGCCACCTCCCACGGCCAACAGGTTGTCCTCGACGAAAGCCATCAATCTCTGAAAGAGATCTTCATGACTTTCGTCCGCCTCCAGCTTGATTTCGGCGAAGTCGAGGAAGTGTGCGCCCGAGGATTGGAAGCCGAAATGTAAGCGTATTGCTTGCCAGATTGATTTTATAGAAACAGAGTTCTTTACGATTGTATTCCTCGATATAACGGGACAGAAATTGGCGATTTGGCCAAGCATTAGGTCAAGGTGCGTGACCTTTTGTGTGGCCGTACGCCGACTAGCCGCAGGGACGTTTTCGTCATCATCGCTTAGACCCCGCAACGGGGTGGAATTCGTCTTCTTTTTCCATTCGGATTGGTCAAGCAAAAATGTCGCGAAATTGGCGTCTAGCGATAGTGTGTATTGTATATTTTGTCGCCAGTTCTCAAACGACGTCAGAGTTTCATGCTTTGAGAGTGACCACTGCTTCGGTGCTCTCTGTGCCATGACAGTGACTGACGCTCCGGTTTATAAAGGTTCAAAGCTTTGCCAGTGTAACTTACGTACTCTGTCTCGTTGTGCCTTTTGTTTGGCTATAGTTACGAGTGTCACTTGTGAGGCGTTTCTTAGGGTACACTGCGAACAGTACCGCTGCCACCACGCCAGTATAGACAACTAGTATATCAACGAACAGCAAAGAACATTTATTAACGCATCAAACAGTGCGCGTAAACATGCCGGAGAGCGAGACCAGTAACGTGACTCGCGTGAGCCGCAATCCCACAGATCTACATATATGGATATGACGATAGACTGGCGGTGGTAGTAATATTTGTAGTTGTAGTAGTAATGGTAGTGGTAGTAGTTGTAGTAGTAGTATAACAGACAGACAGACCCACACTTAGATTCATATGTAACATTTGACACACCTGCTGCAGTCTCCATTTGTCTAGATTCCTCTGACATTGCTTTGTGTACCGTGAGCTTAGCTCCATCCAGTGACAAATCTCCACATTGTAGGACACGTTGGGCATCTGCAGTTGACAATAGACAATGTACGTTTCATCAGACAACACAGATGAATCTGAAGCAATCAAATTACACTGTATTAAAACACCGGTTGTGTTATACGTATCAGCTAAAATACCCATCTTTTAGAAGGGCTAATCAGGTAGCTCGTAAGCAGCTCTAGGTGGTCGTGTTCGTGGTTAGGTCATCCTCATACACTAGAGGTTGCTGCCGATTACATCAGTCTCAGAAACCCCTGGCAGATCATCTTACTAAAACGGTGAAGTTAATCAGAACTAATCACCTTGTTCCCTTTCAATTTTGAAAAAAACACAATAGTGTTACTTAAATTAGTTTTCCTAGCATCATATACCCCGTATGTACTCCTAAATTGATTAGAGTTATAGGATGAGTAGCAAGCTTAGCAAACATACTTACACAAATACGATAGTTTGATTATAATTACACATGGTGCTTCTGTAGTCAACATCGGTGATAAGATTTAGGGTAATTACATAATCCAAAAATTGTGTTAATTGCATATTGTTATTTAGTATTTGTTGTTATGTGTGTAAAGAAAACAATCACCTTCTGTGTTTTCAAACGTTACGTATGCCACGGTATTGCCAGGAACAAAGTCGATGTTCTCCAATGGTCCGCCATTAGATCGACGCTTACATTCAAAAAACAGTTCTATGGCATCCCGGTGTGTGGAGAGAGAGAACCCTTGCACTAGGAGTGTCTTTCGATCCCATATGCTGTGAGTCATAGAGTCGTCTTTGTTGTCAACCACTACAGAGACACAGGTACAATGGTACGTTCTTATATAGCATGGTATCCAGTGCTAATGACTGCTCAAGGACTTTACATACACTTTACTCCTTGGCAGACTTGTAAATTCAATCGAACACCATCTCGATTTTCCTGGTAAGAATTCAGCCAAGCTGCAATTACTGTGTGAAGATATGTATGCCAATATCCACCATTGCCTATAGCCAGGTACTCATTCATGCAGGTCAATGTATATAATATTATGTGGAACAAAGCAATAATGAGACTATTTTGTGTGTGTGTGTTGTATGTCTGTGTGCGTGTGTGCATGCGTGCATGAATGTGTGTGTGTGTGTGTGTGTGTGTGTGTACGAGTGTGCATGTATGTGTGAGTTTGTGTGTGCATGTGTGTATTGTGTGAGTGTGTGTGCATATT
Organism: Paraescarpia echinospica; assembly: GCA_020002185.1. Taxonomy (NCBI): domain Eukaryota; kingdom Metazoa; phylum Annelida; class Polychaeta; order Sabellida; family Siboglinidae; genus Paraescarpia; species Paraescarpia echinospica. Next base: position 49,786,287 of record CM034541.1, read on the forward strand.
TGCAAGCGTGCATGTGTGCGTTTCTTTGCATATGTATGCATGATTATGCATAAGTATGTGCAAGTGTGTATTTGAATAAATGCATGCATGCATGTGTATGTGTATGCTTGCATGTTTAAGTTACGCGTATCTTTCGGTCTGTTTGCACGTACATTCTTTTAGTGACTGAGTCACTTGAATATGCATTCAACTGGCCAACGAAAGAGCATAATAATTTGGCTTTACATGTTAGTATCTACCTCCATTCACTGGGTGTTCACATGACAAACTACCCACCTTGAGGCTCTTGCAAGATCATATCATTGTCTGTATCAACATCGACACTCTGGAGTCTTCCATAGGCAGATTTTCGGGGGTCTTCAAAGACTCTCTCCATAGTGTCTTCTGTTGTCGAAGGATGTTGTCTGTCGACATCTATTGAGCTTCTGTCCCAGACGTTTGGGACGGCTGACATGTCCTGTCTCCTGCCATCCAGCCCCACTGCCGGTCTACGCAGAATGTTCTTGACCACTACGCATACAGGGACATACAAGGTCAAGAGACATCGCTTCAAGGTTCTTTAATCACATTACGTAATTATACCAATAAAAAAGTAGTTATAATTGCTATGATATAATTATACTAATCAGCATAAAGTTTTATATTGTGTGTACAAATTAACTGAATACTAATTTGGATGATCTAAGTGACCACACATTGGACACTAACATGGATGAACTAAGTGACTAAACACTGGACACTAACTGGGATTATCTGAATGACCAAACACTGGACACTAACATGGATTATCTGAGTGACTAAACACTGGACACTAACTAAATTATCTGAGTGACCACAAACTAACACTAATCTGGATGATCTAAGCATCCACACACTGGACACTAGCTGGGATGATCTGAGTGATCACACACTGGACACTAACTGGGATGACCTGAGAGACCATGCACTGGACACTAACTGGGGTGGTTTGAGTGACCACACACTGGACACTAACTAGGATGATCTGAGTGACCATACACTAAACACTAACTGGGGTGGTCTAAGTGATCACACACTGGACACTAACTGGGATGATCTAGGTGACCACACTGGATGCTAACAGGGATGATCTAAGTAACCACACTGGACATTAACTGGGATGATCTAGGTGATCACACACTGGACAGTAACTGGGATGATCTGACTGACCACTCACAATGGACACGACACAACTGGGATGATCTGAGTGACCACACACTGGACACTAACTGGGATGATCTGAGTGACCACTCACAATGGACACTAACTGGAATTATATGAGTGACCTCTCACAATGGACACTAACTGGGATAACCTGAGTGACCACACACTGGACACTAACTGGAATTATCTGAGTGACCACTCACAGTGGACACTAACTTGAATAATCTGAGTGACCCCTTATATAACAAGAAATAATATCTCTGATGAAGAGTTTTCACTTATGCATTTAAATATCCATAGCTTGCCAAAGAACATTAGCAAATTGGGTGATTTCTTGTCACTGATCGATAACAGGTTCTCGGTCATCGGTCTAAGCGAAACTTGGTTACATAATGACAATCTTGATCTGTATGAATTGCCAGAGTACAAAAGTATACATTTGACTAGGCCCTCCAAGAAGGGAGGTGGTGTATCCTTATATGTTCGTAAGTCCCTTGAGTGTACTGAATTACCAGAAATGAGTGTCATAACTGAATATCTGGAATGCGTTTTTATTGAAATCAAGACTCGGTCTAAGACATGCAATAACAAAACAACTGTAGGTGTTGTCTATCGACCACCTAATACAAACATTACTGCTTTCACAGAACATGTTATCAATATTATACAAACTCTCAATGTTGATAATAAACAGTGTTACATAATGGGTGACTTTAACATTAATCTACTTAATTATGATAGTCACACGGAAACTCAAGATTACATAGATGCAATGTTCCAACAGGCATTTATACCCCTTATCAGCAAGCCTACTAGAATAACAGCAACAACTGCCACTGTCATCGATAATATATACAGCAATGATTTAATTGGTGCAAATTATCAATTGCATGGAATAATATATACAGATATTTCTGACCACCTACCAATATTTTTGCTCACTAAACATACTGATAGCACAAAGGTAGAAATGACAATAGCGACTAGAATATATAATGCGCAGACTACTGCTACATTCAAAGAGAGTATAGATAAAATATGCTGGGATGACGTTTATGCATGCAGAGATCCACAAGAATGTTATTCTGTATTCATTAATGAGATATTAGTTGCATACAATAATTCATTTCCGTTAGCTAACACAACTATTAGGAAAAGAAAACATAAACCGTGGATTACTATGGGACTCCGACACTCCATTAGAACTAAAACAAATTGTATATGTATTACTTGAAAAAACCGACTGTCTTCAATGAAACTAATTATAAAAGATATAGAAATAAAATAAATTGTCTTATTACTGTAGCAGAAAGAGAATACTATCGACATGAGCTTCAACAGCACAAGGGTAATTTAAAAAAAACCTGGATAGTCTTAAAGAGTATTATAGGAAGGAAGGAAGCATTTTTATCTAATGACAAATTACTAATTGACGGTAAATTAACAAAAAAAAAAATGCATAGCTGATACATTTAATGAATATTTTACAAGTATAGGTCCAGAACTGGCTGATAAAATACCAGTCATATCAGAGAGACCTGATGAATACCTCCAAGGAGTCTATAAAAATTCAATGTATTTGTCGCCAACCACACCAGAAGAGATAAAGGGAATTATTAAGAATTTTAAAAACTCTAGTCCTGGATGGGATGGCATAAAACCTATTATTGTCAAACAGGCCTTCTCCAACCTACTTGATCCTTTAAGTTACATTGTAAATTTATCATTTGATCAAGGATATGTTCCTGATCAACTAAAAATAGCTGATATAGTTCCTGTTTTTAAAAATGGCGATACATCATTAATTAATAATTACAGGCCTATTTCTGTCTTGCCTGTATTTTCAAAGGTTTTTGAAAGATTAATGTACAATAGATTAATGAATTACATAATGAAACATAACATCTTGTCTAATTCCCAATTTGGATTTAGGAAAGGATATTCTACTGATATGGCTATTTCACTGCTAATTGACAAAATTAGTAAGGCAATTGATACCAAAGAGCACGTAATTGGGTTATTTCTGGATTTAGCCAAAGCCTTTGATACCGTTAATCATAATATATTATTGAGAAAATTAACACATTATGGAATCAGAGGAAATATACTCCAATGGATTCGTAACTTTTTAAGTAACAGACAACAACGAGTAAAATTCTATGGAACAAAATCTTCCCTTAAAAACATAACATGTGGTGTTCCGCAGGGTTCAATTCTGGGACCTTTACTCTTTCTTATCTATATAAATGATTTATCTACTTTATCTGACTCAACGTTTACCATTATGTTTGCTGATGACACGAGCATCTTTATACAAGGCAACAATATAGATGAAATGGAAAATGTTTTGAACTCTGAAATAAAAAAACTATCTTTATGGCTTAACATTAATAAACTTTCTTTGAATATACAGAAAACTCACACAGTGACCTTTAGTAATACGATCAGTATAAGAGAGAGGTGTAATAACATTTGCATAGACGGCATACAAATTAACACTGTACATGAGATAAAGTTTTTGGGTTTGCTTATAAATAATACATTGAATTGGAGCACACACATTAAATATATATCAAATAAAATTTCTAAGAATATTGGTATTATAAAAAAGGTGACAAACAAATTAGATAACAAATCATTGTTAAACCTGTATTACATGTTTATATACCCATATATTACTTATTGTAATGTCGTCTGGGGAAGGGCCCCGAATATATACCTTGCTAAAATTCATTTACTCCAAAAACGAGTTTTGCGTGTAATAAGTCATGTAGGATTTATTGAACATACGCAGCCTTTATTTACATCTTATCAAATAATGAATATTTATGACGTAAATAAATATTTATGCTGTATTCTAATGTACAAGCATAATAGGGGTATGTTGCCAGATATATATCATGATGTATTTGTCCTGCAAATATCCACACATAAATATAATACAAGACAGGAAGTAACATATAAAATACCATTCTGCAAGACTAATTGTAGACAACTGTCTTTGGCTTATGTTGGTCCTAAAATCTGGAATACATTTATTACAAATAACTATTTACAATATTGTACATCTATTCATATGTTCAAACAAAGGACCAAGCGTCTAATTCTAGCAAACATATGCTAAATGCTGCTTTAATGAAATTTTGTCATGTTAAGATGTACCCTGTGTTCAGTGTTAGGTACTCGTATAATGTTGTCGTGTTAAGATGTACCTGGTGTTCAGTGTTACGGTACTCGTGTAATGTTGTCATGTTAAGATGTACCTGATGTTCAGTGTTACGGTACTCGCATAATGATGTCATGTTAAGATGTACCTGATGTTCAGACTTACGGTACTCGTATAATGCATTATTAAATAAATTGTTAGTTTATTATGAAGATTTTTTTTTTTTTTTTTTTTTTTTAACACGAATCATAGATTTCATTGCATATATGACATGAATAAGGAACACAAGCAATGTGTTGCTTCGTTCCATTTGATACGTAATGTATACATGTTTCATGTTACTGCTACATCTGTGATATACTTAACATTATGTATCAATAAAGATTATTATTATTATTATTAATGGACACTAACTGGGATAATTTGAGTGACAGCAGACAATGGACACTAACTGTGATGATCTGAGTGACCACTAACAATGATAATCTGAGTGTAATACAATGGACTCCAATGGGAATTATCTGTGTGACTCACAATGGAGATGTTCTGAGTGACCACACATTGGACACTAACTGGGATGATCTGAGTGACCACTCACTTGACAATAATTGTGATGATCTGAGTGACCACACACTTGACACTAACTGAGATGGTTTAAGTGACCACTCAATTGACATTAATTGTGATGATCTGAGTGACAACAGACAATGGACACTAACTGTGGTGATCTAAGTGACCACGAACTGGACACTAACTGGGATGATCTGAGTGACCGCACACTGGACACAAACTGGGATGATCTAAATCCTAGGACGGATGATCCACACCTGCGACTGTTGGATTATCTGACTCATGATCTCTTCTGGCTGTCTTGTGGTCTTTGTTTTCCTTCCGTTGTTGCAACTGGGTAATGATCACACTTCGCTGAACAGTCACAACGGTGCCATTCAACTGAAGGTTTTGTCTCGCCAGTACCCTCTCTGCATCTGTAAAACAAACAATATTCATACAAAAGGAACATGTCCAATGCAGACTGACATGATTTAGCCAAATAGTTTGGCACCTGAAATAAAAACTAAGTTCTTATATGTAGCACTGTATCTAGTCCTTGGGACAGTTCAAATCACCCAACACGTTGCCTGTGGCAGACGTTGTCAATTGAACACCATCACAACTACTCTGTAAAACATTCAGCCACACTGTAATTACTATGTAAAGACTTTTATACACAAATACTCTATTTCTTAATTAATACTGTCTTGTGCCCTGTTTTATTGTGCCTGATATTTATGTTTGTATACAGTATCTCTATCAATATCTTTATAACCATTCATTATTTTCTACTTCAACTCCTCTTATTGTCCTAGTCTCTAGTGTTAATTAACTAACATACATCAAACCACCCAGCTTGAGGCTGTTCAAAGATCAGATGTGCCACATTATTGTCCTAGTCTCTAGTGTTAATTAACTAACATACATCAAACCACCCACCTTGAGGCTGTTCAAAGATCAGATGTGCCACATTATTGTCTTAGTCTCTAGTGTTAATTAACTAACATACATCAAACCACCCACCTTGAGGCTGTTCAAAGATCAGATGTGCCACATTATTGTCCTAGTCTCTAGTGTTAATTAACTAACATACATCAAACCACCCACCTTGAGGCTGTTCAAAGATCAGATGTGCCACATTATTGTCCTAGTCTCTAGTGTTAATTAACTAACATACATCAAACCACCCACCTTGAGGCTGTTCAAAGATCAGATGTGCCACATTATTGTCTGTATCAAGGTCGACACTCTGGAGTCTTCCGCCGTCAGATTGATGGCGGTCTTCAAAGAACCTCTCTACAGTGTTTTCTGTTGTTGAAGGACGTAGTCCGTTGACTTCTATTGATTTTCCGTCCCAGACTTCTTGCATGGCTGACACGTCCAGTGTCTTGTCGTCCAGCCCCACAGCTGGTCTACGCAGAATGTTCTTGACCACTACACGAAACACACGGTGATGAGAAACAAAAAAACACCATTAGATAAATAATTGTAAATTTTTTTATTGTGTGTATACATTTGTAGTGATACAATTTGTTTATTCCAATACAGTCAAACTTTGTATTATTGTCACCTTGGTAATACAGCCAACTCACAATTAAGGTCACCTTCCTGATGTTCATATACAGTAAATTATAGGAACGGTAGTCCAGTTAATATGGTCACCTCGCTATTCACTTTGCTCTGTCCAAAGGGTGACCTTAATAGGGAGGTTCCACTGTACTTCTGTAGTTGCATGATTCAAAAGTTGTCTACCTCCAGGATGTGAGAATGTTTACCATGAGGAGGTAACAAATTTTACCTCCACGATGCAAGAATGTTTACCTCCAGGATGTGAGAATGTTTATTTCCAGGAGGGGACAATGTTTACCTCCAGGATGCAAGAATGTTTACCTCCAGGATGCAAGAATGTTTACCTCCAGGATGTGAGAATGTTTACCTGCAGGATGCAAGAATGTTTACCTCCAGGATGTGAGAATGTTTACCTGCAGGATGCAAGAATGTTTACCTCCAGGATGTGAGAATGTTTACCTCCAGGAAGTGAGAATGTTTACCTCCAGGATGAGAGAATGTTTACCTGCAGGATGCAAGAATGTTTACCTCCAGGATGCGAGAATGTTTACCTCCAGGATGTGAGAATGTTTACCTGCAGGATGCAAGAATGTTTACCTCCAGGATGTGAGAATGTTTACCTCCAGGAAGTGAGAATGTTTACCTCCAGGATGAGAGAATGTTTACCTCCAGGATGTGAGAATGTTTACCTCCAGGATGCAAGAATGTTTACCTCCAGGATGTGAGAATGTTTACCTCCAGGAAGTGAGAATGTTTACCTCCAGGATGAGAGAATGTTTACCTCCAGGATGCGAGAATGTTTACCTCCAAGATGTGAGAATGTTTACCTGCAGGATGAGAGAATATTTACCTCCAGGATGTGAGAATGTTTACCTCCAGAATGTGAGAATGTTTACCTCCAGGATGCGAGAATGTTTACCTCCAAGATGTGAGAATGTTTACCTGCAGGATGAGAGAATATTTACCTGCAGGATGTGAGAATGTTTACCTCCAAGATGTGAGAATGTTTACCTGCAAGATGAGAGAATATTTACCTCCAGGATGTGAGAATGTTTACCTGCAGGATGTGAGAATGTTTACCTCCAGGATGTCAGAATGTTTACCTGCAGGATGCGAAAATGTTTACATCCAGGATGCAAGAATGTTTACCTCCAGGATGTGAGAATGTTTACCTCCAAGATGTGAGAATTTTTACCTGCAGGATGAGAGAATATTTACCTCCAGGATGTGAGAATGTTTACCTCCAAGATGTGAGAATTTTTACCTGCAGGATGAGAGAATATTTACCTCCAGGATGTGAGAATGTTTACCTCCTGGATACAAGAATATTTACCTCCAGGATTTGAGAATGTCACGTGGACGACTTCATTTTGGTTCTCCATCTCTTCTATCTCTCCTCCTCCTGACCTCCTTTTGTTCTCAAAGTGACACGCCAAATTGCCAAAAGTTGTGGTCCAACAGAATCCTGTCACCTTTATTGTACGGATTTCATCGAGTGGGTCCGAATATGCTTGGTGTCTCTCTGAAATCATGTACACGTAATTTAACACTTGTTAGCAGTTACAACCGCGTTACATGTACAGTTGTGATGAGAATCTAACTACAATGGAACCTCACTATTAAGGTCACCTTTGGGACTGGACAAGTGACCTGAATAGCCAGGCGACCGTATTAGCGGAACTCAATTCCTATACTCTACTGTGTGTGGAAATAATTTGGGACTATCTTAGGGTGATCTTAATTCCGAGTTGGTTGTATTAGCGAGGTGACCATAAAGCAAAGTTCATATGTACGTTTAAGTGTGTGTATGTGCGTGCGTGCATGAGTGTGTGACTGGGGATGTGTTAACTTTTAACAGTTTGCATCTTGATCACCAAATTTTCAAGGAATTTCTTGTAAGAATGTAACACTTTCTTTTTGTCAAAATTCTGTTTTTAGGGTTCATACTAGACATTAGACGAACACGATTTTACTGTTCACAACATTATGTGTGTTTTCTGCTATTGCAGGGCTGCCTACCTGACAAAAACAATTTCCATAATGACTCCTGTCGCCAGTTAATGGTGATCAGTTTGCACTTCAAAGCAACATCAAATAAGTTACATTGTCAAAGTCCATGCATGGCCAGACATGTCCAAGTGTTTACGTCTGTAGAGCACCACCATGGGAAAGATAGCACCAGTGAATAGCCAATAATCATCCAATGAGCTTCCAAATTTACAACACACAGCAAGAAACATTATAATTATTACTAACAGTCAATGATAATGTTAAATTATTGCATTTAAATAAAAAGACCTGAATAAAATATGATAGTTTCTATTGCAATTACAACAATTGTAATTCTTATTTTGTATTCGTCTAAAACATGTTATAATTATATTCATAATTTTCAGAAAAGCATAACTATATAACGTAATTTAATGGTTCTACCTAAGGTCATGTTAATTTCATAATATAATTCTACACCTGTAAGTTTGATTAATGTGTAGAGGTGCATTAATGACACTGTTATTTTCCGAGCTGTAATTGCTGTTGACTGACGGCTGCAGATGTCCGCTGTTCTAGTAATACGTCCACGTGCCACAGCAGTCATCAGCAGGTCACTGGCAGTCAAAGTTGTAACAGTTCACACAACATTGGATGACGTCACTGTACTGACTTCATAGAACTTGCAGTGGACTAAAAGTGTGTTGATAAATTTTAACAAATGAATGTTGACAGTTTCTTCAGGGCATCTAGAGCAGGATTATTTATAGATTTCGCAATTCTTTAATGTGTATTATGTTCTTCAGTCGGATATTTTTATTTCCATAATACCGTGGCAGTTTCTGTAATGCCGTAATCCGAGATGAATTTCCGTAATGATTACGGAATATCCGTAATGGTAGGCAGCCCTGGCTATTGTTCTGAGGTTGACTGATCAGTTGGGCACGTTTTATGCCACTTGCATTTTTGAAAAACTTTTACATTTATGTCCCAACAATCAGGTGCAAATAATGTGGGAAACCGTCTTCTGTATATGCGTGTATCTGGCACCAACTGGAGGATGTTTTTTTTTGCAAGTAGGTACACAGCCGAACCTTGCCTTATGGTCACCTTGGTAATACAGCCACCTTGCAATTAAGGTCACCCTAGGATAGTCGCAAATTTCTTCAATAAATAGTAAATTAGTCCCGCTGATATGCTTACCTCACAAATCAGGTCACTTTTGTCCAGTCCCATGGCTGATCTTAATAGTGAGGTTACACTGCAGTGTCTCTCCCAAGTATATTTACTTGTGTGTCCCTCCAACTTATCTACTTGTGTGTACCTCCATCACATCTACTTGTGTGTTCCTCCAACATATCTACTTGCATAATCTTGAACATATCTATATGCGTGTTCCTCCAACACATCTACTTGTGTCTCTCCAATATATCTACTTGTGCATCCATCCAATATATCTACTTGCATGTCCCTCCAACATATCTACTCATGTGTCCCTCCAATATATCTACTTGCATGTCGCTCCATCATATATACTTGCATGTCCTTCCAACATATCTACTTGCATGTCCCTCCATCATATCTACTTGTGTGTTCCTCCAACATGTTTACTTGCATATCTCTCCAATACATATACTTGCACGTCCCTCCAACATATCTATGTGTGCGTCCATCCAACATATATCTAGTTGCATGTCCCTCCAACATATCTACTTGTGTGTCCCTCCATCATATCTACCTGCATGTCCATCCGTCATATCTACGTGCCTGTTCCTTCATCATATCTACTTTTATTATGTCCATCCAACATATCCACTTGCATGTTCCTCCAACATATCTACTCGTGTGCCCTGTTATACTTCACCCATCCATGCACCCTGTTTCCTCCCTCTTGTCTAATGTCGAGAACAACTGGGGCCGATTTCATGAAGCGGCTAAGAACGTTCTTAACGCTAAGATGATTGTCTTAGTAAATGACGGTTTTTATAATATAGGTGAGCATAGGAGTTTACGCAAACATGTGATGCTAAGTAATTGCATAACTTTAGGTATGCTTCATGAAACCGGCCCCTGATCCCTACCTACGACTGTTGGTTCCTCTGTTGCACGATCTCTTCTTGTCCTATTGTCATCTCTGGCCATCTTGCGTTGCCATTCGTTAATGACAATACTTCGCTGAACTGTCACATTAGCTCCATCTAGGTTCAACATTCGTTTCGCCAGTACCCTCTCAGCAGCTACAAAATTAACTATATGTTGTACATAATGACATGCTTTGACTGTGGCTTTCCTCCATAAATACAGTTTAGTTCCTCAAACATGTTTTCTCGAGCAAGTATAAGGTCAGCATTTGTTCTTATGACTTACTAGCCAAATTACACGGCATTACCTGGGTAAAAAGGCAGTCACCTGTACTAAAACTCTTTTGAAATTGTGACCCTTGAGATCCCCACCATTCCGGACGAATTAAAAAAAAACTGTAAATCTACGAACCACCCCAATGAGCACACACAATTTCAGCCCCGTATATATATATATATATATGCAAACCTGACAGAGGTAAGTTCCATTTTTAAAATGTCACCCCCCAACACCCCTACCCTCAACAAATTTCAAACAAATCTGCAAACCACCCCAATGGGCCCACTAGATCACATACAGAAACAAAAGTTCAGCCCCATACATGCAAAACTAATAGAGATATGTGTCAACAGACAGACAAATAAACAGACAGAGGACCACTTTGTTTTAAAATATAGATATTGTACAGTATCTCAACATAGTGACCATTCAAATCATGTTTCCCTTCATCCCCGGCTGACCCATTCATTCCAACTCCAAATCGACCGCTCTAGGAATTCAGCCATGCTGCAATTACTCTGCAAATACTATTCATCCACCATTGTCTGTAGCCTAATACATGTTAATATATACATGTCATGGTAATAAAAATGTTCCATTTTAGATATCCAGGTAGTGGCAGTGCCATAACTGGATAAATAATCCAGGCCCAAATCTTACCAAAAAACCCTGCTCACGGACATAACCCATGACCTTTTCAGAGGATATCCGATGTCAGACTAAGTTTCTTTCATCTAGCCTCAGCCTCCCACAAATTTTTTTTAGTATCAGTCGGAAGCGTAACATATCAATGTCAATGCCAGATGAAAGTGGCTCTGATCCCCCCAAATGAAACTAATAATTTTGTTTGATATCGGACATCAATATTCTGAGATGATCCCTTATCTCTCCTATGCAATACGTATGAAGTGCCACTATGTATGTGATTGAATAATTTTAATAACAAAATTGCAGACAAAATTACTGTTAGGGGTTTTGTTCATGGGGGTTTGTATGGGAGATGAAATTATTCTCATGAGGAATTATGTAGTGAGAGTTTTGTTCATGAGGGGTTACATCCGTACCTTATTTTAACCACTTGGTTACTCCACGCAACTGTAATTATATCAAACTTCTACCATAGTTTAACAATATATTTAAGATGATTGGTTGTCTGAGTTTATTCAGTAAAATTGTATACATGCAAATACGTATTGTGAAAATAAATAAATGAATAAACAGATACATATATAATAATGCCGAGGATAACACATGAAAACACACAAAAGTACACTTCTTTCCAATGTGGTCCTCAAAAAGATAATAACTATAATTAAAATAAACAAACTGTAATGATGTGACTCAACAACAATAAGATCAAGTAAATTATTATATATTGTCCACCTCCGTTCTCTGACTGTTTATAAAACAAACTACCCACCTTGAGGCTGTTCAAAGATCAGATGTGCCACATTATTGTCTGTATCAATGTCGACACTCTGGAGTCTTCCGCCGTCAGATTGATGGCGGTCTTCAAAGAACCTCTGTACAGTGTCTTCTGTTGTTGAAGGATGTAGTCCGTTGACTTCTATTGATCTTCTGTCCCAGACTTCTTGCTTGGCTGACATGTCCAGTCTCCTGCTGGCCAGCCCCACAGCTGGACTTTGCAGGATGTTACTGACCACTACAGGGACATACAAGTTAACAAGAGTGAACATTGGCAGAGACACCATCCAGGCTTTGATTCCTGAAGAGTGCAATTGCATGGCCCACGTATCTAGTCAGTATATCCCTAGTCCAAGTTATGTCGAATTTAACGGTGATGCAAGCATTCACCGAAGACGCAGGACATCAAGAACTAACCGTCTTTGACACATTGAAATGCCAAAAACTCCAATGGTTCGGCCATACAACCAGACAAGACAAACTTGCCAAAGAAATACTACAACATGAGGTCAAAGGCAGCAGAATATGAGGAAGATTACAAAAAATCTACTTGGACATCCAAAAGTGGACGGGACTACACCCAAGGAAGTTATGTGATGCAGCTGAAAACCATCCCAGGTGGAAAAAATCAATGTGGAAGCCTCCAAGCGTACCCCTAAAATCAGCCCGGGCAAGGGATGAGTGAGTGTGTTAAGTTACTGTATTCATAGTTTTTCGTGATCATGCCATAATTACTTTACAATCCCCTTTTTCAGCAGCATCCGATGTAGATTTATGACTAAAACTGATCGCTGGATCCATCATTTAATGTAATTCCATGACAACCATTGACTGACGATATGAGAAAGAAAGTTCCACCTGCATCCACAGCCTTTTCAAAGTTCCAATATTCTTTCGACCACAAAATCACCATCACATGGATGTATACATCACTTCCAGTCAGCTTCAAGCACTGCTAACTTATCTCTCCAATGAGAAGTTTCTTATATGCGGTAACCATAAATCATTGACACACCTGTGTTTTCTAATTCAGAGTGGCGCATATGTCAATGGCGTCATGTTTTTTAAAAATTTTGTTGATGGTGCCACATAGCACAATATAGTAGACATTAAAAATACACGTAATTGCCATCATGTTGTGCCACAATGTTGTAATTTTCACACTAGCTTAAGAAACAGTTTTGTGCAATCTCTCTGAATTCCAAATTCAACTCACATTGGTTGAGTTGATGCACAATGGGTCAAAACGTTTAACTTTGTGGCACACTCAATGTTTCTGAATGGGGGGTTCGTCCCAAGAATGTCAATCCACATCTCTTGGGACAACAAGTACTTTGTAGCAACAGAAACTACCCTGAAATATACACTACTGAATGTACTTGAAGTGGTTGAGACATAATGTCAACTGTTTTTTTGCACCATTTTCCAGCATAACATGTATTAAGTATTCTCAATCATATCTGTTTATTTAACCCAATATTATCCTATTTAGCACGACTCACATTACTAACATATTTATCATCTCGGACAGAGGCCAAGTTTAGTTGCACATTAGTTTGTCATTCTCAAAGTAGTGACACAACAGGTAGCATGCAACATCAAAAATTAAGCTACAATGGGGCCATCGCATGCTATAAATACACTGCTGATTCAAATGTTGTTTACCTCCAGGATGTGAGAATGTTTACCTCCAGGATGTGAGAATGATTAACTCCTGGATGCGAGAAAGTCTACCTCCAGGATGTGAGAATGTTTACCTCCAGGATATGATAATGTTTATCTCCAGGAGGCGAAAATGTCTACCTCCAGGATGTGAGAATGTTTACCTCCAGGATGCAAGAATATCTACCTCCAGGATGTGAGAATGTTTACCTCCAGAATCTGAGAATGTTTATCTCCAGGATGCGAGGATGTCTACCTCTAGGATGTGAGAATGTTTACCTCCAGGATGTGAGAATGTTTACCTCCAGGATGCAAGAATGTCTACCTCCAGGATCTGAGAATGTTTACCTCCAGAATCTGAGAATGTTTATCTCCAGGATGCGAGGATGTCTACCTCCAGGATGTTAGAATGTTTACCTCCAGGATGCTAAGATATATACCTCCATGGTGCAAGAATGTCTACCTCCAGGATGTGAGAATGTTTACCTCCAGGATGCGAAAATGTTTACATCCAGGATGCAAGAATGTATACCTCCAGGATGCAAGAATGTTAACCTCCAGCATGTGAGAATGTTTACCTCCAGGATGTGAGAATGTTTACCTCCAGAATGCAAGAATGTATACCTCCAGGATGTGAGAATGTGTACCCGCAGGATGTGAGAATGTTTACCTCCAGGTTGTGAGAATATTTACCTCCAGGATGCGAGAATGTTTACCTCCAGTATGTGAGAATTTTTACCTCCAGGATGTCAGAATGTTTACCTCTAGGATGCGAGAATGTTTACCTACAGGATGTGAAAATGTTTACCTCCAGGATGCAAGAATGTCTACCTCCAGGATGTGAGAATATTTACCTCCAGGATGCAAGAATCTTTACCTCCAGGATGGGAGAATCTTTACGTCCAGGATGTCAGAATGTTTACCTCCAGGATGTCAGAATGTTTACCTCCAGGATGAAAGAATGTTTACCTCCAGAATGCAAGAATGTTTACCTCCAGGATGCAAGAATGTTTACCTCCAGGATGCAAGAGAATGTTTACCTGCAGGATGAGAGAATGTTTACCTGCAGGATGTGAGAATGTTTACCTACAGGATGCGAGAATGATTACCTCCAGGATGCGAGAATGCTTACCTCCAGAATGCAAGAATGATTACCTCCAGGATGCAAGAATGTTTACCTCCAGGATGTGAGAAAATTGACTCCAGGATGCGAAAATGTTTACCTCCAGGATGCAAGAATATTTACCTCCAGGATTTGAGAATGTCATGTGGACGACTTCCTTTTGTTTCTTCATCTTTTCTATTTCTCCTCCTCCTGACCTACTTTTGTTCTCGCTAAAAGATGTGGTCCGACTGAATCCTGTCACGTCTATTGTGCGAACATTACATAGCGGATCCATGTTTGCTTCGCCTCTGTCTGAAAATGTGTAAAAGAAAACTTAGGAAATAAAAACAAATTACAGTAACTTGTGTAGTGTAATTATTTCCAGTTACGTTACCTAATATAGTGAAGGGGAGAGAGAGAGACGAAGAGGTGGAGATGGAGAGGGGAGAGCAAGATGAAAGGGAGCAAGTAAGAGAGGAGAAAGGGAGAGAGAGAAGAGAGAGAGAAAAGAGTTAGAGGAGAGATGGGGAGAGAGAGAGGTAGACAAAAAGAGAGGAGGATAGAGTGGAGAGAGGAACGATGAGAAAGAAGGAGAGAGAATGAGAGGAGCGACTGAGTCAATGAGAGAGTGGGTTATATTTTAGTAACATTAATAATATCTACATATATTATAGTAATAATGCTGTTGTCTCATTTGTGTGTCCAAGGAATACACATACTGCTTTGTGTGTAAAAATGTGCGCTTAATAAAATTAATATCACCAATTTCATAACTATATTGGGCTTGTGTTATTGATTACATAAATATATATATATATATATATATATTGTTATACAACTGCAAATACTCGTATTGATGTATACTATGCATGTGAGTGTGCCCACTTGCATGGGTGCATGCATGTATGCGCGTAGGCATGTGTCCGCGTCCATATCTATATTGGAGTTGTGTTGGCGATTGCATAAATATTTACATATGTTTGTACACTGCGGGATATCAGAGGTCTTACTAGGGCAGACAGACAGACAACGAAATAACCAGATCAGAGAGGAGACATTCATCCCTGAATCCATCTCAGATGTCATCAGACATAGAAGATTCCAGTGGTTTGGACATGTCTGCCATATACCAAACGAAAACATCTTAAAAATAGCTTTCAATGAAGACTTTAAAGGACACAGAAAAAGAGGAAGGGCGTGGAAAAGGTGGAGTGACCAAGTTAGACAGGACACTGGACTCCCACTTTTAACAGCAGAGTGGTGTGCTCTAGACAGAACAAAATGGAAGGGTATAACATCCAGGAGGATAGCGAGGGGTCAAATTGGATTAGGCAAGTCAAGTATATGATCATGTGCACATATATATTAATCTATATATGTGTGCATGCATGCGTGTGTGCATATGTGTGCACATGTTAAATAACATGCAATGTCACCTGGTCCTGGAAAGTGGTGGAAGGACACAGGTCGACGTAAACTAGTCACTGGTGTGTCACTCTAAAAGAAACCATAGTAACAATTGTCACAAATCACTTGATAAATAAATGTGACTAGCCGCAACAAAGTGTATAGTAAGTCATAAAATTGTGAATTGTTCTTTCTTAATTCCACAGATTATAAGCTTTAAAGGATACCGCATTTGTTGAAATATCTTCAGTAGTTTTTTATTTGATTCTAAAATTGAAACACACTTTAAAACATGGCATTTTGATAAATGTGGGTTTGTAAATGCATGTGTTTTATTAGTTTTGAATTATTTGTTGAAGAAATTAAACTAGACATTGAAAGGCGAGATTATAAGTTATGCATTTCTGCCAAAATAACAGAATTGATGAGACATGATCTAGACAGCTATTTTTGGCTTGTCTGCAAAATATGTCTGTGCGACTTAATACCTCTCTCGCTGTGGACGGTCACAACTTAATATTTAATATTTGTAGGTTTTAGTTTTTTGTATATCTATACATCAAATATTTTCTTAAATTATCCTCATTGCAACAGGGATTTCATTATATAATTAAACAATCAATTCTTCTTCAGTTCTGCATATCTCTGCGAGATGTAGCTGCCCAGATGATCTCACGATACGCTGCTCTGTCTGCCATTCGTCTCCCTGCTCTCACGATGTCGTCTTCCAACCAGTCGCTGATGTCCTGCTCCCATCTTCTCTTTGGTCTTCCCCTTCCTCTCTTTCCCTCTACTTTGCCTTCTAGGACAGTTTTCTCTAAGGAATTATGTATTTTGATGTGGCCAAAATAACTCAGTTTTAGTCCTTTTATTCTGTTCACTAGTGGACAGTTCTTTATGTCAATTTTTTTAAGGATCTCTGCATTGGTTGTTCTTGTTATCCATGGCACTCTTAGGACTTTTCTGTAACATTTCATCTCAAACACTTTTATTCTTCTCATGTCTTCTTTGTTCAGTGTCCATGTTTCGCTCCCGTATAGAGCTGTTGGGAAAACGAAGGTTTTTAAAATTCTTATCTTTGTTGGTATGTTTTGTCCTTTCCATACATTTTTTAGATTATTTAGTTTCTGCGTTGCTATGGCTATTCTTCTTCTGATCTCTGATGATGTCTTGCCGTCTCCTTGTAGTCTTGCTCCAAGGTATTTGTAGTGGTTCACATGTTCAACTTGCTCCCCGTTGATTGCAATTTCTGTTTTTTCAATGCATTTGTCAGTGTCCATGATCTTTGTTTTCTTCACATTTAACAAGCCCTTTTTCTCACTGTGTTCTTTTACAGACATGATTAGGTTTGTTAGGCCGATTGTTGTAGTGGACAGGAGTGCGGTATCGTCTGCGTATCGTAGGTCTCTGATTCTATGTCCATGAATATTCATTTCATCGTATCTTGTACTTCTGTCATCTAATTCTACATCTCTCATTATGTCTTCTGTGTAGAGATTGAATAGGCATGGAGATAAAATACACCCTTGTCTTACTCCTTTTTCCACTGTAAAAGTTTCTGTAGTTGTGTTTTCTAGCCTACTGCTTGTTGGTTGCTATAAAGTGATTTCAAGAGGGCGATTATCTTTGGATGGAAGTTCATGTCGCTGAGCGTTTTCCACATCATCTGATGATTCACACAGTCGAAAGCCTTGGAATAGTCGATGAAGCATATTCTTAGATCATTATTTATCTCTCTGAATTTCTGAATCAACATTCTCAGATTGAATATGTGGTCCCTTGTGCCTCTGTTTTTCTGAAGCCTGCCTATGTACTGCTCACTTCCATTTCCATTTTATCTTGCATTCTTTTCATTACGATTTTCAGCAATATTTTGTTTGCATGGCTAATGACTGATATGGTTCTGTAGTTGGAGCATAGCTGTAGGTCTCCTTTCTTTGGTAATGGGATGTATATTGATTTCTTCCAGTCGTCTGGCCATTTTCTACTCTTCCATATTTTCTTACACAGTGCATGGTATATGTCTATTCCTTCTTCTTCCGCTGCTTTTATTATTTCTGCCTGTATGTTGTCGCACCCAGGGCTTTTCCCATCGTTTAGACTATTAATGACCCATTTCACCTCATCTCTTATTGGTTCGAGATCGTCCTTGTCTTGGTCTTCGTTTCCCATATCAGGAGGGGTCGTTGTTGTCTCCATCTCGTGCGTACATATTTTCACAATATTCTTTCCATCTTTGGCTATGTCTTCTGCATCAGTCAGAGTTTTCCCATTTTTATCTTTGATGACACCGGGTCTGGGCTGGAATTTACCTGTCATGTTCTTTGTTTCTTTAAACATTTCTTGGTTTCGGTTTTCTGCCATACAATCCTCTATTTTCTTACACTTGGCTTCTATATACTTTTGTTTGTCCCATTTGCAGATTTTTTTAAATTAATTTGTTCATATCATTATACCTTAATCTGATCGATTCCTCGTTTTTGCATTTCTTAAGCTCTTTCCTTTCTGCTATTTTCTTTAAGGTCTCTGTACAGATCCAGGGTTGGTGTTTCCTCTCTCTGTTCCGTAGGTGTTTTTCCACTTCTTCTCAGAAAATTGTCTTGATATCATTTGCAATTTCTTCTGATTCTTTCTCTTCTGTCATTGTCAGTAAAGTTGAAAATCGATTCTTCACAGATACTCTGTATTCGTCTGTCAGAATTTTTACATCATATCTCTGCGTTGTTGTCACTCCTTTTTTCACTTTCAACTTAAGTTTCATCTCTGCCATCAGTAGTTCATGATCAGATCCAGTCTGCTCCTGGTACTGTTCTTGCACCTCTTATTGCTGATACCCATCTCTTTTGTATCATGATGTAGTCTATTTGATTTGTAGTCTTTCCATCGAGCTATGTCCACGTGTAGATTCTTCTAGGGTGATTTGAGAAATTGGTATTTATGATTGTGAGATTATTAGCGATGGCGAACTCAACAAGTCGTTCTCCCCTTTCGTTTCCCTCTCCTAATCCAAATTTCCCGATTGTTCCTCATTCTATCTCGTCTTGTCTTTGTCCTACTTTGGCGTTAAAATCACCCATGACAATGGTGATGTCCGATTTCTTGGATTCGTCTATTTCACCTTGCAAATTAGTATAAAAAGCTTCTATTTCTTCCTCTTCTGCTGTTGATGTCGGTGCATAGACTTGTATTATTTTGATATTCTTCACTTTTCCTTGTAACCTTATGCTCAGAATTCTGTCATTTACTGGTTTGTATCCATGTACTGTATTTGCTATTTGTTTACTCAGATAAATTGCTACGCCTCCTTGTCTTAACTTTGCCTGTCCGGAGTATATGAATTTTCCTCCTGCGTGTGTTGTAAAATGACCTTGTCCCGCCCATCTGTGTTCTGCTATTCCTAGGACACTTATATTGTATTGTTTCGCTTCTTCTATAACATTGTCAATTTTTTCAGCCGCCATACTGCGGATCCTGACTGTCATTCACCGTGAGGTACTATCCCTTATCCTCCTTACCCTACACCACAAACAATCAATATATTTCAATATACTCCAAATGTCACCAGCAACCATTACAAATTACATGATTTGAAAACACACAATTTGTAAGACAGCAAGAATTAAACTTAGTCTGGAGCAATTTTGATGAAACATGCAACGTTTCGACCCATCTACAGCAGATTTTGTTCATGCACTGCTGTCATGTGATGCAGCTCAGATTATGGCAGAATGATCTAGTTGTAGATGGCAGGTGGTATCCCTGATCTCGGTAAATTGAAGGGGCTCTCTGTTTAAGGTTGATGCCCTCCTTTACTTTACTCTTGTGCCAGTTCTGTTCTCAGGTCAAGATCTTGGTGTTATCCATGGACACTGAGTTTCCTCTGGCCAGACAATGGTCTCCTACTCGTGTAGGCTTATCCAGGTTGGTATGTTCTTTAAACCTCTGGCTGAGTGGTCTTTTTGATAAAATTATTCCGCCAAAATCTGAGCACATCACATGACATCAGTGCATGAACAAGATCCGCTGTAGATGGGTCGAAACGTCACACGCTTCAACAAACTGCTCCAAAGTAAGTTTAATTCTTGCTGTCTAATTGAATCTTGGAGCCATGAACAATATTTTCCATACACAATTTGTTATTTTAAAATAGACTGTGTGTTTTATTAGCAGGCTGAAGTTTTGATATGTAGGTGTTCCTCAGTTAAGTATATGCACCAAATAACATAGTTTGATAAATCAACAGAATTATGATCAAATCAACGGTGTCAGTACAAAGATTATAGTTTCAGATCATGTGTATGATATCAAATTAGCAAATACCTCCGTAACATCCCCTTCCATGCGTTGTAAGGACTCTTCATCTTGAGGCTCCAGTCCACCTAAACTGACTGAAATAAATGGATTAGTGATTTCAACCACATAATACTAAAATATTGCACAATTCTTATTTAAAAATATTATTATTTTATTCCATGTTCATGCACCCACTGCAGTGCTGAAAACTGCAATCTCAGCTGCAGAAGCGGCTGCTTGAAGGGTATAAACTGATGGGTGCAGAACAGTTATTCCTGTTGCCAGACTGCAGTTATTTGCTAGCAGACAATTATAATGGCTTAGGTTGTCTCACATGAATTACCACACTTCTTCAGAAAACTATCTGTTTTTAGCCCTGTCTCTTCTGAGAGTTTTGAGAGCAACAAAGGTGTTTTTGTCATTCCCAGCATAATTAAACAAACAAATGATTATGGCCTTGTAACTTTGTAAATACTAGTTGAAACAGTTTACTTAAAATGTATAGGAACTAGAGGTTTATGACTGGGGAAAATGGGCCTCTTGAAGAGAAGCCTTTGTGGCTTCAATGCCACCAATGTGCCAAAACTGTATTTTTCATTATAAAAAACACCTCACATGGTAACTTCAAGACCAATTCAAGTTTTTTTTAAATATTTTTTTAATATAATCAAATTCACAAAATGTGTTATTCAATTATACTTGATAATTGACAATATATCTGCTTGTCATATAACCAGTAGATTTTTAGTAGATCCTATTAATGCATCAGTAATTTTAATTGTAATCAAAGACTTGGTGGTGTAAATGTATTTGATTTGACAATTTCAGAAGTGTAATTGAAACTGAACTGGCAAATAAAAATAATTGCACTTGATCTGATTTTGTGTAACTGAACCCAGCTCTGAGTTCAATCATAGTTAGATGAGGTAGTATAGACAATGACGTACATCTGTTTTGCGGTGCATAAGATGAATTGCTGTTCACTGAATCAGCCTTTCCAAAGGTCCCTAGTGAAAAAAAAGCAGCAAAAACATAACAATTGTGGTAAATATTGTATAAACCTTATAATATAAACTTTAATTACAATTCTGCATAATCAACAGGGTAGCTCTTATGTTTGTGTTATCATTCCTTTTTATTTAAGTCTCCCTGGCCATACATTTACTTATGTATGTTTTTTGTTAAAGACTAAGTAAAATTAAATAATAAATGTTTTTAAAACTTCATAGACATAAACTTAATAGTCTTGTCAAGTAATTTGCCAAATACGAAGCCTTTTCATTGGGAACTCATCTCACTAAGCCCGCTGAAATGTGATCATTTGTGCAACCAGCCCATCAGATGTTGCTGACATCACCACACCCTACCCCTTAGCACGGCGAACGGCTATGCGGCCTGTTGTTTCAGACTGTACATGAAATTGCAATCGTGAAATTTAATATCTTTTTGATATCACCGTAAAGATAATAATCTTATCTACAAGTCCGTCATTGCATGTACACAGGAATTGTATTGTTACTGCCATTTGAACATGGCGAATGCTCAACTTTGCATTATACCCGCTGCCGCGTACACATTGTAGGATTAAGCATTCGCGATGTTCAAATGGCATTAACTCAAAAAATAAAAACAAATCCTGGGTACATCCAGTGGCACGTTTGTAGATATGATTATTATCTTTATTGTGATATAACAAATATGAAGTCCCATTGCAAGTATGAGAATTCGCAATGTTCAAACAGAAATAACTCAAAAAGTAAACAAAATTCATGCGCCTGTGTGGGCATATGTGTGTGGTTGTCTGTGTGTGCATGCATGTGCATATGTGTTTCTGTGTGCATGCATGTGTTTGTCTGTATTCATGCATGTGCGTGCGTTATTAACTACTTTTGCAGAGTTGCCAATATATACTGATAATGACTTACAGTTTTTTATAAACCGCTGTTTGTTCGGCATCATGGGCATACCTGCACAAAACAAATGTTAAAAGAAAATAAATATATTTGCTGTGACTGCCAAAACGTTATCTGATTATTGCTAGCTATCAGAATTGTAATTTATATTTTGCCAAACGTGATGCAATGGAAGTTTCTTAACACCACAAACATTTGGGTGATGACTTTCGCATTGGAGCTAAGGGGCATTTACTCTGGAGCATTATCAAATTGTTGTGATTATATATATATATGTATTTTGGGTGAAGTTGGTGATTATACAACATCGATGTAGTGCAAATTACAATTTTAAATCAGGTTATGATCTGGATTAAACAAAGCTGCTACACAGTACTGTTGAGTAAAAGATAAAAGACCTAAGTTTCTAAAGGGCCTATTCCACATGCCGGTTGTAACGGTAACTCTCAACTGGAAAACGGTATTCCATGCAGTATTTTGCTAGTATATCCATAGCGCAGAAATCCTCAACAGAATGTAAGTTGTGACATCTTCCTAGTTAAATTAACAGTTTGTGGACACTAAAATCATGGCGGTCAATAAAAACACTGCTAATTCATTCAGCCAACTTTTACCTTGCTTCCATGTAGAGGGTCTAACTACATACTGGTCATATATAATATGTTGTTTAGGAATAAAATGATTAACATTTTATTCCATCACGGTCTACAAAACGTGAATGATGATCTATTCATGTCATGAAACATAATATACCCTATTCACAACATCATTAAAACAAATTAATTGAATTAGATAAGGAAAACAAAAGGCAACTTGTTGGTGTTATGCACCCAAAACAGTTAATATAAAGTAATCAGTCGCAACTACACAATCAACATTTTCACACCAGTGGCTAATTCAGACTGCGGTTTCAAACTGGATGATTCTAATAAATTGTCTGATAGCATGACATCTTGCTCATGGATTGACCAATAAATGCTGAGCTGTGGCATTGTTTATGATGTGTTATGTTCGTAATTTTATTTTCTCCGGCTTATTTATTGGTTTCTCGTATTCCCATATTCCCTTCAATTCAGAAACTGGGTTACAATTTGATATGCATGAACAACTATTCTAATGCCATACTGTGTACAATGCAGATGTAATATGTTTACAAGTTAAAGCAACAATGCAAATTTGGTGCTTATTTACGTTGTAAACTGCTATGCTTACAAATTACTATGGGAGTATTGACATATTGTTACCAAAAGATGGCATGTCATCAATCGAGATCATGTTGTCATAAACAGAGGGCAAGTTGTCATCAACGTAAGGCATGTTTTCATCAATATAGGGAATGTTGTCATCAACAGAGGGCATGTTGTCACCAACAGAGGTCATGTCGTCATCAACATCCAACAGAGGGCATGTTTTCATCAATATAGGGAATGTTGTCATCAACAGAGGGAATGTTGTTACATGTTGTCACAAACAGAGGGAATGTTGTCATCAACAGAGGGAATGTTGTTACATGTTATCACCAACAGAGAGAATGTTGTCATCAACAGAGGGAATGTTGTTACATGTTGTCACCAACAGAGGGCATGTTGTCATCAAAAGAGGGCATCCTGATATCAACAGAGGACATGCTGATATCAACAGAGGGCATGCTGACATCAAAAAACAGACTGTTGTCATCAAAAGAGGGCATGTTGTCATCAATTAGCAGGCATGTTGTTATCAACAGAGAGCATATTGTCATCAACAGAGGGCAAGTTGTCATCAACAGTAGGCATGTAAATAATTTAGAATTAAACATGGTTAAATTCTGGACTTGTACACCTACCATATGCTTCAGGAGATGGTGATTGACTTGGCTCAACATCAGAAGATTCAACATCGGAATTATCAACATCGGAATGCTCAACATCGGAATGCTCAACATCGGAATTATCAACATCAGAATGCTCAACTTGGGGAGGCTCAGCAGAAGCCTCCCCATCTGATTCAACAGAAAACGTAGCCAACTGCAAAAAAACAAGATTATGTTATACAGATATAACAAATGAACACTCCCAATGGAAGATCAGTATTGCTTTATAATAATAACAGGTTACTTTCTTTACCAAAGTTCTCTTTACTTTATATGCATATGTACAGTACTTTAGTTTTATGAGTTTCCTAATCAAGGCCCACTTTTATTTTAGCAAATGAATGATGATAGTGGTAGAATTACAATATGAAGGTAAACATAATTTTTCACTACCGAGAATTTCAAATGAAACGGTGTATAGGGTTCAGAAAATCTACTATATGGAGGGTAAGGTTTTATCAGCTGACAATCATTTCTGGATTAGAGGTGATCGACATAGGTAGACATGATATAATCAATCAATCGATTGATCAATCGATCAACCGATCAATCAATAGTTGATTTCATTTCCATCATCAAAGAGAATGTTGTTCAATTGTAACAAAATATGGCACAATTTATAACATTTAAAGAAAGTACAAATAAATGAATAAACATCAGTAACTGCATCTACATGGATGGAGTCTTAAACCAAGCATAAAGAAAAACTCTGTTATTTTAGCCAGCGTTAAACCTGTGTACATAGATCTACATGAAGCACTATTTTCACATGGGTTAAATCTCTTGCATCTACATGAAGCATCTCAATGGATCCAGTTGTCACTCTTTGCTTATCTCACAAAATATTACACACGCAACACTGCAAAATGGTTCAAATTGATGGTCTTCATAAAATATCAGGTGTGAATATTTCACGAAACCATCTTCTCAGTCTTCTCTGTCTGTTTATTTGATGTACCATCCAAAGGTTAAGTTAAGTACCTATCACATAAACATGATTTTTAATAATTATACATTTAGCTTTGCATTCGATGGAAATTACCTTCCTGCAATGATCCTAGATAAATGGTGATATGTATGATTGTTGCAATTTACATAAAGTCTGGGATATACTGGCAATTTTTCTCCCGACCAGACGTGATCTGACCCAACTGAAACTGGGTGGGTCACAATCACACAAACCAACCAGCGGATGACGTAACTGTCTATTTATTATGAAGCTATGTGAAACACAGGGTAAGAGTTTCAGTACAGATGAGTTGAGGTTTTTGAAATCACTAAAATAAACAGCTTAGTAGATAAATCCTAGGGTTGCACTCTAGCTGGTCAAAACCTGTTTTGACTGAAAAGTGGTCAACACTGGGCAAAACCTGGTCAAAACCTATTAATACTATTTAAAAGCTTACAATTACACCAACAGCCATCAAACTTCTAGCAGTAACGTAGCACATTTAGATGTAATTTACTAGTGACAACAATTTTGACATCTACATCATTACAAACTATTAATTCAAAATTGTCATGCATTATTAATGCATAAACACAGTCACAATAATTTAGTACAAATGCGTAATAAATAATAGTGTGTATATAATACACATTAATGTCAACTTTTCAGCATATACAATATCGTTATGTGCCATAAATATTCTAGAAAACATTTTAGTTACAAAAAGGTGGTAGTTTTCTTTTGTTAATCATTGCTTTTTTATTTCATTTAACCCATAATTTTACTACTAAATTATGTCAGATTTTGGTTTGATTGTATTTTGTAAACACCTATGAACAGGCATTAGCCCTAGACTTGATGGTGTCTAACAGAAGTTTTATTATCTGTTATATATTCTTGATTAATTCACACAGACCTAGCCCTGGATGAGATATAGGCCATACTTGGTGCTATAGAGACTGTAAACAGGTAGAACCAAATGGACAGTTGTGAGGTTTGTAGCATAAGGAAACTAGAGAGAATAAAGTCTAGTTGTCAACACATGTTGTTTCATCATCGCTATGATAGTGTTTCTTGTTAGTAATTAGAACACGCTAGAAGTGGTGACCATGACGTGATATTTGCGTATATATGCCATATGCATTTTCCGGAGACACAGAAGTGAGACGACAGCAAAAGAATCAACTACTTGGTCCATCCACAAGTTTGCTCCGGCTCGTCACGGCTGAGCGCACACCGGCACTGCCTGCTTTGTCTGTTGCATCACGCTAAACTGCACTTTGATCGCCTACAGCGATGGCTGAGCGTTTACAGACGGTTTTGTTGTGTCGGTCGTTGGCAAAGCGACGCATAACGACTATCACTATCCGGTTTGACAGTGTGAGAGGGGAGAGTGATGCTCGGGAAACCATACAGGTCCTTCTCAAGAACATGTTCGGAGCTCTTGACAAGTTTCGCGAGCTCGATTGTCAGCTCTTGCCATTGCGGTGCACCCTCAGGGAAACGGACCGTTCTTCAGAACATTGATATGTGTGAGACTTAAATCACCAAGACAGAAGATGTTATTTTTGAAGCAAGCCGCTACATCGAAACTCATCCTGCTCCTCCACTCACGGCGACGCCAACAGTTGCCACGTCGAGCGATTCGAAGGGGTACAAGATATCTTTTCATTCGATGACACACGACGACTGCCGTCTATGGTTTCAACAGCTAGAGGACGTCTTCAGTGTGCAGGGTTTCACATCGCAAATCAACAAGTTTGCTGCACTTACTACCCTGCTGTAGGAAGATGAGGCTTTCATTATCCAAAATCTTATGATGATGGGGAGGATCATCCGGCAAATGTGTTCGACGTGACGAAGACTCTCTTCGTTGATCGATATGAACCAACTGTACACCAGAGACTGATGTGAGCATTGACCATGGGAGGTATCGCAGCAGACGAGAAACCATCTCAGTGGATGGCTCGATTCCGTCAAGTCGGCGGTATAGTTGGGACGGAGAAGATGTAGAACGCTGGGCTCTTCTCCATCGGCTGCCGGCATCGCTGCATATGAGTCTTAAGCTTCCCACACCGCAGCTCTCTATGGAAGAGCTTCTGCAACAGGCCGACTCGCTGTATGTCACGCTACCCCCAACGATGATAGCCACCATCACAGAAGTTCCTACCGAGTTAGCATCTGCAGTCTACACAGGAGATCTTGCGGCTGTCAACGCCATTGTGAAAAGACATACTGGAAAAGGCGGTTCAGACAAAAATCCGAAGAATGGACAAGTTTGTTGGTATCACGGGAAATTCGGCACCGAGTCTCGATGCTGCACCGGGCCACCCTTCCCACTATACCGTGCGAACCTTACAAAGGCTTGACATACTGAGGCAGGAAACAAACGGGGCGGCCTGTAATCGGCGTCGTATCTGGCTCGCCTAAAGAACAAACGAAACAACTCCTCTTCACCGCCAGATATTTGATACACTGCGGTTCTGCGGTCTCCGTTCTACCGCCGACCGCGGAAGAAAAATGTAATCCCAAACCCATATCCTGTCGTCTGCGAACAGGCAACGCATCCGCACATTTGGCAGGCACAAGTCTACCTTCACACTTATGGACCGAACATGCTCTCATGACATGATTGTGGCAGACGTGATCCATCCCATTTTGGGAATGGATTTCTTTCAAGAGGGAGACAGAAAACACTTCCTGATAGACCCATTCAAACGATGTCTAATCGATCGCGTTACTTTGGATGAGCATTCAGTGGACACAGCGTGCTCATCTGTCTATTCTGTGACTCCTACCGCTGATTGCTGTGAGAATTCAATGACAACGAATATGCTCGACTGTGGAGGGATTTTCCTGAAGTCACCGACCCCAGTATGAGCAAAGTGGTTACCATGACTACACCTCTGCACATTATGATGGAGGGTGCACCGGTATACACGCCATGTCGGAAGCTTCATGGCGAGAAGAAGGTTCAAGTCGAGAAACAACTCCGACAGTGGGAGAGAGAGGGGGTCATTGAGCGATGTGAATCTAGTTGGGCATCTCCGATCCATGCAGTAAAGAAAGCAGATGGCTCATGGCGTGTGTGCGGAGATTTTCGGCGACTAAACAACATGACAAAACTCGACAGATATCCGCTTCCGGCATTGACGAGTTTCAAAGATCGGTTGGCTGGTTGCACGGTGTTTAGCAAGGTTGACCATTCGGTCTGAAGAACGCGATGCAGTGTTTCCAGCGGAACGTCCACCAACTACTCAATCATCTGCCATTCGCAAATTTGGTGTACATGGACGATGTGATCGTGGGTAGCGAGAACAAAGAGGATCACGTCAAAGACTTGCACAGCCTCTTCCAATTTCGGCTATAATCACCAGTGTCTCTGTCCTAACAATTTAACAAATTGCTTTCTATTTTCTGCATGCTTACTAAGTATTATAACCTAAACTATCAAAACCAACATACAGATCATTTGTAAATCTATGTGACTTTTCAAAATCTCAGCATGGCCACATTATATACACCTAACATCGATTAATGTTCTGAGATTTAAGATTTGTGATAACACTTACGCTCTATATATCTAGCTAGCAGATGTACACATGTACTGGTATATTTATTAAGCTACTCCTCCAAAATGTTTTGTATGTGGGGCTCCACACTTTCAGGGGTTCATCTTAGACACTTATTTTTTTCAAAACCCCCATTTGACGATTGTTCACAACACTGTTTTAAGCCATCCACCATCAATTAGGGATCTTTTTGATAACTTGCAACAATTGTAGAAAACATGTGCAGCATTTTGACATTTGCATTAAATATATAGTTGATTAACAATTTTAACTGGTTTTAACCTGGTTAGAACCGGGCAGTTAAGACCGGGTGGTTAAAATCAGGCAGTTAGAACCGTTCAACCCTGGTAAATCATGCCAGGCCTTCACTTTTTGTTAGTGTTACCATATATCCGAGATGAGTGATACAAACTTCTTCTTCTGGATAATATGGTAGCCCCGACTTCTGGGTAATTAATGTACCACAGGTTTGAAAAATTGGCCTATTTTCCCACAAAGATACAAACTCATGTTCTTTTCATCCACCTTGTATTTGTCCCCTTGCAATTATGCACGGACAACCACATGATCTAATGTAGTATCACTTTTCTTCTGAAGACTTTGAAAAATGTAATCCCTTTAAGTTTAAAGCCCGATAATCAAACCATCTAGCAGGAAAACATTAATATACTCACACATGTTTTGATTGATTCGTTCATTGATAATTTTATTTTCACTAGGTACCATGTTTAGCTTAAACTATTTTCGATAGCTGAGCCAACATAAATATACTAGCTCGACTGTATTACAAAAAACACATAATCTAAGTATTTATAAAAAAACTCACCTGTTTGTGACCATCGGGTTGACTGAAACACCCATAACCAGGGGGCAATACAGGTCACAACCAGCGGTTTGACCTACATACCACCACCACTTCAGATTAGTCAGATTTAAATAACCATATCAGTTTTATGCATGTATATATCAGAGGGGTGACTTGGCAATGCCCAGAGGTGTTACTGCGTGGTCAGGGTGTATTAATGCAAAGCATTGCTGTAAACAATGTTTCAGGCATTTCCACTGCCCTAGATACTGAAAGATTAGTTAAACTTGAACCCTTGCCACAATAGCTGGAGGCATATTATAAGAGTGACATTGTAATGAAGGGCACACACTTGATTCAATTCACAAACGTTAAATTGTTCTTGTCACACACTTCATTCGTGTCACACTCGCTTCTAGTCAAACGTACACCCGATACAAATCACATTTAATTCAGTTACATACTCAATTCACATCACACACACACACATACTTGATTCAAATAATAAATTTGCTTTAATTCACAACCCAATTCATGTGGCACACTCGATTCAAGTCACACAATTGATTCAAGTATGACATGTGATTCAAATTGCCCACTTGATTCAAGTCCCACACATTTGATCCAAGTCACACACTTGATTCTAGTCAGCTACATGATCCAAGTCACTCACCTGATCCTAGTCACACACTTGTTTCAAGTGACACACACAAATCAAGTCACACACTCGATTCCAGTCCCATACTTGATCCAAGTCCCCTACTTGATCCAAGTCACACACTTGATTCCAGTAATACACATGATTCAAGTCACGTACTTGATCCAAGTCACACACTTGATTCCAGTCACACACTTGATTCAAGACACACATTCAATTCAAGTAACATACTTTATTCAAGTCACGCACTCAATTCTAGTCCCATACTTTATTCAAGTCACACACTTGAATCAAGCCACACACTCGAGTCATCTCAATGCCAGTTACTGTGAAATAGTGATTGCAACGTGGAGTTAGAAACAAAACTACCTGGTATTTAAATTAATTATTTAACACTCACCTTTATTAGCATTTTCTCTTGTTTTAAAGAGCACATCTGCAGATACGATACATATCTGCAGTTGCGAATTTCTGTCTCAAATTCGAATTCCTGTTTCAGCTTCTTTACATCTGGCAAAAGGGAAATTATATATATATATATATATATTTATATATACATATATATCGAACTTCGAGCCTTATATATATATATATATATATATAGATATATATATACATATAAGGCTCGAAGTTCGTTAGTTCAAGACAACTGGATTTGCCACCAGACAAGTGAAATTGCTACTACTTGTTGTTCATGGGACAACCTAGCGATTTACATCCTGTACAACTAGAAAATTAATACTAAGTTGTCCGTTCTCTAAAACATCTGTCATATAGTAAATTTCTTCAGTAAATGTTGTTCTCTAATGAGGTTAAACAAACACAAAATTAACCAAAAGAAATACAGTTGTCACCGTCTGCCATTTTGAAAATGAAAGTCATAGTCACCATGATGAGGTGCCACCATCTGCTGCTGAATGGGCAGCATTAGCACGACTATGTCTATGGCGTACAGTCTATAGACTTCGAAGCGTAAGAGAATTTCTGCTTTTTTATTTTGTTATTGTGTGAAGTTGTTTAAATAAAATAGCATTCATTCTATGGGAATCTAATCAGGGTTTTTGTCAAGAGCCAGGACCTGATTAGCTTCTTTGCGATTCACTTACAAAAACATTAACAGGCATTTTTAAGCCACACCCCATTTGCTGATCATTGATCCGTCTAAAAATTAAAACGGATGTGCACATATGTACGTTTGTTTTTCGTTGGACGCCCATTTGTGAAGTCAAGTGTTGAATATTTAGCAAATATTAAGAACATTGTCAGATAGCGAATTATGAATTGGAGCGAAGTTTTTAGAGTAAGTGGTCTAATGTAGGCACTGCCTTTTTATCGTTATACATTGTGACTAATTGTAACTTATTATGTGCAGCGTGTATTTAGAATTTCTGTATGTGCTACAATACAACCTAGACTTCACCCTTTTCAAAAACTATCATGTTTTAATATTCCGTATCCTTAGCGGTGATAAATATGCCATGCTTAAGAAAATTAACCCAAAATGTTAACACATCCTTGTATGCAGATGACCTGGTGATGTTCTACAGGTCTTTCCAGTTTAAGCCTGACGGAGTTGTTATCAGTTTGTAAAAGTTATGGTCATTAAATTAAATTGAACTATGGGAGAAGCATGATACTGATATGTAGAGGAAGATAACATTAAGAATTTATGCCCTCTTGCATCTAAGCTAAATGGGGAGGAAATTAAATAAGTTAGTAGTATCAAGTACTACTTTCTTCCTTAATTTTATTTAAATATTTTTTTAATGAACAATTAATACTGTGATTGTTTTTACTTGTGCACGGACCAACGACTATGTCCATGACAATGTGGTGTACTCTAGTTGCCTGTCTTCGTTCTGATAATATTACAGATAACTACCAGTACAATAGTATAATGCGTGCTTGTCATCTAGGACAGACAGACAAAGCATAGCAACCTGATAGTAGTAAAGGAGGTTAAGTACCGCGCAGGGTGTCGCGTCGCGGTGGAAGTGGAAAAGTACTCGGATGTAGGTCAAGTACCCGGATGTAGGTCAAGGTCAAATACCCGGATGTATGTCAAGGTCAAATGTCAAGGTCAAATACCCGGATGTAGGCCAAGGTCACGTGACGCCCCCTACCGGGATTTCCCGGAACTAAAACAGCGCCCCAACCGAAATTTTTCGAAACTATAAAAGCGCCACCTAGCGGATAGTTGGTTAACTAAAATATTTCCCGCCAAAACTACATAGCGCCCCTGGCGGATAGTTGGTGAACTAATTATTTCCCGCCAAAACCAAAATAGCTCCCCCTGGCGGATAGTTGGTTAAATAAAACAGCGCCCCCTATCGGAATTTTTTGGTACTAATTATACAAGTGGTGTCATCTTGTGGACAAGTTGTAAACTAAATGTTCTAGTACTGCAAATATTCGTGTCTCTTGCACGCTTGCGTGCAATAGAGCCCCCCCTGACGGGTACATCACGAACTACAAACATCATCCCCTAGTGGACAAGTTGTGAAGTAAATGTTCGAGTACTGCAAATATTCGTGTCTGTTGTTTTTGTCGAGGGCTTACTTCTGTTGGATATATAATCATCAACTGAAAGCACCCCTGTTAGATAAGTTGTGAACTAAATAACTACTCAGCAGTCCGCGCTTGTGTACATTCTACTCAGCAGTCCGTGCTTTTGAATTTTCTACAATCCGTGATCTTTCGGCACGCCCACGTGACCATTATGTTCGGTCGAACTGGTATAAAAGACCTGCGTCAGGTATTGTGGCCATTATATATTACATCTTGAAAATGGGTTCTATTTCATCAACTGACAACGTCCGAGATATTGCTACCGACAATGACCGAGATGTTGCGGGTAGCAACAAGCGACGACACCCGGCGACCGACCCGTGTGACTGTCAACCTGCTAAGCGAATGTCTCCGTCAGTGACTACATCCAACCACTGCAAGGAGATACGACCCCTCTTGAGGTTGTCTGTCGAGAAACTTCGCGAGATGCGCAAGACACGCAAGACCCACAACCCAGAGTCTTACCTCCGACGCTCCATGCTAATCAAGAACACACTGTCCAGGATAAAGCGCGAACAACAACAACAGGAACTCGTGTGTTGATCATCATCACCATCATTAGCATCATAAGAAAAATTCGATGAAATTCCAAGAAACGGTTCTTTTCAGAGCCAACCACATTCTCACAAAAGAGTATTAGCTATTCTCATAGGTTAGAAATTTCGTGCTCGTTCGGCACGCCCACGTGACTTTTCGTCACATTCTCTAACTATATAAGCGCGGTGTTTTATCAATCGGCCCGTCATTCGTAGCACGATGTCACCATGGTCAACATCATGTTGAAAACACCGAACTACCACACGCCTGCAGCCTTCAGCGACAGCGACGTAGACGAACCGTGTTGCCGACCGTTCGAAGCATCTGGCACCCGACCGCAGTCACTGGATGTCAACCGACCACCCTCACCGTTGTATCACGATAGCGCCAACCTCAAAACACCCAACTACCATGCGCCTGCAGCCTTCAGCGACAGCGACGTAGACGAACCAACTAGCCGACCGTTCGAAGCATCTACCAGCCGTCCACATTCAGCGTCTGTCAATCAACCAGTCGTTGCGTCAAGCCTCTACTCACCGCAACCGGAACCTCTACCCGAACCGGAGGTTGCTGTGAAACCGAAACGAGTTGAATTTTCAGGGGCCGACTCTCCCTTGTCAAACCTTTACCCTTGCAGGGTCAAAGCATTCGGTCGGGTTTTTAATTCGGTCGAGCATGCTTATCAATACAGGAAGGCATTGTATCACGGCGACGTCGAATGCGCAGAGCACATCAAAGCTGCGAAGCATGCGCGCTTGGCAAAACGAAAAAGCAAACAGATTGGAGAGACGAGATCTGGTTGGAACGATGTCCGTGTTCACTGGATGCGACATTTGCTCCTCGCAAAGTTCAAAGCGTCAAAGGATTTGCGAGCCGTATTGTTGGCAACCAGAAATGCTGAACTGGTGGAGCGTGAATCATCGAAAGGGGGCCTTTGGGGACTTGGTCGTGGCTACAAAAATGGACGAAACACTCTCGGAAAACTATTATGCACTGTCCGCGCTAATTACTTGTAGACACTGCGTTGTACAATATATATATATATATATATATATATATAGTTCATTGCAAGCCTCTGTGTCATAGCAGTGACGAAACAATGTTCAGTCTCTGGTTCTTGCAGTTATGGAGCGCGACCTGTAAATACGTTTGTGTTGTAATAAAATGTTCAAACCTTATATTGTGTCATTTTTTGAAGTATGAGTAGTATAAGTGCCGTGCATCTTATTCTCTTTCACCAGTTGCATAAAGTATGGACACGAGGTTAGTTCATCCTTTTACTTGTATCGTTGCTGGGCCAACGGGCTGTGGTAAAACGACGTTTGTTGTCTCTTTACTACGTCATTCTGCCACACTCGTAAACTCACCGCCCGAAAAGATCACGTGGTGTTTCGGTGAATGGCAGACGTTGTATTTCACGCTCTCTACGATACATCCGAACATAGAATTTGTCGAAGGTCTTCCCGATGTGTCGTCTTTCGATCCTAAAACTAGAAACTTGGTAGTTATCGACGATCTCATGTCGGAAACGGACGAGAGGGTCACCAAACTGTTTACGAAGAAGAGTCATCATTGCAACACGTCCGTAATATATTTAGTGCAAAATGTATTTCCCAAAGGGAAAGAGAGTCGCACTATAAGTATAAACGCACAGTACATGGTACTCTTCAAGAACCCTCGCGACAACACACAAGTGGTCAACTTGGCCAAACAGATGTATCCGGGTCGAATAAAGTACATGCAAGAAGCTTTCAGAGACGCAACGTCCGTACCACACGGGTATTTGTTCGTCGACCTCAAACAGGCCACACCGGAACACTTGCGCCTGCGTACTAATATCGTTAAGGAACCAAACAAATTTCAGTACGCCTACCTTCCGAAGATATAAATAGAAGCACGCCGTGACACTCGTCATTCGTCATGTCGGCGCGAGTAAAGAGAAATGCGTTGTGCCTTTGTCTCCTCGCTAAAGCGGATCCTGCTTTAGCCAGAGCCATCATCGACAAGGGAAAACCCGATCTGGTACACAGTCTGTGCGAGTGTGCACAGAACATATTAAAAGGGAACGTATCACTAAAGAAAGATCACAAGACTAAACTGCGTCGGTACAAGAAGGACCTCAGAACCTTGGTCATCAGGAAAACCGGTCTTCATCAGAAGAAACGTATTCTACAGAAAGGTGGTTTCCTTGCGGCCCTACTAGCTCCCTTGGCTACGTCCCTTCTAGCCCCTTTGGTGACGACGTTGTTGCAGTCGTAACTACACGACTATGGAGCACACAAAGAAGATGGCGCTGGTCGATCCACGTATTTTGGATAACGTTCAACTGCAACCTCCTTCGACCAGTCCTATAGGGAGTGTTCGTCATCGACATCGAAGACGTCCGGTGTCATCACGGCGCGCAGTTTATTCGGCTACACCGATGCAACACTTGCGTTGGGAACCGTATTAATAGTCTTGCACGACAGGACACCAGCATTATTACGGCATGTCTCCTCGCGTAGGTAAGAAGACGAAGCGTTCACACGATGTATTGAAAAGTATTTACTACGACACGAAACTAACCGGAAGTTACGGAGGTGTTGATACCCTGCATCGTGCTTCACGTGCTTCACATGCTTCACGTGCATCGTCGAAAGAGGTGAAACGGTGGTTGTCGGAACAAGACACTTACACACTACACAAACCGGTGACATATCGTTTCAGGCGTAGACGTGTCGTAGTGGGTGGTATAAATCAACAATGGCAGGCCGATCTGGTAGACATGTCACGTTTGAAAAGGTACAACGACGGTCACACTTTCATTTTGACCGTGATAGACGTGTTCTCCAAGAAAGCGTGGTCTGTTCCTTTAAAGAACAAATCGGGGCCGTCACTCACGACGGCGTTTCGTCGGTTGTTAAAGGACAATGATGGCCCACTGTCATTGGAAACAGATAAAGGAAAAGAGTTTCTGAATAGGCAACTGCAAGAGTTTCTGAAAGAGAAAGGTATCCACCATTTTACGACCCACAACGAAGAGACCAAGGCGTGTATCGTGGAACGTTTCAATCGTACTCTGAAGACACGCATGTGGAGATATTTCACAAAAAAACAGACGTTAAAGTACCTGGACGTATTACACCACCTAGTCGATTCGTACAACGACAGTTATCATAGAAGTATTGGAATGGCGCCATCTGAAGTGAACGTGATCAATCAAGAAGAGGTTTGGCAAAGGTTGTACGGAAATGAAGGATACGGAAAAGTCAAACCGGTTTTAAAAGTGGGCGATCACGTGCATATCAGCAAATTCAAGAGACAATTCAAAAAAGGTTACTTACCCAACTGGAGTGACGAGATATTTACCGTCAAAACAGTTCATCTTTCCGATCCGCCTGTTTATCGTTTGATCGATGATGAAGCCTCGCCGATAGAGGGAACATTTTACGAACAAGAACTACAGAAAATGGTTGTGGCCAAGGATAAACTCTATCGTATCGAGAAAGTGTTGCAGCAGCGCAAGCGAGGAAGAAAGACACAGGTCCTGGTCAAGTGGGTAGGGTATTCCGACTCGTTTAACAGCTGGTTGGATAAGGCGTCACTCGTCGCGTATAAAGGTTAGTACACACCGGTCGAGCCATCATTCGTGTCATGGAAGATACGACGGACGTTCGATTCGAAAACACAGAGCTCGAAGATACAGGAAGTAACAGCAGACGTTGGGTGTTGTTTGGAAATACGTGCCCGAAATCGGAAATCGTCTTTTTCTGCCAAATCGTCATACTGTACATCGTTATATTGGTCAGTATCTACAACCTTACTAAAGTAGACGGAAACTCTAATCTGTGGACGGCTTTGTTAAGCAGTTGCCTGGGGTACCTGTTACCTAATCCGTCTATGAAACGCGGTGAACATGTCGTCTGATTTTTACCTGACATTGCCCAGCAACGCGTCTATGGAGTTAAATCCCGACAACACGTTGACCCACTATGTCACGGCTTTGCCTCAACGCATCAGTTTAGTCGGTCAGTGGGAGTGCGGACTGGTGGAGATTCAATACCCGCACAGTTGGTACAACGTGAGAGAAGAGGAAACTTATTTTGCCGTGAAGGTCGATGGTACGACTTATGTGGTGAATATCGAGGCAGGCCACTACGATAGTCCCCAAGCGCTCATTCGTGCAATCAACAGAATCATAAAGTCACCGATAAAAGAAAAGGAAATAAAACTAAGCTACAGTGACACCACACAAAAAGTGACTATACACATGATAGAAAACATCTCATTCTCAGTGTACTCGTTGAAACTTCAGCATTTGCTAGGTTTAAGCCAGGCTGTTTACACCACACCCGAAGAAGAAGGACCAGATTATTATTACGTTAAAAAAGCCGAATCTGTGGTAGACATGGCGCAGGGTTTTTACTCCCTATACGTCTACACCGACGTTGTGGAACCACGTGTGGTCGGGGATACCGTCGTCCCTCTGTTGAGGGTTGTACCGATAGAAGGAAAACATGGAGACGTGGTGTCAAAAAGTTTTGATAATGTACAATACGTTCCCGTCTTGCACAAAGAATTTACGACCATCGAGATCGATATAAGAGACGACACGGGACGGCGCGTACCATTCGAGCGAGGTAGAGTGACGGCAACACTTCACTTTCGACGACGCAAACCATCATTTTTTGAAACATGAGTCGTAATCGTTCTTACGAAGACTATTACGTCAGACAAGTCGGTAACGGGTTGCCCGTGTTTGTTGGTGCAAGAGTGCAACGAGGTCACGGTCTAGGTAGTTTGTTCGGTGGCCTCATTCGAAGTGCTATGCCACTCGTAAAAAGAGGCGCACTCGCTTTGGGAAAAGGAGCGTTAAAGACAGGTTTGGGTGTGGCTAGTGACGTGTTGTCTGGACAGAGCATTAAAGAATCTGCAAAGAGGCGTGCGAAAGAAACCGGAAAGGACATGATCAGTAGAGTGTTGGGAAGCAGTGCACCTCCTGGCATACGCAACACTCCTATAAAACGCAAGCCGACGAGAACCCTAGCCAGTGTTGCCAAGAGACGCAGACGACAGAAGACGCGTCGAGACGACATATTCGACTAGACATGGCTTTTGTCCACCAGTTGTCGTGTGAGGGAGTCAAAAGCGAATTGGACCTATTTAGTTTACCGACGACACAAACGAGTATCGAACACGCACTGTGGATCGAGCATCGACCTGTCGCCTCGATAGGTTCGGGTGGTCCTATCGAATTCTTATTGCCCGGATCGGGAGACGATTACCTGGACGTGGCCAATACTTACCTGTTGGTGCGAGCACGTGTAGTCAAAGGAAACGGGGACGATATCGCTCAAGCTGCAGCTGTTGGACCAGTAAACAACTGGATGCATTCTCTGTTTAGTCAAGTCGACGTGTCTTTGAACGGTACCCTCGTCACACCTTCAACGAATACCTATCCTTATCGAGCGTACATAGAAACGTTACTGAGTCACGGAGCAGAAGCAAAGAAGAGTCAACTGACTAGTGCCTTGTGGTACAAAGATACGGCTGGACACATGGATGCCACCGACGACGCAAACACGGGGCTGCAAAAAAGAAAGACCTATATTTCCGGTAGTCGAATCGTCGATATGATGGGCCGTCTACACGTCGACCTCTTCTTTCAAGACCGCTATCTATTGAACGGCGTCGACGTGAAAATTCGACTAGTACAGAGCAAGGATGCTTTTGCACTCATGGGTGCTGGTGGTGACAATGCCGATTACAAGGTACGCATAGTCGAAGCAATTTTGTTTGCGCGAAAAGCTAAACTGAATCCTGCCGTACAGATGGGTCACATCAAAGCGCTACAAAACGGAACGGCCAAGTATCCGTTGCGAAGAGTCGATTGCAAGGTATTTTCCATACCCCGAGGTGCCATGTCGCACACTCACGAAAACGTTTATTTGGGTGTCTTACCCAAGAGAATAGTCTTGTGTTGTATAGACAACGACGCATACAACGGAACATTCGCCAAGAATCCGTTCCACGTAAAACACAACAACTTGAACTTTCTTGCATTGTACGTCGACGGGCAACAAGTTCCTGCGAAACCACTCCAACCTAATTTCAACGATGGTTCCTACGTGAGAAGTTACAGTAATCTATTTGCTGGAACGGGAAAGATGTTTCAAGACGAGGGAAACAACATCAGTCGTGACGAGTTTGGCAAAGGATATACCCTGTTTGCGTTTGACATCACACCAGATTGTTGTGACGGTCCCCATTTCAATTTGGTACATAAAGGCAACCTACGAGTCGAGATGCACTTTAATCAACCTCTCGACCAAACGATCAACGTCGTCGTCTACGGAGAATTCGAGACGGTTTTGGAGATTGACCGCAACAGAAACGTCGTCTACGATTACTGATGGATACGGCACAGATAGAAAGACTCCTTGCGGCGGATGCTTACACTAGAACCGTTGTTCGAGGCGTACTACCTAAAGACGGGTTACCCACTACTCCTATGACGACCTATCCGGCAGCTTTCGTGTGCAACACTCATTCGAGCAATGAACCGGGTCAACATTGGATCTGCATGTTTATCGCAAAAGACGGACGTGGAGATTACTTCGACTCCTACGGTTTGCCACCTCGACACGACGAATTCGTGGATTTTCTACAGAGCAACTGCGTGACTTGGACTTTCAACAAGAGAACGCTTCAGAGCCCGCTGTCTAACGTGTGTGGACAATACTGTGTCGTGTACTTGCTGCACCGAAGTCGAGGCGTACCTACGAAGACGTTTGTGAACACTTTCGGGAACGATTTAGTGAACAATGACTGTCGTGTTTTCGATTTTGTTAAGAGTGCCAAGTAATGTTTGCATGTAATGTTGGCATGCACGTTCTTGTATTACCTTAATTAAGCAATAAAAAAGTCGACACCATATGTGCGTTTGTGAAATGCTTTATTCAGACACCCAAGATACGATTTTTTTATTTGAATATTTCACATATAATATCTCTTGCGTACTGTTCCTGTGAATTCCAAATCGGTAAAGCTAATAAGGTTGCCAACGTGTGATTTGCAAAGGTGTCGCCGAATGAGCTGCGCGCCGCGACGATGCATGTCGTCTACGATTCCGATGACGACCACTGTCAAACGGAATGCTGGTTTCCTTTGATACGTCGCCATCCACTGACGTTGTCTGCATGTAAAGCCAACGATCTGAGTTCCCGACTAAATCCATTGGCGTGTTGACATCCTTGAGACCACGAGCAAAGGTTTCCCATCCCACCGGTTCAAACGACTTCCGTTTTCTCAACACGTCATTCACAAGGTCCACGATATTACTTCCGGGAACCGCCTTGTTTCTGTACATCATCTCGCCACGATCGTTCCAACTTACGGCCCCTTTCATTTTATCGAGTAGTCTTCGTGCTTTCTGCTTCATAGTTTTTGGAACGCTGTCGATGATTTCGTTTTCGATACTCTCCTTTTCGACGACTTCATTTTCGTTAGCAGGTTGTACTTTGTTTTTCTCTTCACTGGGAATTTTTTCGATGACCACACGCACGGGTTCTTGGATACGTTTGTCGGAAAGATCGTTGTACCGATTCAACACCTGGTTATACAACATAACTTTTTCCCTCTCGTGTATATCGTTTCGTTCTAGTATGTCTAGCATTTCATTGTCGAGTCGTTGCAAGACCCTTTCGATAGGGTTAGCAGTCGAAGGACGTTGCGGTTGAATGTTTTCCAAAATACGGGGATCGACCAGGGCCATCTTCTTTGTGTACTCCATGGTCACCTGAGATGGAGACGGGAATGTCGAGCTTGTTGAAGGAACCATAGGTACATGTGTCATAGTGGGCCCCGAGACAAGTGAATTCAGTGACGTGGTGTTTGTCAATCGTCCACCGTGAATGGAGGCAATGTGCCGTTTCAAGTATATATTTTACTCGCTAGATGGCGCCACCATGTGACATAGTACTCCGATTATCCACTAGGGGTCTCTACGCCGGAAGTGACGTGGTACCGGAAGTCACTTGACTGTCATGGCGGCCTCTACTAGGGACGCTACGCCGGAAGTAACGTAGTACCGGAAGTTATTTGAATGTCATGGCGACCTGACATGGCGGCCTCTACGCTTCCGCTATTCCCAACGAATATGTGTGTCAACGAATAGAGAACTATCATGGTCGGTAGATAACAATACTCTGACTAATTACATTGGTACCCGTTGAGTGGTATCGGATATCGCCTATCTCATGAACGCGCACAGTTTTTGTGTTAAGGGAAGTCACGTGATGTACGTTCGGTCTGATTGATTATGTAAATGAGATGACGCCGATTACTAGTGTATATATGTAAGTCCTGTCTAGTGATATATCGTCATCCATAGTCTCGTGGCGTATCTCTTGTCTCGGCCGTACTCTCGTGTGATGTGACATCCGTAGTCTCGTGTGATGTGTCTCGTAGTATATCTCTTGTCTCGTCCGTACTCTCGTGTGATGTGTCATCCGTAAGCTCGAGTGATGTGACATCCGTAGTCTCGTGACATATCTCGGCCGTAGTCTCGTCTCTTGTCTCGTCGGTACTCTCGTGTGATGTTACATTCGTAGTCTCGTGTGAGGTGTCATCCGTAGTCTCGTGATATATCTCGGACATTGTCTCGTGACATATCTCGGCCATAGTCTCGTCTCTTGTCTCGTCGGTACTCTCGTGTGATTTGTCATCCGAAGTCTCGTGAACATTAGACACACCACTCGTAGTCTCGTGTGATGTATCATCCGTAGTCTCGTGATATATCTCGGACATTGTCTCGTCGGTACTCTCGTGTGATGTGTCATCCGTAGTCTCGTGTGATGTGACATCCGTAGTCTCGTGATATATCTCGGTCATAGTCTCGTCTCTTGTCTCGTCGGTACTCTCGTGTGATGTTTGTGCAGCGTGTTGGTCAAAGCATAGTGTAATGAGTGCGTGAGTGAGTGACTGCGTGAACAGACACAACGGGTGAGTGAGTGAGTGAGTGAGTGAGTGAGTGAGTGAACAGATACGAAGGGTGAGTGAGTGAGTGAGTGAACAGACACGAAGGATGAGTGAGTGAGTGAGTGAGTGAGTGAGTG
Organism: Paraescarpia echinospica; assembly: GCA_020002185.1. Classification (NCBI taxonomy): domain Eukaryota; kingdom Metazoa; phylum Annelida; class Polychaeta; order Sabellida; family Siboglinidae; genus Paraescarpia; species Paraescarpia echinospica. The sequence continues at coordinate 49,828,947 of CM034541.1, forward strand.
AGTGCGTGAGTGAGTGAGTGATTTGAGTGAGTGAGTGAGTGAGTGATTTGAGTGATTTGTTAATCGGGACTTAGACGAGTACCTTTACTTGTGAAGTGTAAGACACGAAAAAAGACGCAAGATAAGGTTTGCACATTTTATTACAACACAAACGTATTTACAGGTCGCGCTCCATTCTCTGCAGTTGAATTAATGTCACTAAAGGTCTCATAAAAACACAAGACAGATTTACAGATCATCCTCCATTACTGCCAGAACAATTTGCTTTAATTTGTTTCGCCACTCCTCTGAAAACGGTTCTTGCAACCAACTCCCGATATTACACAACTGTTCGACTGTCACATCGGATAGCTTCACACCCGCGTCTAACAAAACACTCAAACAATCTTTCACCACTGCGGTTGAATTAATGGTCTCCACAGCCTCGTCAAAGTTTCGTCCATACCAGCAAACGTCTCGGCATTCACGTCAAGGAGAGGAGCCATACACTGGTCGAATAAAGTCAGCCATATAGATCGACCCGTCGCTGTCTCGACAAAGCACATGCGCACCACGAAATGCACGTCAGAAGCAACGTAACCGTGTCGTTCGCATTGCAAATGTCCCCTATCGTCGGTAATCATACGTTTCTTGCAGTACCTGCACCCGATGTACAAGGGAGTGTGCTGGCGTACTCTATCGATGAGGAGCCCTCTGATCTTGATAACTGCGTCGGAGCTTACCGTTGCTTCTAGAGCCGAGATGTCCACGACGTCCACGACGTCTGGTTCCGACGGCACGGAAGGACGGTTGATCACCGGCATGATGGGTCGGCTCGTCGGCTCGTCCTCGTCGCTCGAGTCTGCCGCATTGCGAGGTCGGTAGTAGGGTGTCTTCAACATGATGATGATGTTAACAGTGCTGTCGTCGTGATACGAATGACGGTCCGATTGGCAAAACACTGCGCTTATATAGTTAGAGAATGTGCCGAAAAGTCACGTGGGCGTGCCGAAAGATCACGGATTGTAGAAAATTCAAAAGCACGGACTGCTGAGTAGAATGTACACAAGCGCGGACTGCTGAGTAGTTATTTAGTTCACCACTTATCTAACAGGGGTGCTTTCAGTTGATGATTATATATCCACCAGGTGTTTATGAACGAGAAAAAACAAGAGACACGAATATTTGCAGTACTCATATGTGGTTCGCTCACTTGTCCACTAGGGGATGATGTTTGTAGTTCGTGATGTACCCGTCAGGGGGCTCTATTGCACGCAAGCGTGCAAGAGACACGAATATTTGCAGTACTAGAACATTTAGTTTACAACTTGTCCACAAGATGACACCACTTGTATAATTAGTTCCGAAAAATTCCGATAGGGGGCGCTGTTTTAATTAACCAACTATCCGCCAGGGGTGCTTTTCAGTTTTGGCGGGAAATATTTAGTTCACCAACTATCCGCCAGAATATTTTAGTCCCGAAAAATTCCGATAGGTGGCGATATTCTAGTTTTGGCGGGAAATATTTTAGTCCCATTGACCTACATCCGGGTACTTTGCTTTTGCTTCACTCCTAATCCAACCTGCGCGGTAAGGGACCTCTATTACTACTCCTGATGTATCTTAGTTAACAATTATTTTTGTACAAGATAGCTAAAAAATACACATTTTGTGTTGCTACAATTAATTCACAACAAATTACTTAAGTCTCCCTTAAATGACATTACAGGTCCATCATCAAAACTTTATAAATGGTAATTAGTACAACGAATGTGTCCACGGAGTATTTAACTAAAGTTCCGATTTCATTATAATTTATAACAAATGAACTATACTTTTAAAACTACTACAGTTCGATACACAAAAAATGACGCTCCCTGCCCTGGCAACCAATTACGAGCGCGCTGGGCATGGCTTAAAAGCACCCGTTATTTTTATAAGAGAATCACAAAGATGCATCTGAGTAACTTACTTGCATGGCTATAGCGCTCATTAACGAATAATGCTGTAGCTGGTATACGGTAGGTAAATGGTCCGTTTTGGGGCACAACATACCAGCATCAATGACCAACAAACAGATTAGAACATCGACCATGATAAAGATATGTATATATATATATGGTAGCAAATCAGTGCCGGTCAACGAGTGTCATTTGGCGATAATAAATGACAGTTTTAAATAAGTTTGCGAATCGCATTATTCGTAGTTCATGGAAAGTCTGCCAAGTGCCTAGCGGACAGATTGGCAAATGCCCCATGCGTAGCGGACTGATAAGCAACTTAAGCCCTAGCACCACTGGTTTCATAATCTCCCTTAACCGACTCACGCCTGGCTGCGTGACTTCGCCAGGAAGATAGTCTGATCGCTGGACCATCTCTAGTCGGTGAACAAGGTTCCAGTAATGCCATAGGCAGTCCGGCACGTACTGCTAACATGTGCGGTCATCGACATCGTGGAGTCGAGCTGTAATCCAAGGTCATTTACGTTGATTGAAATGCTGACGTTGCAACCGCAGCTGTCGATGGTAAGAGGTGGTGGCTATGGAACATGGTTGTTTGGTTCTGCAAACAATATCACCTCTGTCTTCTCCTCATTCAAAAGCAGGTAGCGCAATGCTAGCCATGCTTTCACGTCAGTCACACAACGGGATATCTGGTGGGCGGCGGACGCAGAATCATTTCACAGAAACTAAACATAGAGTTGGGTGTAGTCGGCATGGTAGGGAACACCAAGCCTCATGAATACGACGGAAAGACCAGCACAGTGTATATAAAATAACAGAGGGCCCAAAACACTGCCCTGTGGAACTTCATGTAGTAGTCGGCTGTCACAAGAAAGATGGCTGTCAATGCTGACGCACTATATTCGGTCGAGGCGAGCCAGCAAAGTGCATCACCTCGCATGAAAAGTATGTCATGGTCGATTGTGTCGAACGCAGCGCTGAATTTAAGTAGAACTAGTGCTGCATGCTTACGAGCATCCAGAGATCTTAACACGTCGTCTTGGATACACAAAATTGCTGTCAAAAGGATCTCCGATGCCGTTGTGTTGCCTATGCAAATGCAGTTGGGCAGAGACGTGGCGTTCAAGGATGCAGGTGGGCGAGAACAGTGGAAGACTCGTAGACTCACATGTAATCTATTAGTTTTAGATTATTTGTCCACAAAATAAACTGTGCATTGAAATGTGAGATTATAAGACATGTAGGCATTTCCGCCAAACTCACAAAAATTGACGGGACTTGACCTAAACAACTATTTTCACTTGTGTGCAGAATAGGTCTGTTTGACTTTATATATGGTTTACTGCGGCGGGTCACCGTGTTATGTTTGTTATTTATTTATCTTTGTTCCAATTGTGAAAACAAAAGAAAGCCTGAAGAAGAAGCTGGTGAGGACTGAAGTGGGCTGGGCTTTTGGAGAGAATGGTTGTAGAGTGGCTGGCAAAGAAAGAAGATGCCCGGAGAGTGACAATTTACCAGTTGTGGGGTCCTTTTTTGGGGGGCCATTAGGTGCCCTTAGAATGATTAAATCAAATATGGATTTCTTGTGTATAGTGGCACTACCACATGAAATGTCTGTGCAAAATTAGAGAAAAAGTTACTGAACGGTTTCTGAGATATATATGGCAGCTAACGGCGGACGCACAGTGATGGCATTAGTCCAGTGGACAATGGACATTGAGCCCAAAGGACTAAAAACAGCACCACAGAATTAATTATAGTTATTGTTAAGAATCTGGCATTGTGCCAACAGATTGGTGTATGGGGATCGTTAAGCCTATATACAAAAAGCAGGGGTCAATAGATGACCCAGACAACTATTACACTATTAAGCTGCATAGGCAATTTGTTTACAGCCTCCATTAACGTGAGACTGACCATATACCTAAAAGAAGCGAATGTAATATTTCTCTGGTTATTCATATGAAATGACCAGAAACACAGCCAATTTGTGTGAATGCTGCAAAAGGACTGGTCATTAGTGATCTCAGTCAAGATGTACAGTAGCAGATGAACTGATCTACGTCCACTCCACTCAGCCAGCTAAGTGATCAGAGAAAGGTTTTTCAAATCCATTCAACTCGACTCCCACTCATGGCCAGAACGTCCGAATGCGCTCGAATACGGGGCACATTTAAACTGGTACCGCGAAACCGTGTCATCCAATAACGGCAATTTATTTCGACAGTTAGCAGATAATAATATTGAAGTTTTACTGGTAAGCGTCAAAAGTTAGAAATATCGGCGATTTCCATGGCTAAATAGCGTCAAACACCACACGGTTTTGTAGTCCAACTCGGCGTCACACAATATTTTAATGGTGATTTTCTGCCAATGAGAATAAAGTTTTAACATTTGTTGCGAACATAACCATGGAAGCACCCAGAAATTATTCCAAAACACGTGTCCGCAGGCAATTTCTACGATTAAATGCTAACTTTTGAGTGGTCTATTTTGTTGTAAAGAAGTATTACTGCGCTGCGCGACGAAGCGGGTGATGTTTTTTAGCTTTGATGTAATTCTCGACATTGTCATTATGTTGAACTCCGGTAATTTGGACTTTGATGGGATTTTTGAATCGAGTTTATAACAAACGCTGCCGTCGAAGAGGAATGTTTTGCACTATGGTTATGCATTTTAAATATAACACCGACTTAATAGTTCAGATGGTTATGATTACAAAGAATGCCATTTTGCATAACATCTTCAAAATACATACACTCAGAAAAACTGAAATTATTTCAGTTTTATTTACCACAGACATTTAGTTTTCTATTCTGTAGCATAGTAATTTATGAACATTTCATACACAGCATGTAACCGCTAATTATTAATGAAAAATATTTTTTTAAATGACTTGTTGAAAATTATTTAAGTGTTTTATTTTTGTTAAACTTTAGCAATTCATATTTAGGTAATAAATTGACATATATGTCACATACTTGGCTAGTTACACCAGGAATTAGTTCTTCAGATGTAGTGAAAATGTTATTTGAATTGGATCAAAGATTATTTATTTATTTGTATTCATGCAACCCGAGTATATCACGATTCATTCATAGCACATTCTCTTGATTTAATAGGATTCAATAACAGGCACATATTTGCATTAATTTGGCCTTGAGAGGGTGAAGCTGCATAGGCAAGTTGTTTACAGCCTCCATTAACGCGAGACTGACCACATACTTAAACGAAGCGAATGTAATAGGTGAAGACAGGCAGGGTTCAGAGAGGGGTATTTCACTCTTGATCATATGAAGTGAATGTAATAGGTGAAGACAGGCAGGGTTCGGAGAGGGGTATTCTACTCTTTATCATACAAAGTGAATGTACTAGGTGAAGACAGGCAGGGTTCAGAGAGGGGTATTCCACTCTTGATCATACGAAGTGAATGTAATAGGTGAAGACAGGCAGGGTTCAGAGAGGGGTATTCAACTCTTGATCATATATTTGTTTTGTACTCGTTGGTTGAATTGTATTTGTTTCAACGCAAAAGGCTTTATTGTGCCTTCATCGATTATAAGAAAGCATTTGATTTAGTAGACCAGTCCTCACTGTGGTTTAAGATAATTTCATGTGGTATTAATGGTAAAGTTGTATACAACATGTTCAAAAATGTTAAATCATGTGTAAAACAGGGCCAGGCTGTGTCAGCCTTCTTCTCATGTGAAGTAGAGGTACGACAAGAAGAAAACTTGTCTCCTTTGTTATTTGCTATTTACCTGAATTATTTTGAACACTCTGTTAGTCATAATTATAAGGGACTTGACATGGCATCTGGTGAAATTTACAACAACCTTAGTGATGATGATGTAGACATTTTCTTGAAAATGTATGTTCTAATATATGCTGATGATACTAGAATGATTCAATCAAATACAGATTTCTTGTGTATAACGGAACTACGTCAACTCTTCTAATGGTTGACATTTGGTTGTTTTAGGTGTCAACTATATTGTGAATATGTAATTATTAGTATATATTGATACAATTGATTTACATAGTACCATGTCTACACATGGCATGGCAAATGTAAACAGAACAGTAGAATGCATTTTATATCAATTAAGTGTATGATATTTAACTCTACAGTTGTCCACAATATAAATGTTCTATATTTGTCACTAACCGGTGACAATACATCTTTAACCAATAGACACCACTGTCACACCATTTTATAATAATTAAATGAACATAAAAATAAACACAACTTGCAATGATAGAAAATCAAGTTTTGAAGATACAGTTTAAAAGCTGCAGGCACCTGTTCAGTTTAACAGGTGTCAAATGCCTCTGCTCTGCCTGTGACCAATTAAAGATTACCATGGGTAGTCAAGTTCTCAATAGGTCTCAATGGAACAATAACAAGCTGGACAGCTAGGCTCCTGAGTGGGGTGGGGTGGGGAGTCCATTACATAAGATATTGGCACACTGCCAAACCGAATCAGCAAGCTCAAGCAGATACAAGCAACATTTTAGCTTTTTTGGGAGGCCCTGAGGTGCCCTTAGAATTATTCAATCAAATAAAAATGTCTTGTGTACAGTGACACTACCCTAAGATATGTCTATGTAAAATTAGAGAAAAAGTTACTGAACAGTTGTTTAAAAAATTGACAAAATGTAAAAATTTACCAATTTGGGGGTCCTTGGAGGCCCTAGAACAATTCAATCAAACACAGATTTCTCGTGCATAGTGGTAGTGCCCTAAGATATACAAGTCTGTGCAAAATTAGAGAAAACTTTGCTGAACGGTTTCTGAGATAGCTAACGGTGGACTTTGGACGGCGGACAGCAGAGTGATGGCAATAGTCCACTGGACCTTCGGCCCAAAGGATTAAAATTGGACCTGCGGAGGGTTTAAAACACAGTACCCCTCACATGGAAAGCGGACGTGCCACCACTAGGACTAACCTTTCTTGCTGGTTGCATTGTGCTCATTTAGAATGTAAACAAGCAAATGGCATTCCTTTATTTTCATTTCTACACTTGACTCTTGATTACTTGAAATATCACAATGAATAGTGGTTGCTACATAAACATCATGATTGCCTATATTGTAGTGAAATTAGGTTTCTTTCCTTTGTTAAAATGTGATTATCAAAATTAAGTGAAGTAGGCCTATGCTATGCCTATGCCATGGCTATGAGTACGGCTTTGCTACTGCCAGGCACCATTGGCATTGCATGAATACTGATCGCATGGCGACCGTGTAGTTCGCAGGCAGAAATATAACTGTTGACACTCACTTTTCATTGAAGTTTTGTTGGCTGCATAAGTGAATAAATGTTATAGAATATATTAATCAATAATTTGAAATAATACTTTGCAGACACCAAAACATAGCTCCATCTTTAGGAAAGATGCGAAATGCAAAAACGGGCATTACTCCAGAAGTAGGACGCGTTCATGGGGATATGCAGTGAACTGCTGGAGTGTTAAGCGCTGGGGATTTTCAAATGTCAATAACTTAAAACTATTCAAAATTTCTACATACATCCAGGGATCCAGCAACATGTTTGTAGATGGCATAATTATCTTTACGATGATATAGGAAAACATCAAATTCCATGGCTGGAACTCTGTGTACAGCCTATTAAAATATTGAGAAGAATTTCGAAAATTCTACAAACCATCTCAATGGGCCCGGTAGATCACGTGCAAAATTTCAGCCCGATACATTCAAAACTGACGGCGATGTGGAGAACTAATTAAAGTTCTGTTTTTTTAAGATACAGTGTAGATGCATACCCAGTCTTCCCTGTGACATAAGTAGGTCACCGACTAATAGGTTTAGTGTACATGCCTTTTGGCACACCAAAGCCTTGCGAGAGATTTTCTGCACTACAAGTACAACTAATGATATCCACCTTTTTTGCTAGCTTTTGGGATTATCTTGAATCCACCACAAGTCTATGTAGAATGAAAGTTGAAGGGTGATTTCTAAGATGTGGTTATGTCAGGTTATTGTGTGTGGTGTACAGTAATTCAGTGTTCACTGTGTGTGGCACAAGTGTAACACACTTTACAATAGTATACAAGTTAAATTGCCTGTAGGCTATTTACATGTGAATTCCTCTTATGCAGTCAACTAGAGCAGGTACTCAGTGACATGGTTGAGGGAACAGGAACAATTTTGATTAAGGGTCCAACTTTGCATGCAGTAGCAGTGCTGTGGTGCCCATTTACCTACTAAGACTAGGGGGACAATCTATTTAAGGGGGTGGGGGGTGCAAGAATGTGGACCATGGTCCACCCAGGCCATCACAGAGGACAATAAATCAATGGAACAGACTATCTATAGACTACCCATTGAGTATTTGCTAGCAGCATAAATATGCTTAAAAAATTACAAATATTTCAGAAGGGCAGCTTTCATTATGAGTAAACGGATAACAAATGCTGGACTGATAACCCTTCCCTGCCCACATGTTATCTGGAGTTTACTTCTGCATGGCATTCTTTTGTAAATCTTGTTAAAACCCGGCCGTCTCTTCCTCAGTTTTAAGTAATTGCCTTACAAAATACTAGAATAAGTATTTTGATGGTATATTGCCCACCAAATAACATAGCTGATTTTTACCATGAAACTTTCAAATTATCAATGCAAACCGTGACTGGATTAACTGCAACACCAACTGATGTTCAGTGTGTTAGCAAACTTCCTGTCAGTGCTAATAATTACCATCCCTGTATGATTTTGTTCCGGATATGTAACATACATCCTTGTTTTATATGTTTCAGTGATGATATATTATTTCAAATTGTATGTACAGAGTATGGATATGTTGAATTCTATTAATTATTTGCATTGTGTAAGGACTGCAGTGTTGTAATACTTGAATTTATTCTGGTCTGCCTGATGTCTTTCACCCAGGCACAAAACACTCAACCATAATATTCACATGTGTATAGACAGAACCTTGGCAAGAAAGGTTTTTAAAAGAAAACAACATGTATTTATTAATAATTTTTGACATACCTGTCTACAATTTTCACAGTATGTTGTTCAAATTCAAATAATACCTTTATTGTCCCTCATGGGAAAATTCTCTTACTAGTGGTGTTTCGCTATTAAAAACACAATAAATAAATAAACATGTGTAACTGAGAACACTGATTCAATGAATTACATGATTAAAATAAAATAGCACAGAACAATCAGCCAGTTGTTAGGAAACATCAGTTACATTTTACATATGACAGCCATCAGTACAGGAACAAGTTCATCATTACAGATGTTATATAACATAATTCTTATAGACCTAGGTTGGAACCAGGGGCTTAGCCAGAGAACTGTCTGCCTATCTTCAAGACTGGCAGATGAATTGGCCAAGATGGGTAACATTTTACAACTGATAAGACTAGTGGCATTTAGAGGGGGCCAGATGGCCACTCGATTAACTAATAATTCTAAGACTACAGGCCCACATTAATGACTGTCATTGGCACAACTGGTGGTGAAACAAATAAGATGGATCAGTATTAATTAAATAAATGGCACCAATGACCCTGGTTTGTTAGTGAAAAACTGAACAGGCTGATAATGGCCGTGAATGTTTTCCACGGAAGCCATTTGTGAACTAAAACTTAAAAGGCACACTTTTGTGAAGTTTTGTCTAATTCAAGACTGGCTAAAAATAATTTTTTGCTAACGGCCTGTTTGGAACACCAAATATGACATCCACTTGCAGTCACTGTGAAGGTTGGACAATTCAATCCATTCCATATTGCCTCAGTTCACTCGGAGCTTTCTATAGATTAGTGCTAGAAATAAATATGAACAAATTGTATTTGCGTAGTAATTGTCACATGGCTGAATGCTCACTAGAGAAGTCAAGTTGGTACTGAAATGAACAGGTCCACCTGTGGGTGAAACTTGTTAACAGCATTTGAGCAGTACTATGGATTGATTCTGCATTTCCAGGGAAATTACGCTTAGTACTGGTGTTTCTGGTATTCTGGTGGAGTCTGTCTAGCTTATGTCATTGGAAGTAACAAAATAATATTGGCAAAATCAGTCAAGATTATATTATTGGTACCTGTGAAGATTTACTGGTATCGCCAGTCCAGTTTATGTTATTCTTAGTTTTGAAGTAATACTGGTAGAATCAGTTAAGGTTATGTTATTGATAGTTCTGAATTTAAACAGCTAGAAACATTGAAATGTTATGTATGATATTGGTAGTTCTGAAGTTATACTGGTAGATAAAATAAGTCCAGCTTGTGTTATAATTGTTAGTTCCAAAGTTGTTAGTTGTAGTTGGTAAAATCTGTCCAGCTTGTGTTATTGATAGTTCCAAAGTTATACAAGTAGACTAAGACTCAGAGTCCAGCTTACATTATTGGAGGGTCAGGTTAATTTCACGTTGAAATATTCCCTAAACTACAGGTTGTATACATACACATGCGTGCACCAGCATGTGCATGTGCGAACCCAAACACACGCATGCATGAACATGTGAATGTGCACATACATACTCATGCTAGCACACACAGTTTGATAGTGGTAGGCTACAATTATGTACATGTGTACATAGCAGTCACTATTACTATCCAGGCATAATCCAGCATTCAGGGTAGCCTGGGGCAGCACACCTCGCAAGGAAACGTTCCGATTACCCACAATAAAATGATGCTATTAAACATGTCTTTAATGTGTTTATATTATAAACAAATGTATGTGTTACCCATGTGGAAACTATTTTTAATAAATAGGCAAACCAGATTAGTTTTATATGCAAAGTTGTTCAGTTCCCCCCAAAAAATGTTTGGCCTCATACCATGAGGCAAGACGCCCCCCCCACGAGGGGCAAGACTGTCCATGACATTCCCTTTCAATTGTTCAGTGAGTGAGCCTGAGATGATTTAACTTTTGTAACTTATTTAACCAATATAACTGTTATTACTATTTTTACAATTTTATATTACATGTACATTTGCTTTATTTGTTTTCATATGCTGCTACACTCCAAATGAACTTCCTCCCAAGAACGATAAAGTATGTGATTGTGATATTATAAAGACACCAATTAAATTTGTGATTTGCATTTAAAACTTAAATATAAAAAAAAACATTAATGTAACTACATAGTCCTGTATCATGTTGCTAAACTGTATGGATGGTTATACGATATATATGTCAGTATCAATTTGCAAAAGATTTTTGGACATTCAGAATTTTAATTTTGCGTACGTGACGGGGGGCCGTCTTACCCCAAGGCACCGTGCCGCCCCACTTCACCCTATACCTACATAATTAATAGATTATATAGCCCGTATTATAATTATATACGGGTGCCTACTGTTATAATGCATGCAGTGACACTGGCACACACATCAGTCATATAGTATGATAGTCAGAAAGCCGAGTGCATACCGTGCTCTCGTTCAAAACGTACGATGATAATAACACGGTCACCGTTGCGCCCACTTCCAATACGTTGCAAGCCGTTCCGACAGATCGCACCCGCAATGCTCTCCAAGTACTCTCTCAAACACTCGTCCGCTAGTTGCGCATCGTCGGGTATTGTCACTTGGACGCAACTCTTTGACATCCACGCCAGTAGATAGTGAGGGCTGTACGATCTCAAAAGCCTACTTATAAAAAAGAATTTAATGACCACTAAACGATTCGAGCACATAGCTGAGTCAGCAATAATGCGAGACTAATCCTATGCATAAAAAAAGATCAAAGGCTTTGTGGTTGACACTAATGAGTTTGGGAAACCTACTTATAAAAAACGTGATTGATGAGCGATGTAATTTGATACTAATTGGATGATTGACAGTACACTAGAGAGATGCCACCTAGCGGTGAGTGCAGAGAGTATTTTAGTCCAGCGATCAACGCCGTACCTAGAGCGCGCTGACATAAGCAATAATGCGTTTATCGTGCTAACCACGCTAAAACCATGGAACATTCGTAGTCCTCAACGCTGACGTAATGCGTTTGTAGATTCGAGAGGCCACCTAGCGGTAACCGGGGCAAAATCTTAGGGATCGAAAGGTTAGTCGCAACTTTTTATGAGTGGTATATAAGCGGTGGTGGTAGCGGGTGATCGGTAGTCGGTACGATGTCGCCTATAAGGTTTGGTGGATCGCGGTCGTTCTTGTCGAATATGTATATGCGTCGACTGTCGGCGTTCGGTCGAGGCTTTCGATCCGTCGAGCACGCCTATCAGTATAGGAAAGCGCTATTCTACGAGGACGTGGAATGCGCCGAAATAATCAAAAGTTCGCGAAGCTCTTACGCAGCGAAACGACGCAGTTACGACATTCGACTAAAGAGAATGAGAAACAAATGGACCGACGTTAGGGTGAAATGTATGAAGATGTTGTTGAAGAGGAAGTTTGACGGATCGAGCGATTTGAAGGCTGCACTGTTGGCGACCGGGGACGTCGAATTGGTGGAATGGGTAGCGAGTAAGGAGGGTTTCTGGGGTAGCGGAATCGCGGGCGATCCGGGGAAGAACACGCTCGGTAAACTGTTGATGGAGTTGCGCGATGAGTATAAAAAGGCGTAAAAAAGTGTTCGTCGTTCAGTCGTGAAAAATGAACGGACCGTCGTTGAAGCATCCTTTTACGTGTATAGTAGCCGGTCCTACGGGATGCGGTAAGACGACGTTCGTCGAGCGTTTGATACGTTACGACACTATGATCGATCCGCCGCCGGAGAAAATCCTGTGGTGTTACGGACAGTGGCAGAGCGGCTACGCGTCTATGTCTTCGAAAATAGAGTTCGTAGACGGCCTGCCGGATCCGAAACGTTTAGACGGTAAAGCGAGAACGCTTCTAGTACTCGACGACCTCATGGAGGAGACCGATAGCCGGGTGACGGTACTATTTACTAAAAAAAGTCATCATTGTAATACGTCGGTCGTACAATTACGTCAGAACATGTTTCCGAAAGGGAAAGAAAACCGTACAATCAGCCTGAACGCTCAATACATAGTGCTATTCAAGAGTCCTCGAGACGCGGGTCAAGTAGGTCACCTAGCGAAACAGATGTACCCGGGAAAGGTCAACTACATGATAGAGGCTTTCAAAGACGCGACGTCGTCGGCGTACGGGTATCTATTCGTGGATCTGAAACAGGAAACGGAAGAGGACATGCGTTTGCGTACGTGCATATTTCCGGACGATGGTCTTCAGTACGTGTACGTACGGAAGGGTGGCGGCGGTGGTGGTGGCGGCGGCGGCGTCGGCGGACTATAAGAAGAGAGGGACGACGGGGCGTACGTTTATTAGTCGCTATGACGGGGCGCGTGACGGGAGCGAAGAGACGACCGAAGGTGGCGGGACCGACGAATCAAATAAAGAGACACATCGTCGCCCTGCAGCTGTTGGAGAGACATAGGCGGAACATCGCTCTGCGAAAAGCGCTACTCGCCCACGCGGACACCGGTCTCATTTGTAGTCTGTGCGATTGCGCGTACAACATTCTGAAAGGGAACGTGAAGTTGTCGCCGAAACAGAAACGCGTATTGTCGAAATACCGGGATCACCTGCGTAAACTCGTCGACAAACACGTGACGCGTAAGCAGAAGCGTGTCATCTTGCAAAGGGTGCGGGTGGTTTTTTGACGGCCCTGCTAGCGCCGTTAGCGAGTACCGTTATCTTGCCGCTGCTCAGACAGGTGTTCGGCGGTGGCGCCGGCGGTAATTGATGCAGTACGCGAAGAAGATGGCGTTGGTCGATCCACGATTGGTGGAAAGCCTCCTGCCACGCGTCGATCAGTCGTCGAGCACGCCTCGATCACGTGTGCTGAGTAGTCTTGACAGCGACATGAAGGACATTCTAGAACGTTCGGATTTATCGGAACGAGAAAAGGTAGCGTCGTACAATCAACTGCTGAGTCGGTACAATACGATAGAGGCGGCTCGAGCGGCGCAACCGGTACGCGTGTCGGTGGTGAACAGCGGCGAGACACCCGCGGTACCGGTGGCGCCAGCAGCGGCGGCGGCGGCGGCGGCGCCACCATCGTCGGAGACGATAGAGCGCGAAATCGTAGCCAGTATGCCGAAAACGTTGAAAGAGAAGACGAGACTGCTGATCGAAAAAATGAAAGCCGATCCGTTGTCTCGATGGAACGATCGCGGTGAATTCGTGTACGACGGTAAAGCGATCGCGGGGAGTAATATGGTCGATCTAGTAAACGATCTCATGCGAACGAGATCGAAGACGACGGCGCCCGTAGGATGGCGGGAGTTCGGATTGCACATGAAGGATATGAATATCCCTATGGAATTCGTAGGCAACCCGCGCTATCGTTCGTACGTGGAGCGACGACGGAAGCGGCTACTAGAAGAGAGGATGACGAGACCGTCGACGTCTAGTTCATCAGCAGCGCCGACTGAGCGGAGACGTCGTATGCGAGGCGAACCTAAACGCAGATCCGTTTCGATGGACGTCACGGCGTGGGATACGTTGTCGTGATGACGACGTCACGACGAGCGATCATCATCGTCGTTGTCGTCGGTTTCATCATCGCGCTTATCGCGTTCTGTATCATCGTATCATCATCATCGTCGTCGTCGTCGTCATGGTGTCCGGGTGGAGTCGTCGTCGTCCAAAACGAAAGCCTCGACAGCAACGAAACGTCGACGACGACGACGACGAGGAGCTGAATAACGCGTACTTCGATCCGAAACGGGTGGGGAGTTACGGAGGCGTCGACGCGTTGCACCGGGCGTCGAAGCTCCGACGTCCGGCCGTCGAGAGGTGGCTAGCGTCGCAGGACGCCTATACCCTACACAAACCGGTTAGACGTCATTTCAAACGACGTCGCGTCATCGTGGGCGGTCGAAACCAGCAGTGGCAAGCCGATCTGGTCGACTTGACTAGACTGAAAACGCACAACGACGGTATAACATTCCTATTGACGGTGATCGATGTGTTTTCGAAGCGGGCGTGGTGCGTTCCGTTGAAGAATAAGTCCGGAGCGTCGCTCGTCGCGGCCTTCGAGCGCCTGCTGAACGACGACGACGACGAGACGCCGCACACGCTGCAGACCGATAAGGGGAGCGAGTTTTTGAACCGACCCCTGCAAACGTTGCTAAAGAGTCGCGGCGTTCATCATTTCGTGACGCATAACGAGGAGACCAAAGCGAGCGTCGTGGAACGGTTTAATCGAACTTTGAAGACGCGTATGTGGCGCTATTTTACGAAACACGAAACGCTGCGCTACGTAGAGGCGTTACCGGATTTCGTGCAATCGTACAACAACGCCTACCACCGAAGCATCGGTAGGACGCCGGCGAGTGTCGACGCGACGAATCAGGAGGCCGTATGGCAACGACTGTACGGTGGGGATGGCGTCGAACGACGACGAAAACCGAAACTACGCGTGGGAGATCGCGTACGTATCAGCAAGACGAGGGGTCATTTCAAAAAAGGATACATGGCTAACTGGAGCGAGGAGCTGTTCACCGTCGTAGAGGTGCACCCTTCCGAACCGCCCGTTTATCGCCTCAAGGACGACGCAGAGACGCCGATAGAGGGCACCTTCTACGAACCGGAACTACAACGCGTAGTCGTTCCGAAAGACAAACTATATCGCGTAGAGGCGGTTATTCGGCGTCGTCGACGTCGTGGCGGCGGTTCGGAGGCGCTCGTAAAATGGAGCGGATATCCGGCCTCATTCAACAGCTGGATCGACGCCGAGTCGCTCGTGGACCTATGATGAATCGTTGGACGCGTCACACCGGCTGCTGGCGACTGCACGAGGCGGGACTATGCAACGGCTCTTCGTTCTTACCGTATAAAGGTCCCTGTTGCATCGACAGGGCGCAGTGGCGCGACGATGCGCGACGACGACGAAACTACCTCGAGTGGCGAGCGTCGAACGAACGCCGAAGAATCGTCCGTCGTCGACGACGAGCGCAACGCGGACTCCATCGACGCTACAACAGCAACCGCCGCCGAACCCGTTCCATGGCGAATCTGCGGCAACGAATGCCCTAAGGCCGAAATCGTGTTCCTCTGTCAGGTCGTCGTCCTGTACTTCGTCATCGCCGTTAGTATATACAATCTGACGAAAGGTCAAGGCGACTCCAACCTGTGGACGGCGCTGTTGAGCAGCTGTCTCGGTTACCTGCTCCCGAGTCCGTCTATGAGTGTCGGTCGACGACAACGCGATGGCGGTCTCGTCTGATTTTTACCTGACGCTGCCGAGCAACGCGTCTATGAAACGTCACCCCGAAAATACGTTGACGCACTACATCACGACGTTGCCGCGACGTTTCGACCTGTCGGGGGAGTGGGAATGCGGCGCCGTGTCGGTACAGTATCCGCACACGTGGTACAACGTGAGAAAGAAGGACGCCTACTTCTTTCTGACTTGCGCGGCGGGCGAACGGGGCGTTTACACGCAGATAGACGAAGACGGCACGACCGTGCTGATATATCGTCAGACGACGATTCCTCACGGTTTCTACAACAACGTTTATACGTTGTGCAACAGGATCAACGAGGCGCTAGAGAAATTACACACCAGCAAGGCCAAGGCCGTGCTAGAATACTGCGCCGTCTCTAACCGCTTTACGCTACGTTTGTCGGCGGGTGTCGAATTTATCATACCTCATACGAGCCGTCTGAGACACGTGCTAGGTTTCCATAGCAACACGATCATGAGTTCGTCCGCGTTCGGTCCCGCGCCGGCGACGAGACCCGTCATCAGCACGTCGCCCGCCGCGTACACGTTCGAGTACGAAGGTCGCGATACGGTGAACATGTCGGCGGGCATCGAGAGTCTGTACGTGTACACGGATCTCGTGGAACCGCGCGTCGTCGGTGACGTGTTCGCGCCGCTGCTTCGAAACATCGCCGTCCGCGGTGAGAACGGTGACGTCGTTTCGGAATCGTTCGTTCGCGTGCAATACGTTAAGCTGATGCGGAATCAATTCGACGAGGTCGAAGTCGATATAAGAGACGATCACGGCCAACCGATACCATTCGAGCAGGGGAAGGTGGTGACGACGCTTCACTTCAGACGTTGTAAATCGAAATTGTTTTAACATGTCGTCGAAGAACCCGTACGTGGACTACTACGTTCGTCAGGTCGGCGGACAGCTGCCGGTCTTCGTCGGCGCTCGGGGTCAACGAGGTCACGGTCTGGGTAATCTCTTCGGGAGTCTGTTTCGAAGCGCCATGCCGCTTATCAAGAGGGGCGCGATGGCGTTGGGAAAACGGGCGCTCAACACCGGCATGCACGTGGCGCGCGACGTCGTCGCCGGCGGCAATCTGAAACAGTCGCTAAAAAGGCGCGCGAAGGAGGCCGGCGCCGATCTTCTCGACGGCCTATTGAATCCGCAGGCGGCGGCGCCAAAGAAGAAGAAGAAGCAAAAAAAGACGCAGCGCCGTCCCCGCGTCGGCGTAAAGAGAGCGCGCTTAGCGGCGACGACCGTCAGTAGGCGGAAAAGAGCGCGTCGAACGGACATATTCGACGAGTAACGACGACGATGGAGCGTGCACTCGAGAACGACGGTCAGTTCTACCAGTCGCCGTACTTTCGAGTGCGCGTCGTAGTGGTGGTGATGGCGCCGCCGCCGCGCGGAGGAGATTCGATCCTGCATACGCTATTAAGTCAACTCGACGTAAGAAAAACCGCCGCGGCGGCGGCGGCGGCGGCATAAAGAGAGCGCGGCTAGCGGCGACGGTCGTCAGTAGGCGGAAGACGTCGAACGGACGACAACGATGGCGTTCGTGAACGGCTCGACGTGCGAGGGCGTGAAGGCCGAACTGGAGCTGTTCAGCGGACCGGTGACGCAGACGAGCATCGAGAGTAGTCATTGGACCGTCTACCAGCCGCTGACGACTCTCGACGCCGGCGGCCCTATCGAGTTCCTCGTGCCGGGTTCGGGCGAAGACTATACGGACCTGGCGAGCATTCAACTGTACGTGCGCTTCAAAGTGACGCGGGGGGACGGTACCGATCTGGCGGCCGCGGCCGCGGTGGCGCCGGTCAACAATTTCCTGCATTCGATGATCAGTCAAATCGACGTGTCGCTGAACAACACCCTCGTGACGCCGTCGACCAATACGTACGCGTACCGGGCCTACCTCGAGACGTTGCTAAGTTACGGTAGCGACGCGAAACGTTCGCATCTCACGGCGTCGTTGTGGTACAAAGACACCGCCGGACGGATGGACACGCTCGGCAACGCCAACGTCGGTTTCGAGTCGCGACGCGTCGCGACGGCCGATAGCCACGAGGTGGAGATGATGGGACGCCTGCACGTCGACGCGTTTATGCTAAACAAACACCTACCGAACGGCGTCGACACGAAAGTGCGCATAGTGCGCGCGAAGGACGCCTTCTCGCTGATGGGCGCGCAAGTCGTACCGGGGTGGCGCATCGTGCTGCAGGCGATTCGACTGCACGTGCGAAAAGTGAAGTTGAACCCGGCCGTCCAGATGGGACATATCAAAGCGTGGGCGTTGGGAACGGCTAAGTTTCCGATGCGTCGCGTCGACTGCAAATCGTTCTCGATAACGGCGGGCGCGCTATCGAACGTGCACGAGAACCTGTACATGGGCGCGATTCCGAAACGCCTCTTCCTGATGATGATCGACAACGTCGCCTACAACGGCGACTACACTAGAAATCCGTTCGACGCGCGTCACAACGACATAAACTTCCTGTCGCTCGTCGTCGACGGACGTCAGGTGCCGAGCAAGCCGCTGCAGCCGGACTTCCCGCACAACCGGTACGTGCGCAGCTACATGAATCTCTTCGAGGCGACCGGAAAGGCGTTCGAGGACGAGGGGAACGACGTATCGCGCACGGACTTCGGCGCCGGCTACAGCATCTTCGGTTTCGACCTGACCCCCGACTGTTGCGACGGCGACCATTTCAACGTCGTGCGTCAGGGGTGCGTGGGCGTCGATATGCATTTCGAGACGCCGCTAGCGCGTCCGGTGAACGTCGTCGTGTACGCGGAATTCGAGACGGTGATGGAAATCGACCGGAACCGGAACGTCATTTACGACTGGTAGTAACTATGGATACGTTTCAACTGATGCGTCGTCTGGAACTCGATACGTACGCTAAACGTATCGTCGTCGGCGTCGTGCCTAAAGACGCGCTACTTACCGCCGCCGCCACCGCCACCTACCCGACGGCCTTCGTGTGCAACACCGACGACGGCGGCGAACCGGGACAGCACTGGGTGGCCGTCTACGTCGGCGCCGACCGACGAGGCGAGTACTTCGATTCGTACGGTCTGCCGCTGCTGCACGCCGACTTCCGCGCCTTCCTGCACCGCCACTGCGGCGACGCGTGGACGTACAACGACAAGCGCCTGCAGAGCGTCATCTCTAACGTGTGCGGACAATATTGCGTCGCCTACCTTCTCCTCCGATGTCGCGGGATGCCGTTGACGACGTTCCAGAGCCTATTCGGCACCGATAGGGTGAACAATGACTGTCTCGTACACGATTTATTAAAACCTCATTAACCACCGCTTGTAGTAGAAATAAAAAACGAACAAATGATGTATACAATTGTTGGTGTTTATTATTACCCACACATACATACATACATACAGAAACTACCCCTAGGGGGGTGGTGGGGGTTAGGTTAGTAGTAGTAGACGAGTTAGACGAGTTTACGAGTTAGACGAGTATCGGCGCCGTAGTGACGCCGTCGTCGAGCACGCGGCGTTTAGCGTAGAAGTAGCTCAACGCCGCGCGCTCTTGAACGTACGTCAACACGGACGAGTCTTTCACTTGGAAACCGCGGTTCCAGCCGACGCCGTTGCGACGGTCGCGCAGTACGGCGAGGAAGGTGTGCTCGTCGATGTCGGCGTTCTGTCGCTTGCTGAGTCCCTTCGTGCTGTACTTCGGACCGGCGACGCCGCCGAAGCAGTAGTAGGTTTTGCTGCACAGCGCCACGATCCCGTCGCCGCGCCACTCTTCTTTGAAGAGACCCGGCGTTCGACGATCGAACAGGCGTCGGCGCGCGCAGCAGGCCGACGCGCCGCCGTCCCACGCTAGTCCGGCGACGCGCCGTCGTACGTAGGCGTCCACGTGCGCGTCGCAGCATTCGGCCGGAAACCAGGGCGAGCGATTCCGGAAGTAGTGTTCGCGACGTTCTTCCGGTACGAGCGCGAAGTAGTGTTCGCGACGTTCTTCCGGTACGAGCGCGTCGACGTCACATCCGGCTAGGGCTATGTACGCCGAGTCGGTGTCCATAGCGCAGTACTGGAAGAGCGGACGGGGAATGTAGGCGTCGACGAAATCGTAATAAAATTCCAGCATTCTCAATTTTGCATACTGCAATACGAAATAGCCGATATGTATCGGCAGGCCGTAGACGATTTTACGCTTATTCAGCGTCACCTCGTACAGCGCGTCGTCGACGACGACGTCCAGTTGCCGGAAGCGCCGATTGTTGACGAGCATCGACGCGCCGACCGGCGTCGCATACTTGATTTCCCGGTGCCGATCGACGCGCGTAATCGTTTTCCAGTAGGAATTGTTCCCGAGAAGTTTAAGGGTATCGGCGATGATCGATTTGTCGGGATCGATATCGCCCTCGCGGCGCGCCGTCGAAACCGCGTCGCCGAAGCGGCGAAAGCACGCTATCGGCGCGTACTCGACGATCTGGTAGACGCGCTCGACGACGAGCCCGTGCGCCAGATACCAGCGTAGGAGCAGCGTCGCGAGCACGATCGCCGCGCCGAAGTAGCTACCGACGAGCGTGCGTTGAGGTCGCGTGAGGAGATCGTGCGACTCGGCGTAGTCGCGCATGAACGGGCTGAGATCGTCGCGCGCGATATCGACGTTCTTGAATACCGGCTGCATCTCGGCGAACTTGTCGCGCAGCGCTTCCGGTACGGCGATATCGCACTGCACGAGGCCGAACAGAGAGCCGGCGCGCACCGCCTCCAGTATCGTCGAGAGCGTAATGGCGGCGGTCGGTTGCCATCGTGACGCGTCGGGCGGCGTCGGCACCGCCGGCGGTTGCACGGCGTGCCACTGGCACTCCCACATTTCGACGACTTCGTCGACGAAACGGCGCAGGTAGGCGGTCACGGCGATCGTCGCGGCGTACAGCGTCGTCATCGGTTGACCGTTGACGGCGTTCGTCGTCACGTGCGCCTGACACGTCGGGCAACCGTGAAAATAGCAGCCGTGAAATTGGTACGCCGTTCGCGTGGCGGCGCACCAGCCGTCGACTCGGTACTTTCCGATGCGCTTCTCGCGTCCGTTCAACTGGTGACGTATACGCGCGCCGGTTTCCGCCTCCATGCGCGTCAACCACTCCACGTCCATACGACCGTAGCGGTGCACGCGTTCCGCTCGAAACGCGTTCTCAGCGCGTCGGCGCGTGTACCAGCCCGTCGGCATCTCCTGCATTATCGCCCATAGATAGAGGCCGTTTGCGTCGAAGCCTACTATCGATCGGCACGGCGCGCCGCCACGAATCGACGTCACGTCGGCCTCGTGGTGGCGCGCGAAGATGATCGACGGGCCGCCGACGATCTGCGCCTGCAGCAGACGGTGCAGATCTTTGTTCAGCTCGTTGAAGAGCGAGAAATGGATCGACTTCGGCAGGTCGTTGAACAGGTACAACAACGTCAACCCCGGTACGCTGATGGCGTCCTTGAACATGTCGATACGTCGGCGCCGATAGAAGGCGAACTGGCGATCGACGGCCTCGAGAAACGGCGCCACGTCACGATTGTTATACCACACAAGAAAATCGCGCATCGACGTCATGCCCTCGTCGCGCCACGCCGTCGCGCAAATCTCGTACGCCTCCGCGGAGATTCCCTCGCGTTTCAGCTGGCTGTAGAAAGCTTCGCGCGACGGCAGGGCGGTTTCGTCCAGACGCGACAACGCATCGATGTGCTCGTACGGGAGGTAGCCCTTCGTTGCCGAGCAACCGTACGCTTTCAGAAAGCGATCGTAGCTAACGCCGGGCGCGAGGTAATTCGTTATGTCCAGGAACTTCAACGTCGTCGTCGACAGGCACATGTAATTGTTCTGACGTTTAATGGTAAACGCCGACGACGTGTGCTGCGCGTCGTCGGTTATGAGCAGGGGGGTCAAGTACTTTTTGACGACGTTCAGGTCGTACTTACCCGAATTGAATCCCAATACGGGCATTTGACGAAGGTACGTCCACAGCCGGTCGGCGAGAGTGGCGTACGGTGACGCGTCGGCGTCGTCGTCGCATCGTCGTCGCCGCTAGTCGGCGTCGAGCGCGTCGAGCGCTTCGAATGTCGCGTCGTAGCGGGGACGTAGAATCGCGCACGACGAATCTCCGGTCATGACGTAACAGCGCGCCGCTTCGTGACCGGGTACGTTCGACGCGACGCTCACGCTGAGCAGTTCGTGTCGCGCGATCCAGCGGCATTTGTCGCTATCAGTTGGCAGATCGTTATCGGCGAAATAGCACTCGAAATCGAACGTCGCGCGGTAGCGCAGGTCGTCGTCGTCGACGTCGATGCCTTCGTCGTCGAGCCGCTCGAATACGGACGCCGTCGGTCGGTAGAGGCCGCCGGGGAACACGTGACGAACGCCGCCTTCGCACGTCGCTTCGTGACGTCGTAAATCGTGCGCATTCCGCCAGAGGACGCTGCCGCATTTCCCGCACTTGTACGTTTTCGTGTACGCGCGCGGATCGCTTATGTACGAGAAGTGCGACTCGTACAGGTTGACGTTCAGCGTCGTGGGGTGCGCTTCGCGCGATCGACGGACTAGTTCGGCGACGTCGTTCGTTAGTCGACGATAGACGACGACGTTGATGCCGAAAACCGTATCCACGCGATCCAGTTCGTTCAGGCGCACGCCGCCGCCGTTCGAGGTCGACGTGTCGCGACAATACCGCGCGTACAGACGTTTAGCGTCTTTCGTTAAACGGTTCGTATCGATGTGGCGGCCACTTTCGCCTCGTCGGTGACCTTGCAGGTGAAGGGCGATGCATCGGAAGAGACACAGATGGTCGTCGTAGGGCGCGCCTCGAACATCGTTCGTCAACGACACGATGGACCTGTTGAGGCGCACGTAGGCGGGAAGCGTCGTCACGCCAACGCATCCGATAGGATGATTGATGATGACGTTCACGAAGTAGGTGGCGTTAGTTACGAGCTCGACGATCCATCCCGAGTCGGGACGCTGCGCGATGGCGTACTGCAGTACGTCGGTAGTGCGCACGGCGTCGAGGAATCGTTCGAATGAACGGCTATCGGTAACTAGGGCGGGTGTTTCGAGGAGGCGTCCGCAACAGTTACACGAAGAATGAAAATATCGGTACCGACCCGACACCTTGTGGCGTAATACAAAACCATAACTAACGTTAATTTTTAACGCGTTCTTTTGCGCGCGAAACATTTCCCTCAGACGCGGTTCGAGTACGCGCGTACTCGTACAGGCGGTCATACGATAGTTGTAACGCGACTGTATGACGCCGCGCGCCACCGACGTCTCTATGCTACGCCGGTGCTCGTCTACGACACGCTGTAGATCGTCGGGCGACGGCGGCGCGCTAGCGGCGGCCTCCACTGATTCACTACTAGGTGGCGACGAACGGCCACACTGCAGCCTCAGATGTCGTAGCATAGCGTAACGCGTGGTGTGTAGCTTGCCGCATTTTGGACACTCTCGACCTTTTACGCATAGCGCTTCGTCGCCGCACTTTTTCGAACTCTTTACGTGTCGTTCTAACATCGACTGCGTCGCGAAATAGCGCCCACATTTCGGACATTGCCATGACGATGGTGGTGGCATTCTCTCTAATGAATATTTTTCGAGCGTCGCTATTTATAACGGCGACGGTGACGGTGGTGGTGGTGGTAAGTACACCCTAGCGGGAAGAATGTGTGGTGGTGGTTTTTCTAACTAACCCTAGCGGTGGTGTGTAGCGGGAAGCTTTTTCTAACTGTGTGGTGGTTTTTCTAACTAACCCTAGCGGTGGTGTGTAGCGGGAAGATTTTTCTAACTGTGTGGTGGTTTTTTCTAACTAGCGGTGGTTTTTCTAACTAGCGGTGGTTTTTTCTAACTAGCGGTAATTTTTCTAACTAGGTAACTCGGAAACGGAAAGAACATTTTCAACGTTTTATTCGGTACTTTTACAACAGTGTGAAGCCTTCGTTTCGATAGCAAGCAAATGTTCTCTATTCTACTAGTGTTCGTTCATTCAAGTCCGCTCCGACGTTGCACGTACGTGTGCACGGCCGACTCGAGTTGCACGCGATTCATGTAATCTCGCCAATTCGTCCCCAACAACCAGTTGGATACGAATTGGACCAAATACAATTCTCCTGCACGGCCCGTTTGCGGCTGCTGATCACCGGAAGAAATCGTCACCGTAGTCTCGCTTAGTATATGGACTAGTCTCGTAAAACACGGAATAAGTGATCGTCGTAGGAACGTTTCCATGACCTCGTTGAAGTGCCGCGTCACGATACACCCCGGCTTAACGTAACGTTGCATGTAGACGCGATTCGGCCGCCCCGCGCGATAGCCGGCCATGTGAACGTAGGGGCAGCCTTCATTTGATTCGCATAGCCCGCAATGGTCTCGTGCCTTCTCCAGAACCATTTCGCCGATAGTCTCGGCGATGAGATCCATAGCCAGTCGTTCGTAACGTACGATCAACTGACTCCGGCTCGGCACGACGAGTTGCCGACACGTCCCCAGCTCCTCCGATACGCTCCAGTACGGTCCCATCGTCGCCAGGCTGTCGTTATACGTCGGTGGAGGGGGGCGCGTTCGGGGCGATCCCAGCGCCTCCTCAATTATCGCCTCCAATACGTGAGCGTCACGTACTCCTCCGCCACTACCCTACAGCACAAAGCAGTTCTACTCTTTACGTGATATCACCGTCAGCAACGCGTGTATGAAGTCGCTCATACATTCACGTCTGGTGTGTTGCATCAGAGCGTCCTACAACACATTATTATGATTAGTCCTCATCCTCCTTCTTCTCCTCCTCCTCCACTGACCCCGCCGGCACACCCCGTTCCAACAACGTTCTTACGAACGTTGCAACCTCGTCGAACTGAGCGCGAATCCTTTCGTTGTTCGCAAGCATTTTTTGGAGTACGCAGCGCACTTCCTAAAGCACATAAAGCACAACTGTTAGTACATCAAACTACTACGAAATAGGCTTGCTTCATAGGCCAACCAAAACGCTCTTATATATTGTTCGGCCGACTCGGCTAATAGTTCAAAGCTCTGCTTGCTTAGTTCCAGCCCCTGACGATCTCTCATTCGTTGTCGTTCGTTGGCGTGCTTCAATAAATCTACCAGTAGCGGCCAATTTTCCTCCTCTTTCTACAAACAACACAACAACAACAACATTAGTCATCGTCGTCGTCATATCTTTTTAGTGTGCGGACTGTATACGAGGGGTCCCCGTTCCAAGTCGTCTTCCGCACACTAATCTCCACTTTAGTACCGGTTAACTCGAGCACGGTATCGCGGAGATCCTCCTCGTTCAATTCCGTCAGGTACTCGGCCGTGAACTCGACGAGATTAGACATTTGGCTATCGAACAACGTAAGCCAAAGCTCATCTTCGTCCTCCTCGCCGTCCTTCACCATCACACGCAACGCGAAGAAATATTTCGGTACAAACACTTCCCCGTGCGTTCGACATATCAGGGCCCCGTCTTTGTTTGTCTGTAATTTCCGGCGACAACGGGAACATCCCAAATAGGTGGTGCCGGGTTCGCCTTTGTACGAGACGGCCTCGATCGTAACGGGTGACAGGATTCTATATACGCCGTTGACGGCGCACTTCAGATGTCTCAGACTCACCGCTGTGGCGCGTGTCGACGCCGTCGATTCACGTTCCATCGAACCGCTCCGCGACAGGACCGGGGGCTGCGCTGCCGTCTCGTCGGGCTGTTCCAAGCGCGCCTCTTCGGCGCTCCGTTTTCGACCGACCGTCAACGGGGCCGCGATCAGCGTAACGGGACGCTTAACGGGCGGTGACACCCCCGTTGACAAGGCTGCAATCAGTGCCGAAGGTTGACTGCTGCTGGCCGCCGCCTTCATCGACTGCTTACGCGGCGCCTTCGACTTTTTTGTTTGTTGTTGTTGTTGACTTTCATCCGCCATGTTGCGGAAGAACGTCTGCTGCTTGCTGCTCTGTAGAAATAATACACGGTTAGAAGTTCGGCGTCATACAATATAAAATTTTCTCACCCGTTTTATACCTTTTCCAAATAACACGCATGCGCACTTCACCCTAATACGTCATCTTATTCAATTATCAGTGTGAGTGCCTCGTACATTTCAGACATTTTGTTTTCGAAAAAAAGCATCCGGTCACCTCGGTACATTCGCCGTTAAATCTCTCCTTACATCGATTTTCTCTAATATCGATGCACCTCGCGTGTCCTGACTCCACAGAGAATCTATACAACGTTTAGTTTCGTGCTTTTAACGTTTCATTTATTGTTTTTGAAATGTCATTGTCTACACTATAACGCGCATGCGCACTTCACTCATATCCTTATCTTTTTTCAATTATCGTCGCGCATACTTCATCCAACCCAGGCATTTTGTTTTCGGAAAAAAGTTAGCGTTCACGTCAGTGCATACATCGTCAAATGTGACTTTTACCGCAAATTTCTATAATATCTATGCATCTCGTGTGTCCTGATCCCCCAGCGATCTTATACAACGTTTTATTTCGCGCTTTTAACGTTTCATTTATCGTTTGTAAAAATCCATTGTTCTCCGTTCACATTCCAACTCGTTAAGTCACGCGCAACAGATGTCACACATGTGCGCTTAACGCATTCCGTTTACTCTCCGAGGAATTTGTTTTAGGAAAAAAAGCTAACGTTCACGTCAGTGCATTCATCGTCAAATGTGACTTTTACCGCAAATTTCTCTAATATATACGCATCTCGTGTTTCCTGACCCTCCAGTGATCGTATATAACGTTTAATTTCGTACTTTTAACGTTTCGTTTAACGTTTGTAAAAATCCCTTTGTTCTCCGTTCACATGTCAATCAAAATCAGTCGTAGTGTCATGCGCCGCCGCCACCACTGTTTTCACGACGCGCACATTTCATACACGCTTTTACAACCACGCAAACACGTCGTCTCCACCCATCGCTCTCACAACATGGCCACAACGAAACCACGGTAAGACATTTTATTTAAATGCACGTTTTTATTGTTGTATTTAAACAGTGCTTACTATAACATGCATGCATTTTATTTAAATGCATGTTTTTATTATTTAAATGTTTTACTAGTATGCACGTTTTTATTGTTGTAATGCATGTTTTCACTAGTTTTGCATGCATGCATTTTATTTAAATGCACGTTATTTAAATGCATGTTTTTATTATTTAAATGTTTTACTAGTATGCACGTTTTCACTAGTTTTACCGTTTAAACATGCATGCATGCATTTTATTTAAATGCACGTTTTTATTGTTAAACACATGTATTTTTAACATGCATACATTTTATTTAAATGCACGTTTTTATTGTTGTTTTATTTAAATTGTTTTATCGTTTAAATGCATGTTGTATTATTTAATGCATACTAGTACGCATTTTACCGTTTAAACATGCATGCATTTTATTTAAACAATGTATTTTACCAAGACAGTATTTACTATCTCACTCATTTTATTCATCCTTTGTCTATTTCATAGACCGATCCAACTGCCTACAAGGGACGGATATACCCCGCGTAGGGCGATTGTCCTCCCCGACGCGTCGACGACAAAGTCGACACCAACATGCGAGGTCACGCCGTCCGTCCGTGCGCCGGCTTCGCCAGCGCCGGCGTCCAATGTCACAGCAGCAGCAGCTTACGACAGTGACGATGAAATTGTTCCCGATCTAGCGCGCGTGTTTCTCATGAAGCTACCTAACGGCTTATGGAGAACACTAACGCCTCCAGAACTCTATCGGCGGGAAGGCTTCGGTCTTCCGCCGGCCTCCTCGCCGGCGACCGACAGGCGCCAACCCGTCGGTCGCGGGCGAACGCTGCTATATTAATAAATATTCCAGTCACTACTCACGTTTTCACGCGTCAATTTTCAATGCATAAACACCCTACTGAATGTTAGTGTATTTATGCATTTGATAATCCCACGACTAGACGTATTTAAACGCATTGCTTTCGTTTTAATCCGTCCACCAGAACAACGCCGTTAGCCAGCTATGCTGTCATCCAGGGGTCAAAGACCAGTAGGGCAGCAGCCCTTATCGCTGCAGCAGTCGTCGTCGCTCCTCTTGCTGTCAACATCACATACGGGGACATCTCAACGTTTATACAATGGTTTTAATACACAATGGTTAGCGTATTGCTTACGTCAGCACAACTCCTACCCCAGCGTATTGCTTACGTCAGCACAACTCCTACCCCAGTTATAAGTGGTCCGTTTATACAATGATTTTAATACACAATGGTTAGCGTATTGCTTACGTCAGCACAACTCCTACCCCAGCGTATTGCTTACGTCAGCACAACTCCTACCCCAGTTATAGGTGGTCCACTTCACTTTAGCGTGGTTATAAAGTACGAAACTAAACTTATATACTTTAGCATGGTTATAAAGTACGAAACTAAACTTATATACTTTATTATTAAACGCATTATTGCTTACGTCAGCGCGCTCTAGGTACGGCGTTGATCGCTAGGACTAAAATACTCTCTGCACTCACCGCTAGGTGGCATCTCTCTAGTGTACTGTCAATCATCCAATTAGTATCAAATTACATCGCTCATCAATCACGTTTTTTATAAGTAGGTTTCCCAAACTCATTAGTGTCAAACACAAAGCCTTTGATCTTTTTTTATGCATAGGATTAGTCTCGCATTATTGCTGACTCAGCGGTGTGCCCGAAAACGATTAGTGGTCATTAAATTCTTTTTTATAAGTAGGCTTTTGAGATCGTACAGCGCCTACTACCTACTGGCATAACCTAGATATCCAAAAGAATTGTGCATTTTGTGATAAAAGCAAAAAAATTGGCACAATTATATTGTAAACAGATTTGGACATTGAGACATCGCAGATTTGGCCCCTGGCGGCTGTAGCAGCTATTTTCCAAAATGGACGCCTGCGGTCACTTTTATATGCCTGCTCTAATGGGGAAGACAGCGGGTTGATAGCGGTGGCAAATTGACTTATATAAGTCCAGGAGTGCCTATAAAAGGGTTAATTATTTAATTTGTAGTGGAACAAATACTTGTAATTGGTCTAATTATTCTAATTAGAGATATGAGGCACTGAGGTTCCGAATTGAAGTTGGTGGTCAAAGTAGATAACACAGTGGCCATTATCCGGCACTCAATGGATGTCGTAGTGAATGCCGTGGAACATCTAAATCCTGGGCAGATACCAGTGATCACCTTCGATCAGCCAATGTATGTCTTGGGCAAAGAGAAATTCAATGGAAATGGCCAGATAACTACGGCGAAGACAAGTTGGTGGTGATGTTTGGTAGCCTCCACTTCGAGATGGCAACTCTAAAGACTCTGTGGGATTGGCTGCGAATGACTGGCTAGATGCAAGCACTGGTGCAAGCCGAGAATACGACGTCAGGGACAGCCGACTGCTTCCTGCGAGCAATCCATGTCGCCCGCACAAGGAGAGCTCACCAAATCACTGCTGCAATGCTGTACATCCTGCAACACTGTGCATATTTCAGCTACTGTCTGAGAGAAGCTGATGATGCAGAATGTCTGCTCGAATTTGAAGTTTGTTACCACCAGAGAGAAGACATCCCCCAGTTTAAGTACTGGGCAACCTTGCAGGAACAAGAGGTGTTGATATAGGTCAACACTGCGTTCTCTGCGACAGACATCATTCACGATGTACCTTGACGCCCTGACGGAACTGGCCCCTTTGTTCCATGCCTTAGCCCCCACTACCTATGCCAGGTGCATTAGTGTTCATCTGATGGACATGGCTGAACTTCCAACAAAGCACGCAGATGTAGCCAGGAAATTTAGGGCAGGCAGCTTCACCGTACACAAGACGAAGAAGGTTTTACCTATGACACCAATTGATCAAGCACATGAACAAAACAACGCCTTCATCAAAGGAGACGGCGGTGCAGTTGGCCTCACCGACAAACCCAGAGCTTTGCGACGTTGGATGGTTGCTGGATCAGAAGTTGCCAGGGTCATAGACGAGTTTCAAGTTGGGGATGAGCACTAGGGAAGGTGAGTAGACACACGTCATCATGACTAGCCACCCAGTGAGCAGACCACATTCACCAAAGATTTCCGCTCTCTTTTCTTCGTGATAGAAGAGCCTGGCAACCCCTTTGAGGAAGAGAGTATGGACCTGGTTGCCCTTCACAAAGGAAATGGCAGATCCTGCTGCAGTAGAGACTGTCCGGAATGTTAAAAGGATTGATCCAGTCTTTTACCAAAGTATACCTCATGGAGAAAACAAGTCTATCTATGATGTCATTCACCGAAACAACCTAACGGTGTTCTGTACTTCGGCTCCGTGCAGTGTGAGCAAAGTGACGCCGCAAATGGCCTCTCTCAAGAATGACTTGCCATTCTTCTGACGGCTGTACATCGGTTGCCAGACGAGGAATGGAAACCTTGATGAATTCGTTCGACACGAGAACCAGGCGTGTCCTCCGGCACTATCGGTTGGAGGAAGCCTGCGTCAAGGTATAATAATAATAATGACAAACTTCTATAGCGCCTAAATCCCCAGGAATCTGAGCTCAGAAGCGCAACATACACAAATCATTGGGCAAAATCGTTAACAGGGACAAGCAAGAGTCGTTATTAAAGCAAGGGACCGCCGAAGGTTAGGGTGGGAATGCAATTTAAAATAAATAAGTCTTTAGTTTTTTTACGGAAGGTATTTATAGTCTCAGGTGATTTTAAAGCGATATGGAGTTGATTCCAGATTTTGGGTGCAGCTACAGAAAAAGCACGTTTTGCCGATATTAAGCTTGGTTTTCGAAATAAAAAATCGTTGTGAAACAGATGATCTGAGATTCGGGATATCGAAACAACAAAGGAAACTAAACAAATAAGATGGGTGTTGCGTAGAAAGGGTACGATATGTGATGGTGGCTAATTTGAATGGTATTCGATATGTAATTGGAAGCCAATGCAACTGTCTAAGTAGGGGCAGAGATGGTGAGAAACGAGGTGCTTTTAGTACTAAGCGTGCTAAATAATGATGTACAAGTTGGAGTTTAGCTAAGTCCTTTTTTGCAATATCGTTTAGGAGTGAGTTGCAGTAGTCAAGGCGACTGCTAATTAGAGATGCTGATATTGTTTTAGCAGTAGATAAAGACAAATGACGCCGAATTCGGCTGAAATCACGTATATGGTAGAAACAGAATTTACATACTTGAGAAAAGTTCTGCTTAACATCTAGATTACGAACAGTATATGATGGTGATGTATCATTACAATT
Organism: Paraescarpia echinospica; assembly: GCA_020002185.1. Classification (NCBI taxonomy): domain Eukaryota; kingdom Metazoa; phylum Annelida; class Polychaeta; order Sabellida; family Siboglinidae; genus Paraescarpia; species Paraescarpia echinospica. The sequence goes on from CM034541.1 coordinate 49,860,313, forward strand.
TAACTAAAAAGTAGTTAATAACCTTGTTTCGTTGTTGTTTTGTGCCAATAATAAATATATCAGTTTTATCTGGATTTAGTTTCAATTTACTTGCTTCCATCCACAGCAGCATGTCACTGAGACAGTCATTTAAAGTTGATAGAGATGTATGTGTGTCAGTTGGTAAAAGTGATGTATACACCTGTGTGTCGTCAGCATACAAATTATGATTTATATTATGATTAGTTATGACTCGAGTAAGGGATGCAGTGTATAAGCTAAACAGAACAAGGCCAAGAACAGTACGTTGTGGGACACCAAATGGAAGATGTTCCGGACAAGACAGTGAGCCAGATATGTTAATGCTTTGGTATCGGTCTGAAAAATATGAACTAAACCACTGAAGAGCCATGCCAGATATATCAAAATGTCTATTAAGGCGATGTAAAAGAATGTCGCCATCTATTGTATCAAAAGCAGCTGATAGATCTAGTAAGGTGAGAGCAGTCAATTTACTATTATCTATGTTGCATACAATGTCATTGTGTATTTTAAGAAGAGACGTCTTAGTTGAATGAAATCGCGTATATGCAGATTGTAGATCATCTGATAAATGCTGTGAATAAATGTGTTCATGGAGTCGATTTGCAACAACCTTCTCCAATACGTTCGAGAGAACGATAATTTTTAAGGTCATTGTTGCACAGACTTTTTAATAAGAGGATTGACAAGAGCTTGCTTGAATTCGTATGGAACAACACCATCCTGCATTGACATATTTATAATATTTGTAATAGGATAAACCAGTTGATCAATGCAACTCTTCAGTAGAAATGTTGGAAAAGGGTCAAGACCACACGATTTGTTAGGACACTTTTGTATGCCAGTGCGAACTTCACATGTAGTTACAGGTGTAAAGCATTGCAGTGTATTATAAACAATCGGCTGTCCAATAAACTTGTAATCAACGTCATTAATAACAAAATGTGATCGAATGTAAACCATCTTATCCGTAAAATATTTCGAAAATATGCTGCATACTGTATCCAATGAAGAGGTATCAGGCAATACTTTTGGTTTCTCCCGTTGAAGGACATTATTGATGGATTTCCACATTTCACATGGTTTTTCATAATTGTTTGATATTAAATTCGTTGGTTTTGACATCATGTGGTTGCTCAGATGTAACTCCCTAGTATAGTGGATCCGCTCAAGGGATGAACGAATTCTTTCAAGATATCGACGGTGACGTTTTGCTTATACTATGTCTAGTGACATGTGTGGTGACGGGGACATGTTTATCAAGTATTGTAACGTAGTACTGGTTTATTAGCTCACACAGTGAAGTTTTAACGAGTTAACCTACTTGTTCAATCTGATCTGGTTTGAGGAGGAAGTCCCTGATGATTGGAGACGAGGAGTGATCGTGACGTTACCAAAGAAAGGGTGCCTGAGCGATTGCAATAACTGGCGAGGAATAACATTGATGTCAGTAACTGGAAAGGTGTTCTGCAGCGTGATCCTAAACCGACTGAAGACAGCAGTTGGCCAACACCTCCCGAAGGAACAAGCTGGTTTTCGAAGAGGAAGGTCGTGCTGTGAGCAGATCTTCACATTACGAAACATCATCGAGCAAAGCAGAGAGTTCCAGTTACCTCTTTTAGTTAACTTCATTGACTTTAAGAAGGCTTTCGACAGCGTCCACAGAGATTCGTTATGCCAAATCCTGAAACTATACGGCGTACCAAACAAATATATAGACATTTTCAAATCACCATACCGAAACACCAACTGCTGCATCAAGACCAATGTTGGCTACACAGACATGTTCGATACAGAGACAGGTGTACGTCAAGGTTGCATCCTGTCCCCATTCCTCTTTGTAGTTGTTATCGACATCATGATGACGAAAACGATGAAAGGTCCGAACTTTGGTGTTAGGTTGACAGACCTTGACTTTGCCGATGACATTGCACTGCTCAGCCACACGCCGGATATCCTCCAAGAGATGACCAATAATTTAAACGACAATGGAGAGATAGTCGGATTACGAGTCAGCTATGAGAAGACAAAAACATTGTCAGTTGGTGATGGATCTGACCTCCACATTGTGATCGGTCAGCAAGACTTGCAATGCGTCGAGAACTTCCCTTACCTCGGAAGCTACATCTCTGGGGAAGGCGACGCGGAAAGTAGATGTGCGAGAGAGGATAGCCAAGGCATCAGAAGTGTTCAAAAGACTACGTCTAATATGGTCCAGTATCACCATCAGAAAGGACATAAAACTAGGTATTTACATGTCAATCATAATTCCAACAGCGATATATGCCTATAATGTAATGGATATATAATTTATTAATTGTAAATATATCTCCCGTTGGTTGCATTCGATATCATTGTTCTGAAAACGAGCCCAAGCTCGGCGAAACCTAGTCGAATTGTAAGCCCATTCGCATTCGTTGTTTTGAATAAAATTCGATTCATGTGGAACCGTAAGATAAATGTTTGTTCCTCTATGATGACTAGTGTTTGTATTACGTCGGAATATTGCCCAATAACTCGTTCTGACGCTCGATTCGACCCAAAAGCTATCCTTGTAAGCATGCTCTGAATGCATGGAA